>LPNX010071928.1:17140-29065 GCA_001517045.1 Pseudotsuga menziesii | reverse complement strand
TTTCATACTAGATGTGTCTTCACAGAGCCAACCCTTTTTCATGCTAGATGTGGGATCTACACAGAGCTAGTCCTTTTTCATACTAGATGTGTCTTCATATATCCAGCCCTTTTTCATTCTAGATGTGGGATCTACATAGAGCTAGTCCTTTTTCATACTAGACGTGTCTTCACAGAGCCATCCTTTTTCATGTTGGATGTGGGATCTACACAGAGCTAGTCCTTTTTCATAGTAGATTTGTCTTTACAGAGCCAACCCTTTTTCATGCTGGATGTGGGATCATCACATCTGACAATGGAAGGAACCAATCCTCTCACCATGTCACAGCTCTTACATCTGACCATGGAAGGAACTAATCCTCTCACCATGTCAGAAGGGAACAAAACTTACATCTGGCCATGGAAGGAACCGATCCTCTCACCATGTCAGAAAGGCACAGCACTTACATCTGACCATGCAAGGAACCAATCGCCTCACCATGTCAGAAGGGCTCATCACGGACTCATTACTTCCTCTTGGGAGGAATCTCGATTTGGAGAACACCAAGCCTCTCCCTGAAGTACTCAAACTTCACGCTAGCCAATGGCTTAGTCAACACATCATCTATCTGTTCGTTCATCACAAGATACTAGAGCTTCATTTCTCCTCTATGCACCATATCCCTGATAAAGTGATACTTTATCTCAATATGCTTCAACTTGTCATGTAACACCGGGTTCTTCGACAACTTCACACAACTCTGGTTGTCACAATATATACAAGTAGCATCTAACTAGAGATCAAATAAATCAAACACTAGCTTTCTCAGCCATACTGCCTCACAACTAGCTGAACAAGCTGCAACATACTCTGCTTTAGCTGTTCTCAGTGCCACACAAGATTGCTTCCTGCTAAACCAAGAGATCACACATGATCCCATACTAAAGTAGCACCCTGAAGTGCTCTTCCTATCGATGGAACTACCTTCCCAATCTGAATCAACATAACCCTCCAGGTTAATCTTCTGATCATCCTTATACTTGAGCCCATAATCAATTGTACCCTTCAGTTACCTCAAAATATGCTTTACAAAAATCAAGTAAACATGTCTTGGATCTGTCAGGAAATGGCTCAAGGTGTTCACACCAAAGCAACTATCTTGTCTCGTATTTGTCAGGCACATCAAGGACCCAATCATCTAACAATACATTATGGCATCAACTGACTCAAATGAAGCATCACTCAATAGCTTCAGGTTCGATGCCATAGGTGTGGTTAAGGCCTTGCAGTCCATCATCCCAAATCTATTCAAGATCTCTACTGCATACTTCCCTTGTCTGAGGAAGATTCCATCCGCATTCTACCACACCTCCATTCCTAGGAAGTAATGCATCATACCCAAGTCCTTCATTTCAAACTCAAAAGCAAGCTTTCTCTTTGTATCAGCAATCAACCCATCCATACCTATTACAAATAGATCATCTACATACAGTAGGAGCATCACTGGGTTTCGATCGTCAACCTTGTAGTAAATTTTGGAATCTGCTTTACTCTTGGTAAATCCCAAACTGGATAGAAAGGTGTCAATTCTACCATACCATGTCCTCGATGCCTGTTTCAAGCCATACAAGGCTTTCTTCAATCTACACACATGAGACTCCCTGTCACGTGTCTCAAAACTGAGTGGCTGCTCCACATACACTTCATCTTCCACTACACCATTCAAGAAAGCAATCTTGACATCCATCTAGTGTATATTCCATTTCATCATTGCAGCAAGAGAAAGTACTGATCTGATGGAAGTGTATCTGGCTACAGGTGCAAAAGTTTCTTCATAATCTATTCCTTGTTTCTGGGAGAAGCCACGATCCATGGATCTTTCTTTATTTTTTTCTATGCTATCATCTGCAGCATGCTTGATCTTCTAGATCCATTTGGAAGTCACCATAGACTTCCCCTCAGGACTTGGGACAACATCCCAAACATCGTTCTTCATGATTGATTGGTATTCTTCGATCATAGCATCCTTCCATTCTTTCTTTTCTGTTGCTTCTTCATAGTTGGAAGGTTCTTTATCAATAAAATCACATAATAAGGCTACATAACTGGAATAGGACCTGGTTCTTTTCCTTTCTCTATGTGATTCTTCTGGAGCCCCATATCTTTCTACACCTTGGATAGCTTCTTGTACCCAAGCAGGTTTCCTCTTGTGAGGATTCTTCTCCTGAGGTGGATCTACAGGTTCTTGAGGTTCTTTCATTTCTTGATCTTGTTCTTGATATTCTTCATTCATGGTTGTGTTATGAATTCTAGGTTCTTCTGTTTCTTCAGGTTCTTCAGTAGGTCTCTTTCTAGATTTGTTGTAAGCTGAGTCTTCATCAAATGTCACATCCCTGCTGATGTTGATCTTCTTGAATCCTAGGAAGTATATTCTGTAATCCTTTGAGCTTTCAGAGTATCCCACAAATATACCCTTCCTTCCTGAAGGATCTAACTTTGTCCTCTTTTCTTTCGAAATGTGTATGTACACTAGACAACCGAATATTTTGATATGGCTGACTTCTAGTTTCTTGCCTAAAAAGACTTCTTCAGGTGTCTTATTCTTGAGTACTATGTGTGGAGTACGGTTCTATACATACACTGTTGTTCTTGTAGCTTCTGCCCATAAATGCATGGGAGGATCTTGATCATGAAGCATGGCCCTTGTAGCTTCCATGATCATTCTATTCTTCCTTTCTGCAACCCCATTCTGTTGTGGTTCTCGATCAAGGCTTTGAATTCCTTCAACTTGCTGAATACTTCATCTTTGTTCTTCATAAAGTTTATCCATGTCTTCCAAGAAAAATCATCAATGAAAGAAACATAGTATACATACCCGCTTAATGAACTGGATGACATCGGACTACATACATCGGAGTGGATGATTTCCAAGATTCCTTTTGCCTTGTTCTCAATACTTGGAAATGTCTTCTTTGTGTTCTTTCCCTTTGCACATCCTTTGCAAACACCATCATGTTTTGTCTGCATTTCTGGAAGACCTTCAACATCTTTGCTTGCAAGTGGTAGTGCCTTGTAATGCACATGTGCAAGCCTTCTATGCCAAAGTTCATTTGGTTCTACTGATTCATGAACCAAAGCTTGTTCTGGTTGGCCCTTCAAGTTGTATATACCTCCTTCTTGTTCCCCAATCGCTATTGCATCGTCAAAAGTATTTCCCTTTGGCCACATAAGAACTTGGCCATCTACAAAAGCAACCCTCATTCCTTTTGAATCCAACTCAGATATGGAGAGGAGGTTCTTCTTTAGTCTTGGAACAAACAATAAATTTTTCATCTTCATAGACTTTCCAGAGTCTAGCTTATAGGAGGATTCACTGCTACATTTTATTGGATACTAGTAGTCATCCCCAAGTTTCACCTTGTGAGGTGACTCATGTTCATATAGTTTCACAAATGATTCTTTGAATCCTGTCATATGCTTGGAAGCACCACTGTCTATAAGCCAATCATTGCTTCCATGTGAGATAGTTCTTGTGAGAGTGGAGATCAGCACATATTCTTCATCACTTGAAGAATCATCACTTTCTTGTCCGATTCTCTTTGTGGAAGGTTTATCATCCTCTGCATCATGAACATGATGTCTTCTCTTGTTTCGATTTTTCTTCTTTGAGTTCCCTTTGTTAGGGCAGTATTTGGATATGTGACCTTTCTCATCACATGTGTAACATCTAATAGTAGACAAATCTCTTCTAGAGTGTGAAATATTACCTTTGGAGTGATGATGGTCCCTTCTGGTTTTCTTGGTGTGTCATGTGAGAGCTTGATCTTCACTTCCCATCTTTTCTTCTCGAGCTGCTATCCAAGATTTTTCTTGAGAGATTTCTTCCCATAGTCTGCTGAATTTGACTAAATTCTTTCTGGCACAGATCCCTTGAATGAAATAGTCCCATGCCATAGGTAGACCATTCAGAGTGGTCATCACAATCTCTGCATTCTCCACTTCTTCATCTACTGCTTCCAGCTATTCCTTAATCTGAGATACCCTTGTAAAGTAAGAATGGATGGTCTCTGCATTCTGGATATTTACATTCTTCAGTTGGTTTCTCAGAGTCATCTTCCTGTTTATGTTCTTCCCTTCAAACAACTTGGTTAGGGCATCAAACGTAGCTTTAGATTTCTTTAGGGAGGACACCTGTGGTATGAGGTGATCATTGATTGAATCAACAATAATCCTCTTAGCCATAACCAAATTCTTCTTGTGTAAGTCCTTAGCCTCATCTCCCTTTGGAACTAGAACCTCCTCATTGATATAGGAGTCTAACTCATTTTCTTCTAGGACCAGGGAGATCCTATACTTCTAGGCTCGGAATTTATTAGCTTCCTAAATATTTTCATCAAGCTTGGTATGATGAGACATCTTAACTGAGAACCTCAAATGCAAATACAAAAGATTTAGATCTTACCAGGTCAAGATGTCGGATCTGGATTTGGAGCTGAATTTCTGCAATGTTGGTTTAGGAGCAGATTAGGGTTTGGCTTTCCTGAAGTTCTATCCAATGAAATGCTTTGATCTTGATCTCTAAAATTTGATTTTGAGGAGGACATCAATCCAGGCCTAGGCTCACTCAAAAATTCCACTTCTGTGGAAAGCCCTAATTTCCAGCAATAGTGTCGAGTCCAAAACTAAAAAAGTTCAGAATTAGATTCTGCTTCGACAAAAATATGTACCCTAGGGAGGAGATTCGGCCCAACCTTCTTTTGCTGAAAATATGTGGAGAGAGATCCAAAAATTAGGAAGCCCTAGTTCCTATAGCTGCACAGTCTCTTCTTCTCCGGTTAGCTCTGATACGATGTTAGATTTTTATAATTTAAGATAGCATCATATTAGGATCTTTAACTGAGAGAATAACAAGCACAACAATAAAACACAATATAGAATGAACACAATGTTTTTCCTCGGGGAAACCATAAATGGAGATAGAATCAATAGTAAACGTAAAACCCCAAAACAGTAAGATGATCTCCCGATAGTAGTAGCCTCTTTCTTTCTAGCCCCAACAACTTCTTCTCTCTCAGTTATGCGCTACAACTAAGTGTGAGTGAGTGTGTGATAAATAGAGAGGCTCACTCTCTATTTATACTAATTCTCGACTTGACAATAACTCACTAGGGCTGACTTCTCTAGGAGAGTCTAATAACCTTAGGGCCCCGAAATTGCGGGGACTTTAACCCTTGAACAATAGGAGGGTTACCCACAATGACTTGACATGACTTGTTTACATTATTGAATCTCTCGATAGGAACATCAGGGCATGACATGACTAAAATACATTACAGATACTTCCCAAAATAAACATCGCGGTATAAGACATAAGATATACAAGTGAATACATTCCAAAGTTACAAATACATCAATAGGACTTGCAAGGATTTTGGTTTGTCCAAGTTGAATCGGTGTCACAGTTTACATATATTAGATAATTCCTTGAAATATTTGGGACATAAACATTCTCAAACAAATATAAGATGTTTAATTTATATCAAAAGCATGCATATTAATTCTAAAATATATATCCTTCATCAATCATAACAAATAGGACAATCTAAAGACAATAAACTATGTTAAGCTTCTACCGCCAACAATAGGGATTCCACACTGAAAACCTTCAAAATTGATACCAAAAAATATTACACTATTTCTTATTATACTATTAACTGAGGACCTGTAATACTTTGACTAAGCAATGACATTAATTAAGTCCAGTTTTTATATTAATTCCAAAAGAAAATCACCATAAATAGGATAAAGTCGAAAGAGTCTAGGAATATTACATATGAATTATAGTACTTAGTTGCAACCTTCTGCTCTTCAATGGGATTGATGGGATTTCTGAAATCTAATGCCGGTCCTTCAGTTGAGAAAATAAAAAAAACAATTGCCTTGCTAAATATCACATTTAAGAAAAGGAATTAATAAAGTTGTTATCTGACAATATAATTGTAATAAAAACATGCAATGAGACATCTAAAATCCACAAACATATTTGATTGCAATATTGGCTGTGTGACCATCCACATGAAACAGTATTACAATGACAGTCTTAAAAAAATGAATTTTTAACAATCCAAGCCTGTGGTTTTGTTTTATTGATTTCATTTTTTATTGCTTCTTTTGCAGTGGTTTTTGTGCTCCTACTGACTTTCAGGTTTTCACCTCTGAGTTGAAAAATAAGTTGTCAACCAAATGTCGAGGAAAGGCTTAAATTGACTTTGCTCGGGTAGTGAAAGAGACAAGTGAGGAGTATGATGATCAAGTTACATAGAAAGAGGACTTTATGCCAGAGATTGATGATGGAAAAACCAGATCATGTATTGATGAAAGCTTAAAGGATTATGCAGAGAAAGTACAGTTTACAAAAAATGATAAAATCCAAGCAACTGATGCGTCAGAGGAAATGTTGAAAATGCAAAAAGATACATCTAATCAAATGCATTATGATACTTTTTCCAAGAAACATGATATTAAGAGGGAAGTACATAGGCAGGAAAATTGGAAAAAGACACATGGGGTAGGTGAGAATAAGAAAAATCTTGCTACATCCCTGATATCGTCTGATAAGATAGATAGGATGACTCTTAATTCAGTTTAAGTTGGGCTTACAAAGAATAGTTCATTATCAACATCTAAATCCGACAATATGAGGTCCATACTAAAGATAAAGAAGCCTACAAGCCATTTTGAGGTCCGATGTTGTTGGTGCAGTTCCTAAAAGCCATTTTGAGAACCATTTGAGGTTTGATGTTTATGGTGTAGTATCTTTAATAACTAAGCCAAAGTTAACGACAAAAAAGAGATATTTTAAAAGGTCATCATAGAGTGAAAGAAATATTCATAATGATAGAGACAATATTTTGAATTTTTCTTCTTATCTTGAAGAAATTAGGATACAATCACCAGATACAGGCATTATTTCAGAGGATACCATGACTGAAAAGCAGTTTGGTCAGAAAGGAAAAGCATGGAAAAAGAAATTAGAGGTTCTCGATTAGTGCCTAAAAGTGAGTTCCTAGATCGTAGAAAAACAATGACAGATAACATTTTCCTTTTAAATTTGCGACTAATGCAGCATCATCATCTTTGGAATTTGATTGAGATTTTTCTCACTTATCCTCTTCTAAGAGTTGTACTTGATCAAATTCCATGCTTTTGGAGCAATATTTAACATGTCCACAATTGCAGTAAAGGACTTCAGTAAGCTATTAAAATTAATTGATTTGAACACTTTTTTCTATAAGAGTCTCACTTGGTATAAGCAGATGACTTTTTAAGGCATGCCATGGAACCTCCTTCCAACAAATTCAATGACAAAAACTTGTTTTTAAGATGTAAAATATTTGTTTCATTGACATCTTCATGTAATTTCTATAGTCTCAATCTCATCAGAAACTAACATAAATATTAACCAAAGCGCTTCACAACTCTTCATCATAATTAGATTGACCTGCAGTACCTATGTTATCCGGTCTTGTCTCTTTGCATGATACTATCTCCCATATTTTCGTAAATTTAAACAGGGTTGGTATTATGGATTTCAATACAAGATAATTTTTTCCAATTAATTTATGCCTTCATTCATTAACATGGTTTGCGATTCCATATTCGTGTATTTAAGTATAAAACCATTCCACAGAATTGGTCCAGTCAGGCCTATCTAGATTAAAAGATAGACTGGCAAACAACAACAAAATTAGGGCTTGGAAAATTAAACAGCTTTACCTAAAATTCTGGACATCAAAGAACTATCTTCTATTTGGTAGAAATTGCACATAAAAATCTATCCCTCTTCTTCAGCAAACAATGTGCCTCCTCTCTTGTTTCTGCTCCTTCAAGTTCTGTAACTATTAGAGAGGAGGCTAGCATAATGCTCTCCTCCGAGAAGTGCTCTGATAACTAAATAATGATTAGTACTCAAACTAAAATCATGTGCCTAAAATATATTATTTATGTGCAAGAAATTCCATAAATGTGCATTATTATTATTATATCTAGCAACTAATTTAAACAATATTGTCCTTGATCAGTTCAAAACATTAACCATGTCAAGGATCTTGGATAATTTAAATGAATTTCTTTTATAATTGTTATTTTTCATCCTATTATCACCATTGAATCTCTTAATAGTAAATACATTGTAAGGACTTGACACCAATAGATTTACCTAAATTGTAAAGCTTTCGGAGTTTTTGACGCCTCAGAAAAAATATGAGCAGGTGAACCCAATTCCCAAGGAGAAGAAAAAACTAGCCCTCCTTGTCATAAAAGAGCTCCTTGCCCTAACTCTCCCCTGATTTCCTTTTCTTCCAGACAAAGGATTTCATTCTTGTTAAGGATCTTGCATAATTTGAATGAATTGATTCAATAATTATTATTCATAAAGCCTATTATCACCACTAAATTCCTTAATACATTGTTAGGGCTTGAACCCATTTTATCTTTAACTAATTGTAAGGCTTTAAGATTTGCTGACACCTTAGCTTCCTGGTAACAAAAGAGCTCCCTGCCCTGACCATCCCTGGGTTTTATTTTCTTTTGGATAGCTGATGAGTCAAAGGAAATGTTGAAAATGGAAAAAGATAC
Organism: Pseudotsuga menziesii; assembly: GCA_001517045.1. Classification (NCBI taxonomy): domain Eukaryota; kingdom Viridiplantae; phylum Streptophyta; class Pinopsida; order Pinales; family Pinaceae; genus Pseudotsuga; species Pseudotsuga menziesii. The sequence continues at coordinate 20,449 of LPNX010071928.1, read as the reverse complement.
ATCTATTCAAATGCATTATGACACTTTTTCCAAGAAATATGATATTAAGAGGGAAGTACATAGACAGGAAAACTGGAAAAAGACACATGGGGTAGGTGAGAATAAGAAAAAGCTTGATACATCCTTGATATCGTCTGATAAGAAACACATGAATATGCTCAATTCATATCAAGTTGGGCTTCAAAATAACAGTTCATTATCAACATCTAAATCCGACAATATGAGGTCCATACTAGAGATAAAGAATCCTACAAGCCATTTTGAGGACCATTTGAGGTCTGATGTTGCTGTTGTAGTGCCTATAAGCCATTTTGAGAACCATTTGAGGTTTGATGTTTCTAGTGTAGTATATTTAATAACTGAGCCAGAGTTGAAGACAACAAAGAGTGACTTTAAAAGGTCATCAGAGAGTGAAAGCAATAGTCATAGTGGTGGAGAAAATAATTTGAATTTTTCTTCTTATCTTGAAGAAATTAGGATACAATCACCAAACACAGGCATTATTTTAGAGCAGACCATGAGTGAAAAGCAATTTGGTCAGAAAAGGAAAAGCATGGAAGAAGATATTAGAGGTTCTTGATTAGTGCCTGAAAGTGAGTTCTTAGATCATAGAAAAACAGTGACAGATAACAGGGTGAGCAATTTTGAATCTTTTAAACATGGAAACACTGAAGAGAGCATTCAGGTTTCAAACTGTAAAGAAAATTTGAAGGGTGAAAAAGATTTTGAAAATATTCATGAAAATTATGTTCCTAATTTCAAACATCATGTGCTTTCTACATTTGTGACTAAAGAAAATGAAGTTAGGGTAGTTCTTGAAATGCAACTGTGTCTCAAGCATTCTTATTGATATGGAAATAACACAAGCAAACAAGGATTTTCATTCTCAACTATATACAAAAATAGATAAAAAGTTGCTTAAGATGTTTAACTGTTCATGTCTACATCATTATAGGCAACATCACTTTTGGTCGTTATTGTGAGCAACTTTTTCTCATAGGAGAATCTCATTACTTTTTATATCTCGTTCTACCAGATGCATATTGTTCTCCTTTATCTAATTCACCTGTTTTATTTATCTACTCAAATCTTGGTTGTTTATATTTTAAACAGTAGTATGTTTGATTAGTGATACAACATGCTTGATCGGTGGTTTAAAGTTTAAACTCTTCTATGAAGGTATGCTCCTTCATTCTTATTGATATGGAAATAACACAAGCAAACACGGATTTTCATTTTCAAGTATATATAGAAATAGATAAAAAGATGCTTGAGTTGTCTAACTGTTCATGTCTGCATCATTATAGGCCACATGGCTTCTAGGTCATTATTGTGAGCAATTTTTTCTCATAAGAGAATATCATTACTTTTTATATGTCATTCTACCGGATGCATATTGCTTCTTTTAGCTGAAAACAACTATCAACCAACTGATTCTTTTCACTAGGATCAAAAGCTGAACTCAATACTTGGTTTCTTCTTTGATTTTGACCTCTTATATGGATCCTCGAACCCTTGCAATCAAATTCCATAAGCTTAATAGTTCTGAGATGGAAATCAAATTCCATAAGATTAATAGTTCTGAGCTGTTCAGAACTTTGTTATCATTTTCACGATAGCTAGAAGGAACCTGTTTCAGTTTAATATTCAATTCCTTGTTCATATCCATTTCACTATTGAAGATATTCTCTAGAGGGGATATCCTGGTATGCATTACTTTGTATAGGAAATCCACAATAAATGTTGTCTATGTATATGTACTTTTTTCCTCACTGGTTAGTCTATAGGATATTTAGACCTCAAGGTCCATTTTCCAAATGTGTGGGGAATAAACACCCTTTTTTTTGTGGAATATAGGTTATGAGTTCAAGCATTGAACCCCTAACATACTCATATATCACAAAACAAGCATCTATTCCCAGCAGATCCACTTCCATTCCTTTGCATAAGAACAACCCCATAAAAGAATATAGAGGCCACTGTTACTCTCCTTTCATGGTCTGACAAGATCAAAGGAGTTTTCACAGCCAAAAAACAGAAGACTCTGAGCCTCCTTCTATTGCATTCTTTGTCACACTTGAGAATAAGTGTCATTTACATCCCCAACAGTATCAGTGTCATGTGTTGACAGCTCTCTTTGGTTTGTAATTGTTATCTTTTCCATGTATTACGAGGAAGATCTCTATGGAGGGATTTTTAAAGTCACATATCCCTATTGTGGGATATCTTTCCAGGTTAACAATTACGCTACTCTGCTAATAATTTTCTACCACTATCTCATTTTTCTATATATAATCCTGTATAGGCTTTGCCGATGAACTTAAGAAGGCTCAGTAATCGGGTTCCATGGCACAATTTGTTAGAGGTTGTAGCAGTGAGGTGATGATGTTAATCACTTTTGAGAAGGAAGAAGCTATAATCAGAGCACGTGATTTCTATGATTATTCAGGAGAGGTAGGTTTCTTTGTCTAAGATGTTGGTGCTAAGTCATAGAACAAACGATCTTGATGCATTGTAAAGTTCAACTAAATTTTTTTGTTATAGTTCTTTAGCATTGAATGGTAAATGGGATAGAGAATCGCACACTACAAACAATTAGATGTGCTTTGTGCTTAGTAGTTCTTCCTTTAACATGGTATCTCATGACAAAGATACATGACTGGTCCTATGGTTTTTTTTGAGAAATGTCAATGAAAATGCAATTTGGATAAATGTTGTAAATTAACGCAAACAACTCTATAATCCAATTAAAATAAGTATATCAAATTGGATTTGGATTGATTTGACTATATTAAATAATGTTCCTACCTATACTATGAGAAACGCCTTTAGATATACTTAAATATCTCTCAAAGTTGTAGAAGATGAAAAAAATAGTTTCCCTGAATAAATTCCTATTCAAAACCAAAAACTAATGTACAAACACAAAAACCTAACCTAGTAACCCAAAATGGTAAAAGCTAATAAGTTTTCAAAACCAAAAAGTATAAAAGATTAACTATTTAGAAACAAAACATAAATAAACCTAGATAAAAACCCCAAATGGAAGCAGCTAATAAGATGAACATGAGGAAATTGAAAAGTGGTGTGATCTAATGTTAAAGGTGAATAAAGAGGATTTAAGAAAAAATTAGGGATTAAATTTGGTTATTTAACTAATTTTAATTTTTTAATAATTTTAAAATTGTTTTTTTTTTTCAAATCCTATTCATATAAATTTTATAAGGTAAAATTATTTTACTTAACAAGTGACCAAAATTTTCCATAAATTATATAAAACCTTTGGAAATTTGAAATTAAAAAAATAAA
>LPNX010071928.1:0-17032 GCA_001517045.1 Pseudotsuga menziesii | reverse complement strand
TAGGATTATTAATCCTCCCTTGTCCAATTTGGCCATATGTCTAAATCAGGAGTCATGTCTAAATCGGGAGTCCATCCAGTCTATTTTTAGTCACTAGCACCATTGGGTCCACTTGGCCTAATTGGGGAACATGTTCTAGTTACTAAAGTGTGGGGAACACTAATTGAGACCTACTACCACTTATTGCACTTGCATGCATCAATTTAGGAGCCTCCTAGATCAATCCCTACAATTTAGGAGCCACTGGGAGTGCCGATACCAACCCAAGTCAGTTGAGTTGAGTTGGTGACTAGTCAAGCTCAGTTAGGAGTCAGTTACATTTAGTTCTAGTCCTCTACATTTAGTTAGCTCTAGGTTTTCAAGTATACATGTAGGAGAGGCACATTCCTCACCTACCACAGTCAGTTGAGCTTAGTTAACACTGAATTAGACACTTTAGTTGTGATTTAGAACTTCGATGAACTCCACTAATGATTTAGACAAGGTCAGTTAACCATTCAGTCAAGTAGAGTCTAATAAATTTAAATTTCCTCACATGAATTCAAATTGCTTTTGGCTATTTAGCCATTGTACTTCATTGTAATTATTATCTAATTATTTTTTATTAATGAAAGCATTCACAAATGCAAGCCATTTTTTCACTGTTTCATTCTTCAATTACTGAGTAAAATGTGTGATCTATTCTTGTGAGTTATGTGTTGATCCATAGATCTATGTGCTCAATTTAATACACTCTACTATTGAAACAAGGGAAAAAGGGAAAAGGCTGGTGATTGGCTTCTCTCACCCTAATTATTGGATGCTTGTGAGAGGCATAAGAAAGCCAACCAAAATAAGACTATTTCTATTTTATTAGATTACATGGATGGGGGCCACACCTTATTATTATCTTTTCCCATTAATAAGCACCCTTTATATTTTAAATTATGCCACTTACAATGACGATACCACTTAGATTGAATGTCATGGGTAGGAATAGAAATAAGGGGAAACCTCGCTATGTGAAATGAATCCCCTTGTGATGTTATTTGTGGAATATTCCCCCATAGAATACTTATTGGTGTGGTTCATGACTTGATTTGAGAGGCTAAGAGCCAAATAATGTAATCTGTAAATGCACATAGACGAATAATAAAAATGCATCACAACCTATGTTGCATGGGGACCCATTCCCCCCCAAAATTTCTGGTGTTTCCTATGTTCTCGCATTCCAGGGGATTTGGAACTCTTTGGAAACATCCCCAATTCACCGAGTACTCCATTGGGGACTTTGGGACTTGTGAGTCGTACCCTAAATGCACCCGTCAAAATTGGGGACTTCTCAAGAACGTCCCTTGACCAATAAGGGACTCTAGGATGTCCCTCAACTTACACAATTAAAATTTAAAAAATAAGAAAAATTTAAATTTTAAATAAAAACCTAACCTAAACCTCTCCCTATTCCTTTAATGTGCAGCCCCATCCCATTCTCTCTACTCTATCCTACATTCCTAACATACACTCCAACTCATTGCACCTGCAAAACCATACGGTCTACTCATCACTCCAACACTCTACCACCTGCATAATCCTCTACACTATGGTTGTACCCATCATTCTGTGCGCCTCTACTTCATAGGTCGGCTCCCGTATATAGTCTCATGCATAACTCCACTATCTATGGCTCCCCTTCCTACAATCCCACGTGCTTCCGTCTCAGCTCGAAGAGCACAACTCGTGCCCCCCTCTCAAATCTATGGCTCTCGGCACATGCTCAAAGTTTGAGTTCATGGCTCAACATAGGCTCACACTCAGAATGGGTTTTCCCCCTCTCAGCCACAACACGATGTAGAGCACATGTATTTCATATTTTATATCTTACATTTTATTTTACTTTTATTTTCTTGGGTAAAAATATCAGCACATGTTATTATAGTTTTATAAAAATATAATTTAGTATTCACAAATGTCAAATTACAAATATAAATTTCTTTGTTATTAAAATTTCGAAATGATTCATCATTCATGTATAAAATGTTGTAAATTTTTTTTATCATTTTGACTTTCAAGTTTTAAGTTATTGTTTAATAGTTAACTTAGAAGTTAGAACCAATCAAATTTTTCAGATTTAGATCTTAGGCATGTATCTTGAGTCTTTACTATTTCTTCTTGACAATGGACATTGATGATTGGACAATAATTTATATTTCCTTCTATAATTTGAATTTTATAATTAGTTCTACTTTTCATTTGGTGTCCTAAAACATGACACGTCCAAAATAAGTGTTTGACACTGTGCCAGGATGTGTCCATGTCCAACATGATGACATGGGACATTGTGGCCTATTTGAACATGTTTAGTATCATAGAAGAGAATACAATAGTTTGATAATTTTTATCCTCTTGAAATTGGAGATTAAAAACAAATAAGTTACTTTGGTCAATTGTGAATGGATTGTTCACTCTAATGAGCCAACTAAGTCATCATACCACACAGAGGTAAACATCCTTGAAAATTTAATTCTATGATAAGTAGATGCCAATCGAATTGACAATTGATGTGTCTATCAAGTATATGTATAACAAGAAATCCCGTGGCATGCTTTCTCAATAATAAAAAAATTACAAAATGAAAATGTCATCAATGATGGCCACATTGATTTTCTTTTAAAGGCATGCAAACTCCAAATTTGGAAACATATTTCCCTACCCATTTCTATTACAAGGGAAGGCCCTAGGGTGTGGTCACTTAAGCTAGATGTCAAAAATGAGAAGTGCTCTCCATGGCACTTTTTATATGTTTCATTGTAGCACAAGGCCCCTGAATTAGGAAGCACTAGTATAGCCTACCATAAATGTAAGCATGTAAGCCTTAGAGTGAGATATAAGATAGGAAAAAACTATAATAGATACATAGAAGATGGAATTTTCTAGCATAAACTAAAAGCAAAAGAAATATAAATAAATTGTAAAAGATGTTAGGTTCAGTGCCTTCCGTAATTGATCCTATTGTGCATATAAAAAGATATGAAAGCATAAGATGGGGAACAATAGCTTCTACAATGAAACATTGATGACAATAGTTTTAATATTGAATAATAATTTCTCGAAGGAATAAATTTCATGTAAATTGGTACCTGTATAGACAACTATAACATACAAAATATTTTATGGAAGACCCTTCATTTCTTCAATAGGGGTTGTATAATTAGGATCAACACCAACCCATGTTGTGAAGCCATGAACTTGACCTCCCCTTACCGTTAATTCTTCACTGGTTTCCATGTTGGACCTCATTCTTTTTTTATTGATACAATGTCAACATCAAAACCATATCCATGTTAGAATTAACATATATAACATCTATGAATGTTTACTCAAAATTCCTAATCAATCAATCCATTGGGTCCATATCAAATAATGAAATGTAAAATACAGGAAGAGATACAAAGACAGATATTTGTAGTTCTCTCCAGCTTACATATTAAATACATATTATTCCCTCTTATATTTAAAAGTTCATACACTTATAGTATAAACCCATTGCTAATAAGAAGTCTAATGCTCTAGATTCTTTCAATACCATTTGGATGGCATATGAGGTTAGCTAGTCTATTTATTTATCTATTATTTCCATTTGTTACATCTGTATGTGTTTATAATTTTGTTTCCTTCTTTGCTTTCTTGACTTAGGAATTCATGCCACATTGGAGTACACCAGTTATTGTTGAATTATAATATTGATTTGAACTGAAGTAGTGTGCTCAATAAGCAAACTGGGGATACCGTAAAATACATGCAGGAATACAGAGACAGATTTCAGTAGTTCTCTTCAACTTACATATTAATTACATATAGTTTTGCTTCCATATTTTCCTCCTTGACTTAGGAATCCATGCCACATTGGAGTACATGTATTTTCAAATGATAATCTTGAGTTGAAGTGAAGTAGCATGCTCAACAAGAAAAATGTGAAGGGCATCAAAAGACCTCTGGAATTTCATTTCTTTCTTTTGATGATAAGCACTTAGTGGAAGAAAAATGAAATAAAGACAAGCCATGGGGTTGTTGAAATATGTATGGCTTACAATCTTTTGTATTCCCTTTGTAAACAAAGGGGAATAAAATATTATTGAACATCTCAAAGGCCAATTGGGATATGGGATGAAAATGTTACATCTCATTGTAACATCATTAAAAAGAAAAAAAGAAAAAAAAATATGAATGAAACAGAGAGGAAAAGTGATGACAACCCATATGGAAAGGGATAAAGTACAAAGGTTGTTCACTGTCTAATTTTAAACATAAAAATGAGAGATACTAAATAGTTGGACGTAGCTCATTTGAGAACTCGTGCTTTGTAAAGAATTATTAAATTGAGCACATAGATCTATGGACAAACAAACAACTCAAAGGATAGATCACACTATTTACTTAGTTATTGAAGAATGAAACATTGCAAAAATGTCTTGCAACTGTGAATGCTTTTCATTAATCAAAGAGTAATTAGATAATAATTACAATGAAGTACAATGGCTTTAATAACCACAAGCAATTCGAATCCACATGAGGGAATTTTAATTGATTAGACTCTACTTGATTGTAGGTAACTACGACCTTGTCTAAATCACTATCGAAGAACTCAATAGTTAACTGACCTTGTCTAAACCATAACCGGAGTTCATCGGAGTTCTAAAACACAACTCAAGTGTTACATTCAGTGTTGACTAAGGCTGACTGACTGTGGTAGGTGAGAAATGCACCCCTCCTGAGTGCATTCAAGTAAACCTAGCGCTAACTAAATGTAGAGGACTAGAACTGAATGTAATTGACTCCTAACTTAGCTTCAGTAGTCATCAACTGAACTGAACTGACCTTGGTTGGTTTCGAGACTCCCAGTGGCTCCTAAATTGTAGGGATTGGTCTAGGAGGCTCCTAAACTGATGCAATTAAGTGCAATCAGTGGCAGTAAGCCTCAATTAGTGTTACCCACACTTTAGTAACTGAAACATGTGCCCCAATTAGGCCAAGTGGACCTAGTGGTGCTAGTGACTAAAAATAGACTGGATGGACTTCCCAATTTAGACGTGACTCCCGATATAGACATATGAACAAATTAGACAAGGGACGATTAATAATACTAACACCCCCCTGAATGCTAACTTGGAAAATCTATGGGCCTTGGTAACTAAGACCATAGGTCACCCATTACATCAAGTAAAGTAAAGTAACTGCTCAAAAACAAGGTGCTGGGGAAAAACCACATGGGAAAAAAATCTGGTTCTTCTGTGCATAGGTATCCTGGGGCTTGGCATGTGAACCTATCCATCATTATGTCTAGAGGAATATTCCTCTTTGGAATAATAATGATATGCTCAACTAAATCAAAAATATAGACAGTTATCGGATGAAGATTGGACCCATGTAGAGCAACTAAAGTCAACTGATAAGTGAGAAAAGATTCTTGAGGATTTAGAACATGTGAGGAACACTCAATAAACTGATATTTTACAGACATGAACAAAAAACCATGAGTGGTAAGAACATCCCCAAGTGTTAGGAGCAAGTGTCCAGGTGGATGTAGAAAATCTTCCTCTTTACCAGTTCTATGAGGAGATGAGCATGTGATCAATGGTAGAGAAGCACTGGGATTGTTGAGAGTGAATGCTTAAGCTCCATAGTATGATATAGATTCTGAAATATCTAATTAATCCCATAATAAAATATCAGCAACCTCATATGAGGAAACTAACACTAAATCCGCATCAGCAGTTTTGAAGAGAAAGTGCGGTACTTGATTTTTCACACCGAAATTGGTGAGAGAAGCTACAAGCATGACTAAAAGCTCTTGGATTTTAAAATATGAAACAAATAATATCAGATATAAATGAGTTCAAAATAGATCCAAAACTGTGAAATGGAATCAAATCCCTAGCAACAATTTTGTAGGAGACTCGGTACTTGTTTCTTCACACCATTGATGAGAACAGCTACAAGTAGTACTGAAAGATTATGAATTTGATATATTAAACCAATAAATATCAGATCATATCTAAATAACATCATATAATATCCAATAAGGCTAATATCATATTCAAATAAATGGTTAACCGAGACGGTGGATGCACAACTTTCTTCTTCTTCAAATTTGTGAATTTTGGTGCATGCAATCCTGCAGGAATTTGCTGGAAGATCTAGATCATGGGGAGAGAATGGATCAAATCTAGTAATCTGATATTTCTTCCAAAATATCCAAGGTATCACATATTTGAACACCAGAAACAACATTAGAGGGAGAAAAATCAAATTTATCTTCACTTTCGGAAGCAATTACTGGTAAATTTTGCACAAAATTCAAAGGAAAATCACCGATGAATGTTTGCATGGAAGTGCAGAATTATTTTTCTTCAATATTAGAGATTTGAATGTCTTATTCTATTTCATAAATATGAGGAGAAGAGATATCAGAGATCTCATGAACTTCTGGAGCATCAGGAGAAGGAGTCAATGCATGGAGACTGTCTTCAATTCGAATTGACTCCGTAGAAGCTTCTACTTCTTCTTCATCTTGAAAAATTTCATAAGAGAGAGAGGAGGCTGGGAATTTTGGATCAAGAGTGCTTATGGTGCTGGATATCCTCTCCAAAATGCTATTATGATCCTTATCAATCACTACAAAGGTTTTTTCCAATCTTGTCCAGAGTTCCTTCGGGTCTTCAATAGATCTAATGAGGTAGCGCAAGCTAGGAGAAAGACCTATTGCTTTTGTTTTAAAATCTCCATACCTTTTATTCAGCCAGTAAATCTCACTAAAACACTCTTTACCAATTCCAATAGACACCCGATAGAGACCTTGTCTCTTCAGAGATGAAATCATCTTCTTCTTCCATTCTGAGTAGTTTGTGGATAGAGAGAGAAGAGGAACTCATGAATCCATTCGAAGTTGTACTTGTAAAAAATGAAAAATGGCAACTGTAAGGTCTACAACCTACACATTTCAATTTTTCATCACACCCAACACAGTTGATCAATATTAATCAACAATTCCTTTACTTGGGGTATTAAGTGGTAAAACTTCCGCTTCTGGTGCAGAGCTGGAAGGAGAAATTTTGCTAAAAAATGATCCAGTAGGAGATCTCAGGAGGAGAAGTGCCTTGTCCGTCAAGGCTCTGATACCATATTAAATTTAGCACATAGATTTGTGGACAAACACACAACTCATAGGATAATCACACAATTTACTCAATTATTGAAGAATGAAACAGTGCAAAAATGGCTTGCAGTTGTGAATGCTTTTCATTAATCAAAGAGTAATTAGATAATAATTAAAATGAAGTACAATGGCTTTAATATCCATAAGCAATTCGAATACACATGAGGAAATTCAAATTGATTAGACTCTACTTGAATGTAGGTAACTAAGACCTTGTCTAAATCACTATCGAAGGACTCAATAGTTAATTGACCTTGTCTAAACCATAACCGAAGTTCATCGAAGTTCTAAAACACAACTCAAGTGTTACATTCAGTGTTGAATAAGGCTAACTGACTGTGGTAGGTGAGAAATGTGCCCCTCCTGAGTGCAGTCAAGTATACCTAGCACTAACTGAATGTATAAGACTAGAACTGAATGTAACTGACTCCTAAATTAGCTTGACTAGTCATCAACTGAACTAAACTGACTTTGGTTGGTTTCGGAACTCCCAGNAAACTGATGCAATTAAGTGCAATCAGTGGCAGTGAGCCTCAATTAGTGTTCCCCACACTTTAGTAACTGAAACATGTGCCCCAATTAGGCCAAGTGGACCCAGTGGTGCTAGTGACTAAAAATAGACTGGATGGACTTCCCGATTTAGACATGACTCCCGATTTAGACATATGACCAAATTGGACAAGGGAGGATTAATAATCCTAACAATAATGGTGTGCGCCATTAAAATTTACATGGTGTATCATAGGTATGGTGGCTACAAGGATCAAGATATATCCAAAATGGCACCATTATGGATCTAATTATGACTCAAAGCATAATGAAAGCTTTGTATGAGAAGAGATTGATGAGAATATATGTGCATGTTTCCATGTACGATGAACCTATACAAGTGTAAAAACCAAAAAAAAGTACATGGAATTAGTGAAGTTGCATATTAACTACATAAAAAGAATGTGAGGTAAAGGTCAATGGTAGATCTTGGATATCCCTGAGAAATAAAACTATTGTGAGATCATTTAACTTGTTGTTGGTTGTTCATAGTTGCAGATAATGTTGTGAGAATACTATGCTTGCTATTTATTTTTGTATACTAAACTATAGTTGACTTATGTTAAGGAATTATGGACCTGAGATGCATAAAAGAGGTTTGGTAATGCTAGTGAGGAAAATCACAACATGAAGGCATTCAAAACGTCCACAATAATTTTTTTTGTTGACATTTGAAGGACTTTATGACTTGAAATATACATGTTGACCAACATTAAAAATAATCATTTTCTAATAGTTGTTGAAGAAAACTAAATGATATATATTAACAAAGTAAAGGTATTTAAGAGACATTAAAGTAATGAGGCAGAGAGGAACTCATGCCAAAATGACTGACTCAAGATACTATAACCTAAGTTATGGGGGCAGAGAACCTTGCTGAGCAGTGCAATATAGGTTTTTGCAAGACCATAAATTCATTGTGTGTTTTGTGTAGATACTTTATAAGTGGGGTAGATTAAAAATGAAAATGTGTTATCCAAAAAAAATTATTAGAATTCATCACTATATAATATTAAGGGGTGGAGTGTATCGGAAATTAATGCATACATTCAAATGAATAAAAATCTCATCATTCAGTTTTCGTATTGCCACAATGAACCATTTTCCTTATAAATGTAAACAAGTTGATAGTGGTCATAAAATGCTTAAACAAATAATGTGTGGATATAAATGAACTTGATAAACCCATTCTTATGGAATTTAAGAATGGGGATAAGTCAACAAATTTTCTCAAAGGATTATAAAACCCCCTTCAAAATATATTCACGAGTCCCAACTTGGAGGATGGGTGTAATTTTTTACAAATAGTGTCAGCATAGGTATGATTAAATAGATCCCCATGACCATACTAAGTACAAGTATTAATCGAGTTTTAGTATCTTTGTATGAAGCTCCTAATAAAAATGAAGATAAAGTTGAGATTATTTCATACCCGAGGGAAAACCCGTAATGAACAGGTATAGGTGTTGATCCTGACCTGAGCCCGACCAGATCAATACCGAGCCACCATTTGCACAAAGAAATGGGAGACTATGCATAAGTATAAGAAATTCAAGCAAAGGAGGTTATTACTATCACAACCGTTGGTAAATTGCAATTACAATATCACTAAACTAGTGAAAGTGGAAACATCACCTTCCACTAGTACAAAATGAGGAATTAGCTACTACGTGACTAAAAAATCTAGTCACCACAGGTTTTTTAGGTGATTTACTACTAAATATAAGCAATTTCGATTGACTAACATTAATGAATAATTTATTCACCAGTTAACAAATATGACTAGATAACAAGTGACAGAGTTAAACATGACTAACATAAATGACCAGTTTAGTCACCGCATAAAAAATGACTAGCTAGAATAATATGAATTAGCCTTTTATGTTAGTCATTTTTAATTGTGTCAAACCGGGGTCATTCATGAATAAAATGTCCTACAAAGATCGTGAACATGTGAAATATACATCATATATTTCACGATGTCTTCAATTTATGTTAGTCTCACAACCATTGGGCTATAGCATTAAGTGGGACCAATTATAACCTAAATGTCCATTCTTTGTTTATTTACTTTGAAAGTGAGTTTTATATAGCTTATTGAAAAATTCTTGCACCATATGGTTTGACACTAATTATAGCATTCCATACATTTACACAAGATTTCTTCAATCTTCCATATATCCTAATTCAAATTGTTCATGCAAAATTCACTAGTTTAAGGAAGAAATTGTCTAGCCTATGTTGTGCTATCTCTCAAACGTATATCCCTGATCATTTGTATCCTTAAAATTAACAAAGCAAGTCCTATACCACCCATGTTAGAACTAGTACTGCAGTATAATGCATAATACTTTTGGGAGTCTATGGATATGTTTAAGGACCAACCTAAATAAAAAAAACCATTGTATTGGACCATATCCATACATATCTAGAGGTAAATAACAATGACAAAGTACACTTGCTTGGAGCACTCTATCTATAAATCCACAAAATATATAACTGTATTACATACATGATTGTGAATTTTCTGGGATGACAGGGCTCAATAAATAATATTATATTTGAGGCAATCGCTCATTCACAAATTGAATGTGCCATCCTACGAGTTAGGTTCCTAGTTAATCAAGTTTATAACCATTCATTCATTCCAATCATAATAAAGTTCATTTATTGGGGGTGTTCCCCAACCTACCTGATTTTAGAATTGAATCTGTCTAACTAATTTTGAAATCCATCTTCTATTATAATGTCATTATTATTTTATATGATTCCATTTCCATTTCATTTCTCTATTTCATACAAATGAATCAGTTTGAATAAATAAAGGTATTAGACACTATGAATGATGTTGTAATAGTTATATGGTATCCACAAAGAGGAAGTAACCTAGATAATTCTCAATATAATAAAAGATCAATCAAGAATGTTGAGTATGCTCATGATGGACACAATGAGTTGACCTAATATCATTTTGGGGATCATTATACATTACTTGGATCCTCCTATTGCCCATATGCAAGGTGTGGAAACTCCTCATTTGGTATTAACCTTAGCTAAACCAATAGTTCCAATTCATGTGCCTTGTCCTTGTCCCTCACCTACATAGGCCCAACTAACTGCTTGTGCCAAAACATGGAAAGGTTTTAAAAAAGAAGACATAGCCAAAAATATTAGGGGAAACAACACCTTTATTACATAATATATAATTACAAAAAATACCATATATATATATATATATATATATATATATAACACCAAACAAAATATATAGTATAAATACACATACCTATAAAATATAATATCACACATACTAATATAAAAAAATAAACAAAATAAACATTGTCATATGGTATACAATAAACATATGTTTTATGGTATAACAGCCATCTCTCCTGAGCTACGCGCACGAAGGTTATACCTTCAAAATTTTGGAGCACAATGAAGGGAGGATTATCAGAAATTCATGGAGATTTCCTTCTCAAATTACCCAGAAATTACCTATATAGTAGCATGTATACATATATAACACCAAACAAAATATATAGTATAAATACACATACCTATAATATATAATATCACACATACTAATATAAAAAAATAAACAAAATAAACATTGTCATATGGTATACAATAAACATATGTTTTGTGGTATAACAGCCATCTCTCCTGAGCTACGTGCACGAAGGTTATACCTTCAAAATTTTGGAGCACAATGAAGGGAGGATTATCGGAAATTCATGGAGATTTCCTTCTCAAATTACCCAGAAATTACCTAGATAGTAGCCTGTTGGTGCCAGATCATTAGTACAAAGCACGCCTACATAAAAGCAAGAATCTGTTTTTACATATGCAAAGAGAATGAATGTGGTTCATATTTTTGTCATAATTTTCCCTTGTTAGAGTGGAAATTTTGGTAGAGATCTCATTACGAATATTTGTAAACAATGGAGATTGCGACATAGTAATCCAAAGGAGTAGTCCACCAAAAAAGAAATCCCTTACCTTTATGCTATTAAAGAGAGTCCTGAGAAGCAGATATTTGCCAGAAACACCCTTGCCTCCCACTCCAATGTGAAAGAAGGGAGACTTAGCCTCTCCATCGATCATCAATTCCTCGAGTCTTGCGAGATCATTCTCCTGTCCCACAATAAGGGGTTCCTGGATGAAGATGGGCATTGAATCAATTATAATTCGGGTACTGGTGGCTGCAGAAGCACTGTCAGTTGCAGAAGTACTGGCAGCTTGAGAAGAAGCCAAGGCTTGGATACTTTCTTTAATCTCCCCAAGCTGCACCTCAAATTCCCCTTCGATTCTTTCCCAAGACATTAAAAGAGACGAATCGAGATGTTGGTTGATATTGGAAATGAGATCAGTTATTCTTCTACTTGTTTTATATCAAGAAATAAAGTCGACCCTTAGAATTATGCAGTCTTGCACCATTGTCGATCCTTGTTTGAGAAGAGAATCCAACGTTTAAAGCCATTGATTCATAGGTGATGCCTCATTTTGAATTCCTCTCTTTTAATCCAATGTCAGGCAGTATTGTTGGATCTGAAATACAATGGGCTCAATTTTCTTCACTAGAACTCCTAGAGAGTTCAACTCTTTTTGTACGGATGCAAAGAGTAGGAAAGTGGTTGAACGAACTCACATTTGCAAGTGTGGTCAAGGTAGTCACTATTATTGTGGTATTGGAAGAGGGAATACAGGTCCATGCTGGTCTTCTCAAGATAGGTTTTGATTTAGATATCTTTGTGGGAAGTTCCCTTGTTGATATGTATGCCTAATGCAGGGTTGTTGAGGATGCAAGGAAAGTGTTTGACAATATGCCTGAATGGAATATGGTTTTGTGGAGCGATATGATTGCAATATGAGTGTTTTCCAAACTATATTCAGCTTCTCCTATCCCAGAAGTGAAATTGGAGCAATACGTTCCTGCTTTAGAAAGGCTAACTACTCTAAGAGTGTTACAACAAGTGATGGGATTTAATTACTACACTTTGTTTCATGTTCTTAAATATTATGTGGTGGATTAGGGGAGGTAGGATCAATAACATTGGTGAGGTGAGCACAGACTTATAATTATTATGTAGTTGAGTAGCAGCATCCATTCTTTGCGATGTGAGCTAGGAGCAAGATCAACGAATCTATTCCAACAGCCACCAACTACTACCCTCCCTTCCTGAGCAAAGTGTTGTTGCATTCTTCTGTAGCAAGATGATCAAAGTGCATATAGGTAAGAAGAGATCGTCAAGGTTATTCAGAGATGAAAAGTCATCTCTCCTCCCTATGAGAATCAATCTATAGGTGTAATATTATTCGGAAATTTCATAGCTCAACCATCCATAATGACATGACTGAGCTAGTTAACCCTTCCTGTACAAATTGCATGTGTGTTTGAGGAATTTTCATTGTTTGTAGTTTCCATCTTTTCAGTGTATGAGTCAGTGTTGGATGCAACAAAGCCTGCAGTGATTATTGTACTATTTTGTTCTATGGCCAAGTCTACAGCAATGGCTACACATAAGTTGTAAATGGATCCAAACCCATGTGCACATCTACAAGAGTTGTCCTTTAATCCCAATTGTTCTCAATTGTATCTTCATACGACCAATGTATGGCCTGTGTATGTTCTGTGTGTTCTAGGGTACATATTTAGGTGGGAAAAATTTATTCGGTAAAATAAATATACTCAAACAATATTGATATTGTGTTTTGACAGTTACATGAATTACAACAACCCAAGAGCTTTGCAACAAAATATTACATGATGAATTCCAGCCTCCAACAACAAAAATGAAAATCCTATTTTTTTTGTTCTAGTTAGCCATGTTATTGTGAAGTTTCTCTTCAAGCATAAAAATCAATTGTGTATGTTCCTCGGATAGCATTTTATGTACCTCCATCACTTAGTATTCATTACTTAATTTCCCACAATATATGGAATGACTATTTTTTATTCCTGGTTCTTGAGATTAAGCTTTCAAAAGTTCAGGTTCTTATGTGACTTCATGCTTGGCTCCAACACCAATGTCATTTCATGGTTCCAATCAAGTCAATTTGGTATGTGTGGAATATTCCAATGCCATCAAGGTCCCTCATTCCTGGGCCCCTATGGATGCTACACACTGAATGTCTCCCATTAAAGGGAAACCATTCTCCAATGGAGCTATCCCTCCCTTTAATAGAGGATGACTCCCCACTCCTCTTTACAATCAAAATGGTAAAGGAGAAAGACCCCACCCGTGTGTTATTCTTTTCACCCCTCTTCAATATTCTTGTTATATATCCTTAAAGACAAATGATTTTCCAGCCAAACTATGTATGAGAGCTGAAAAGTCAGAACATGTTATATGAACATGTTATATATGAACATATATGATGAGGGGTATAGAATACACTGATCAACAACAGTTTGATCAATGAATGCAAAAGAAGACTTGCTCCAATTACTTAAAGAGGATAATGAATGCATCAAAGAAGGAGTTGTACATATTCTTGCAAAAGTTGGTGGGTCTATAGGTGAACAAGTGACTAATACAATCAGGTAAGAGGTATTTGGAAGAAAGCATTTTCAGATTGGAGTGTAATATTTATGGAGGTGTTATCATCACTAATTTATATTGCTTAATAATGTCTATTAATTTTCATTATTGTTCAAATGCAGCTCTGTAGATCTTTTGCTTAAAACACTATGCCTAGAGGGTAATCGAAAGCAAGCCAAATATGGTGTACAAGCACTTGCAGTAGTAACAAAGCATGCTGGGATCAAGGCAATTTCTGTATTATACAAAGTTAGATTTTTTTAAAATTCTTTTGTGGATAATATTTATATTTATTGCTTTCTACATATGGTTCATATTCCTATTCCTACCTTCAACTTTATTCTTTGCTCATATCTACTATATCATTATGAGTATTGATAGATCCCATGATTTTTTTTCTTTCAATCTCTAGCGGCTTGTGGATATGTTGGAAAGTGGCACACATCTTCTAGCAATATTGCAATCGTTAGGCTGTATTTCCCAAAATGCAATGCCAGTTTTTGCAACACGGGAGGAGGACATGATCCAATTTCTCCGTGATAAATTTTTTTGACAAAACAGTGTATGCATTAAATACACATTATTATTATTATTATTATTTTGGTTTGTCCTCTCTATGATTCTCTATAAATCTGTTATGGCACTTACATAGTGACTCTGTAAGAGAAATTGCCTATTTCCAGAACATTTCTGATTTTATAAGACAAAATGGGAAGATACGAGTAAAGAATGTTTGTTGAAAGTAAGTATGCATCTGTGCTGTTATAATATTTTATGATTTGGCTTGTTGCCCTAGTTTGTTAGATTTGAAAATATTATTTTTTCCCAAGAAAAACTAGAAATTTTAACATCATTGGAATCTTGTTCTTTTGATGTTTCTAGCTGCTACCATTGATTAATTGGAAATATTTCTGTGACACATCTCTATTCTTATGTATGTTGGTTTTGTGCTTCTTTTTGTTCTGAGGAAGATCTATTGGATTAAAACTCTTGTGAAAACCTACTTTCCTAAAAAGGATTACCATTTACATCAAAGGATAAAAACACTATTTGAGGTACTTTCAAAGCTTCTTGCTCGAGAAGAAATATCTGAGGAAGTGGAGTCAAGGTAATCTACATAAAAATTTGATTGTAAAGGAAATCAAATTGTAAATTGCAAGAAAAATAACATGATATTCTACAAGTAAAAAAAATGCTTATGATAGACAAGATGTATTTGGATAAATGATTGAAAACTAAGGTCTTTGGTTTGGTGAATTTTGAGTTTATCATGCATTAATATCATTTTATTTTCTACAGTGAAGTTGATAAAGCTAAATGATTGAAATACGAGGCCTTTGGTTCTCTAACTTTTGATTTTATCATGCCTTAATAGCAATTTCCTATTTTACAATGAAGTTGATAAATCTCATATAAGGCTTGCTGCTGCAAAGGGATTGTTGTGGTTGTCAAAGCAGTGGGATTCTCAAATAACTCCCAAATTTTTTTATTTGACATCAAGGATTGCACAGGTTAGATGTATTACTTTTTATCATAAGATTTTTTGATTGCATTAAATTGTTTAGTAATTTTTAATTAATTGAATGTTGAATCATGGCTTTTCTAGTTTTAACTATTATTATAGGTTATGGAGTTTCAAGATCATCATTGTATTTATACTGTTTATTATTTACATTCTAGCCATGTTACTTCCAAGATCCTAGTCACTCTGCTATCAAAACAAAACTACTATTTTGTGGAAAAATCAAACTCTTTGATAGAGACATTAATGTGACGAGACTTCTGTTTGAGGTTGTCAAGATACTTATCTTGAAGTTAGGAAAGAGTTTCTTGGTAAATTCCATCAGTATCTCAAAGAGAGGACTCTTGATCAGAAATATGCTTCTGCCTTTGTTCTTGGTGTATCAGAAGAACTGAAGATGCACTTGTAGAGGTAAGTCTTGGCATTATTTCCTTTTTATGTTAATTATTAATACATAAGGTTGAAGACTAAAATATAGATAAAATATTATAAAAAGGAACAGAGGAAATTTGCAATAAATAGGGGAAGGAAGTGAGATGAATAATTAACTGGGAAATAACAAAAAAATGCAAAGGATTTTTAAGTACACAAGAGCTGAAAAAACATGAAGACACAATAATACCATATTATAATGTCTGGGATCTGTTTGAAGTATGTCTAACACAAATACTTGTAGTATTTGAATATTTAATATTTTGTTAGGTAAAATAACTCCCGATTCATTTATTCCATTGCAAAATCATTTATTTATACATTACATATGCTGGTTGAGTTTCATCTTCTGACCAGCCTTTTCAACTTCCTACATAACTATTCATTTTCCTTTATTTATTTACAAAATATAATCCCGACGGATTATATTCCAACAATCCCCCCCTTAATCCGAAGGGGTGTTAGTAAGTCCGAGCATGTTTCTGAATCTTTCAAACTTTTCTCATCCAAGCACTTTGGTGAAGATGTATGCAACTTGATCATTTGTGGAACAATGTCGAAGATGGACTGTCTTGGCCTCTACAAGATGTTGAATCAAATGATACTTTGTGTTGATGTGTTTGGTTTGATCATGGAATTTAGGATTCTTAGCCAGCTTGATTGCAGAAGTATTGTCGATCAATAATGGAGAGGAGTTCTCTTGTTTTTCTTGCAAATCTTCAAGTATATTCCTGAGCCATACTATTTCTTTCGTTGCTTCAGCTGCAGCCACATATTCTGCTTCTGTTGTTG
>LPNX010071880.1:784603-835546 GCA_001517045.1 Pseudotsuga menziesii | reverse complement strand
AGCTTCTAGAAGCTTCAGCTAAAGTAGCCAAGTCATTGAGCACCTGGGAACGCCTTTGGAGTCTAGCCAGCTCCATATCTTTATCATTCTCCTTTTCTCGAGCTTTGAGATGCTCAAGTTGTTGCTGCATAGCTCGTTTCTCTTTAAGGATATTTCTGGAAACCATCAACAGTTTTTGAAACTCTACCTCCTTTTCTTCCATATCCTCCCTTAACCTTTTGTTTGCTACCAGTAGCTTTTCATTGATCTCCTGCAAGTATCTGGTTTGTTCCTTGTATGTTTGACGGGACCTTTGACATTGACCAAGATCTGGAGTAACATCTATATCTTCCTCTCTCATACAATCTTTGTCCTCTGACAGATTTCCTATTTTTGAACCTTCAACAAGCTTATTTGGTTCATCTGTACAAAATATTTCTGGTATGGCACCTGCCACTCCTTGCATGTCAATGAATTCCTCCATGTTCTGAGAATATTTATCTTCTGCTGTGTTTATTGTCCCTTCACTGGCTGCGTCTTCTCTAATCACAACCTCCCTAGCACTTTCCTATGCTATTCTCTCTTCTATCTGCAACTTTTCCCTTAATCTACTTCTTGGTTTATCCTCTTTGAACAACTGTTTGCAAACTGTCTTTTTAGAAGTTATACTTTTAAATATATCACTAAGCTTTTCTGTACCTTCTTGCATGTAGGGTGTTTCAGGCTCAACACTGCTCTGTACAGGGTTATTAACAGCATTTATTTTTTATCCTTATCCTTCTGATTTTCCTCTGTAGGGTTTACTATCTGTTGGCTAGAATCCTCTATCATTTCCTTACCCTTTTCTTTAGGGTTCTCACTGAAACCTAGCTCTGCCAACAAAGCACTCCATGACCTTTCTTCCTTTTCCAGCTGGGTTAATACCAATAGCTTGATTAATCCTTGATGATAAATTGATCTAGCCGTATGTGATGGGTGCTTTTGTACCTTATAAATCATCTTTTGAAGGCTCTTGAGTAGGTAAAAAGGAAGGTTTAGTTGTGTAACACCTTGAATATGCAGTAAAAGCTTCAAATGACATTTTAAGACTCGGTCATACCTTCCATCGCAGGTAATATAATTCTGGACCACTTCTAATGGCACTCTCCACAATGGCTTCATCCTATTGACGTGAACACCATTCTTCCAATCAAGCTTTTCATTACCCGGAATCAAAAACTCACTGAAATCCTATTTGAATTCTTTTTGTTTGAACCACCTAACACCTTCTGCTGGGACATTAATAGCTTCAGCAATAGAGCTTTCATTAACTCTGACAGTTAAACTCTGCAACTGGACTCTATCATCATCATAATTCTCAATAAAAGCCATTGTTAACTGAGAATGATATCCTTGCAGTTTGTCACAAAAGGTAAACCAACCTGACCTTTGAATCAACCTAGCAGATCATGGAAATTGCTTGATCCACTCTGTATTACTGGGTTCCAATCTGCATATGAGACCTCTAGGCCTTTTCTTCACAGCCAGCTCTGGCTCCTCTTCTTCAATTTCCTTTGACATCTTGAAACCCTAGAAGGATTTCAACTTATCCTGTGTAAAGTAAAGTAATAAAACTTTATGTTTCAACAAACAGAGGTAGTTTGCTGCATACGGCTCTGTGCTAACACCTGGGATGTGAATACATCTCTTCTTGTGCTGGAGGTAAAACTTTGCAAATTAATAGAGTAATAATTCTGATGAAGTTTGAATTAAATCGATAGTAAGTCTTAACCCTAAACACCCTATCAAACCTTGAAAACATTCACACAGTGTTATCTTGAACAAAGTATTTCATATTATGGCTGAATGCTGAAGCCAAAACGATGTTGAAACTGAAAATGCAGGTAGAAATATACACCATATATTATAACCCTGACATTACACGCTCTAGGGTTTTGCAAAGCAACCCTAATTCTTTGAATATTTACATAATACTGCTCATACCCAAGAAATGGATACAGGATACTGCTCTGTCAATCAACAAGCCCTCAAAATGTATATCTTACACAGGAATTTTATACTACTGCATAATCTTCATGCTGTACATCAAACCCAGAATTGTTGAAAATGCAAGGCAATGTATATACTTCAATATTAATCTTTCAAACCCTGAGGTTCGAACATAAACCAAGATTTCCTGAACATGGTATGACACAGCTCGTGAAAATGAACAGTGAATGAAACCAGCGCTTACATACTCCTTTTTAGACAGATGAAACACAATTTGGGGAAAAATGAATATTTAGCTGTTTATGCCACGACTACCACCAGCATTCATTATTCAAATGGTTTCATTTGTGAAAAGACACCACCTGTGTCCCTTCATTATTGCTACCGTATTGACTCATCATTTCATGGTAAAGAACATGAAGACATATTCAAGACTATGATAAAGGCTTAAGTTCATCAAATATTTCATGCCATAGATCATAAACCATAAACCTTTCAAAAACAAACCATATGTATATTATGTTGCACGCTCTCAAAATGTTGCCAGTTTGGGAAGATGCTGCCAGTTTGTAAGCATTTACCTTGTAACACATAATCCTTTGCACATACATAGGTTTTTAGCTAATGAATGGAACTTTTGATGTTTGAGGTAACTAAGGGAATCATAAAGGCAAACAATCAATCATAACACAAAACAAAATGAAATTAAAACAAGAAAAACCAATGGAAATCAAAAATTTGAAAATACACACTAGGAACAACCCTAGAGATAACACTATCCAATCAAACTTGTGGAATTGGGGCATAATCTCCTTTTGTAGCACCTCCGCGAGTAATGACAGCAACATCAGCAGACTGAACTTTGGGTTCTGCTGAGATATTCGCAATTGCTGGTCTTTGGTTTTGTTTTGGTTGTTTATTCACTGTTTAGTTCACATTTTGATTTGCATTTTGGTTCTGATTTTGATTATGGTTCTAGTTTTGGTTCTGTAATTGTGGAGTGTTCCTTGCTTGCCACTTCACGATCAGCTATGGACATTTCTCAATAGTGTGATCCAAAGAGATACAATAAGTACATTGTACTTGTAGGTTCAGGAAATATCTCTGATAATGTTTCACTACTCCACAATTATAAGATTGCACTAGTCTAGGACCTCATCCTCCTCCTTGACCAAAACCTCCACCTTGTCCTCTTCGGAATCCTCTACGAAATCCTCCTTGTTGTTGATACTACAGTTGATTGAACTATTGCTACAACGGGGTATTTGGTTATGGTTGCACATACTATGGCTGAGTGTATGGTCCCTAAGCATACTACGGTTGTTACAAAGCATATTGCATCTAATAATACTCCGGAATCGATGAAGAAAACTATTGTTATGGCACAAAATACAGTTGTGGTTGTGGTACAAAATGTGGTTGCGATTGTGGCTATACCACCTTTGGTTTCTACTACAGTGATGGTCTCCCCATTATTCGATTGTATTTTCCATTCACATAATATGCATCCATCATTCTCTACTGGAGAAAATCGTATGCTTGATAGTCCTTATCTTCATGCCCAACAGATCGGCAAAACGTGCAATATAAATTAGTCGGATTTGATGCCATCTTCTGCATAAATACACAATCTTTTTGTTGATGTCCATGAACTTGGATGACGTGACACTATGGCATACCCGCATGACTCAACGAATTCAGAGCTCCTTACAGCATGTAATTTCAAAAATCCGGGCACTGATCCTTATGATATCCTTTTGCATGACATCAATTACACCAAATATCCTCGCGACGATCTCTTACTTTCTTGATATCTTGCAATTGAATTGTCATGTTCACCAGTTTTGTTTGAATCCAATTCCTACCAACTCTAGTTTCTCCAACAAGTGAAGCTTCCAGCTTCATCGCGATCTCCAAAGCCTCATTTTCTGTCAAATTTTTTTTGTTGCATCAAGGGAATCTTGATATGCGATACTAATCCCGCAATGAACCATTCCTTGTGATGTACATCACTTGTTCCAAAGCTGACTTTCACCAGCAGCGTATTGAATCACTAATCAAAATCCCAAACAATCTCATTTGGATATTGCTTTATCTCCTTTAAATATGTGATATATTGCACTTCAGACTTAGGATTTCTAAACTCCTCGATCAATCCTTTCTTGATATCGATCAGAGTCTTCAATAAAGTCCCCATGGGAACTTGTGTAAACTTCATGTACCAATCCAGTGCATGAATCAAAATGTTGTCACCAACTAACCTTTCTTAACATCATCTTCCTGAACTTGGTTTACATTCCAAAGTGCTTCACATAGAAACCAGTATTTCTCAATATCATCAGTCTCGTTCCCCTGAAATAGAGGTAACTTTACATCATTTCCTTCCATCCTGAGAATTCCCCATGATAAGCTACTATTAGAGTTTTGATGACACGTTGGACAACTTGATGTTGAGCTCGTATTTCTTCCTGAGTGTAGCGCAGTGCATAGAGGTGTGGGTATGTTGTTGCTTTGGGTTGGTATTTCTTCAAGCTCAGGTGTAATCTAGTCGTCTCCTTCATCATTCTAGGGTCGCTTTGTCCCTTTTTTATCTTCTCTCGTATCCTCTTATCTCAATCGCAACAAGACTCTCTCCTGTCCTCTACCTCTTCTCTTGTCAAAACCTTACTCCACTTCACAGAATACCACTTCCTTCCTCAGCTTTCCTCATAGTCTAATCGTAACTCCCATCCATCTATCCCATATCATTCCATCCAACCCTCATATCTGCAGTACCCGGATTCTCCTCACACCAGGGCTCTATTCATCGGAGTTCATCTTCAATATTCCTTTTTCATATATGAGAATCTTAATTGAAAGTTCCAAGGATAATACAAACCTACCTCGTGGTCCTTTGAAGAACTCCCTCTCCATGTCGCTGTAATATTTTATTGTGTCAACTGCAAATTCAGCAAAGTAGCCTTCCAAGATGTTGTCAAGCCAAAATTTGATAGCCCTTGATGCCCTATTATCTACCTCCTACAGTTTCTAGTTCAGCTCTGGGGTCCAATAAGTGGGCTCGCCTCCTTGGAAATTTTTCTTTCGATAGGTCAACTGTGCCAACCACTCATACAAGATGATCAAAAACTCATAAAAAAAGTATTCATGGAGATCATAATACAGGTACCACTACAAAAAAATACCCTTTTGGGGGTAGTTTTGTCTTGCAGTGGTTTTTCTAACCCCCCCCCCCCAAAAAAAAAAATTAGGTCTTTAGGGGCAGTTCTTAAAAACCTCGCTGAAAATTCCCGAAAATTCAACTTTTGGGGGCATTTTTAAACAACCCCCCCCAAAAGTGCAATTATCAGGACTTTTGGGGGTGGTCTTTTAAACCCCGCCCCCAAAAGTGCAAATTTCATTTTTTGGGGGGTGGTTTCTTAAAAACCCTCACCAAAAGTCCAAGTCTCAATATAGTTGGATGCATTTTTTAAATCCCCCCCCCCCAAAAAAAAGTCTAATTCTAATGACTTGTGGGGGCGGTTTTAGAAAGAACCCCCCTAAACATGGCTTGTGGCGGTTTTGCTAAACCCCCCCAAAATGTTTTTAAGGTATTTCGGAGTTGTCCTTAAAAATCCCCCTCAAATGTCTAATTCTCAGGACTTTTGTAGGAGGGGTTTAGAAAGACCCCTCCAAAAGGTGGCTTGCGGTGGATTTGCTAACCCCTTTCCCCCAATTTTTTTTAAGGTATTTGGGGGAGGTCCTTAAAAAACCCTCTCAAAAGTCTAATTCTGAGGACTTTTGGTGGGGGTTGGTTAGAAAGACCCCCCTAAAGGTGGCTTGTGACAGTTTTACTAACCCCCCCCCCCCAAAAAAAAAAGGTTTTTAAGGTACTTGGGGCAGTCCTTAAAATCCCTCCTAAAAAGTCTAATTCTCAGGAATTTTTTTTTCGGTGGGGGGGGGTTAGAAAGACCCCCCCTAAATGTGGCTTGCGGAGGTTTGGCTAAAATCCCCCAAAAAAAAAATTTAATGTATTTGGTGGTGGTCCTTAAAACCCCCCTCAAAAGTCCTGTGAATTTGACTTTTGGGGGCAGTTTTTAAACCCCACCCCCCAAAATTCCTTTTCGGGGGGTTTGGAAAGACCCCCAAAACTTGCATAATTTATAGTTTTCCTTGGCATCATGAAATTATGTAGGGCCCTCCACATTGAATGACTAGGATTAACAAGAGGTGATACCTCAAATCGGGAAGGATTCCATGATAGGAACATGCATGTAGGATAGAAAAGAAGCATAGCGCAAAATCTGGTAGGAGCCACACTAGCGAATGGTCCAGATTCGTTGTAGACTCAGATCTATGGATGAAATGTTTTTCACGATGCAAAGATGCGAGGTTGAGAAAGAATACGAAGCTTGCGAAAGGCATATAAAGGCATAGCTAGATGAATGATCCATATCTGATTACCTAATGATCTACAGCCTAGAACCTCTTCACAAATAAAAGATTCCCAATCTGAAGGTGCATTTCAAATCACAAAATCAATAAGGAAATAGGAAATCAACGGTTAAAAAGGATCCATGAGGAGATTGATGGTTGAGATATAATTATGCGAGCTTCATATAAGCTAAGGGAAACGGAAAAATTGAGGGAGAATAACGAAATCAAAATAGCACAGAAGATCAATGGTGCAAAATAGATCAGGCAAAAATGGAAGGTTGAGAAAAGTTTTGGTCACCAAAGATGCAAGAGAGTTAAGAATATGTAAAATCATAAAAGACTGTACATTATTTTATTCGCTTGCATCTGTAGAAGAATACGACAGACATTACAGAAGGATCCAATTCGTATCATCCACTTGTCAAACACCAGGTAGTTCCTTTTTGTCCCCCCTGAAAGTTGTATAAAGGGATCAAATGGAAAATATAGAAACTTAGGGCTTAGAGTATCATAAAGTAGAATAATTGTTGGATGATAGGAATGCTGATGTTTTTGACCCTATCCTTTTAAATGGACCCATTGAAGCTGTGAAATAGAATTTGAATTTGCTAAGGGACCAGGGAATGGACCTTCATAACATCTATCAGTCCTTTTTTCACCTTTTTGTTACTGAACAAACCCCTAGTTTCCTGAAATTTGTGGATTGGTGTGTAAACAAATATTCTCTATCAAAAAGAGTCATAATGACCCTTGACCATTCCACCATTCTGTGGCTTGTTAATTCTTCATTCGTTAGGAAAACCTTGTATTTCCATAAAGAGTTTACCTTAAAGGCTAAATATTACATTGAAAATTCTATACTCTGATGTTTTAAGGATTCCAAAATTGAGACAAAGAAATATTTTTATAAGATAAGTTTCAAGCCAGAATATGATTTGTCCATCCCATCATTCATAATCGGTGCAACCCTATTTAACGAAGAAACCAAATGTGTAGTAACCATGTTATGTCAATTTCTAGGTCTAGACACAAATAAATACATCCCTGAAACCCTTATGATTCTTCTCTTTATTTTAAGCACTTGTACTCTTTAGTTAGACAAACCTAGACAGTCATTACAAGTGTCATACATTAAATTTGATTAGTTCTTAGTTGAGAATATTCATTCTCAACTAATGAACTTCCACAAGACCAAAACTTTCAGGTTCCAGTCATATCTATTGAAGATGTTTCTTTCTTTCGACCAAGATAATCTATAGCTACTAGAAATGGTATTAACATATGAAATGTATAGGGATTATACCAAGCTCATGAACTTCCTCATGATATAAATTTATGCTTCCATTTTCCCAAAGAGGCTGCCCCAGGTGCTGCCAAAGATGTGAGATCTATTCCTAGCTTCTACAGAAAAAAGAACAAGAGATTGGATCTTGTCTGAATTTGGAACAATGATCAGACTGTGCGGTTTCACTCAGTCACCTTACATGTTGACATCCTTCCTAACTCCAATATTTTTCTCAATGGAGTTCATCTGACAAAAGATGTTCGTAGAGATTGAACACTTCCTGAAATATAAGTCCACTTACATCAAATACCCTTGGTGTGTAGGTCCATTCACCATCAAGAATAAGGATTCTTTTCCAATGGTAGAAGGTTTACTTAGATATTTTGGATTTGAGATAGAACCTGGAATTAACTATGACCCCCACTAGGTTATCTCAAACAAGAGAAAGGCTCAAAAGAAAAATCCTTATAAACACGAAGAGGTTGTGGGATTGGAAGAAGCTGCTAACTAGTCTAATTACCCAAAGGAGGCCCTAAAGATTGTTGACTTAGATGAAGATCCAAGATCTCATATAGGAGAGGTTGTCTCTTTATTTCCTGATATATCCAATTTGGTTTCTGCAGTCAAGAGCATTACTCCATTGGCCAATCAATCAGAAGGAAAGGATGAAAGATATTTTCCGAAGGAAATGAATATCGATGAGGAGGACACTGCTGAAACTCCCAAAAGCTAGAAGGTTGAAACTGAAGGAGAACATGTCCTAGATACAACTGTAGACAAAGGTAAAAGGAAAATGATGATACTGGGCCCTACATTTGAGGTAAAAGAGTATACCTTTGTAGATAGTACTCCTGTCAATTCCTCCTCCCAGTCAAAGAACAAAGCAGAGTTAGTGGATATATACAAAGGCATCAAAGACATAACTTCACAAGAGACTCTGAAATTATATTCTGGAGTAAGAAATATTTCTAATCAAGATGTGTCTTTGGTTTCAGTCAGGTATTATGTCCATAACACTCTGAACTTGGCCTTGGAAAGCAAGAACATAGTTGCTAAATTAAAAATGAACCTAGATAATATCCCCATACTTGACATGATTCATATACATAAGAAGATAGGATATATCATGTTTAATCACTTGCTGAAGGTGACTTTGGCATTATCCAAGTTACAGACCCTCAAAGGTAAAATTGAGAACCAATTGAGGCAAGAAAAGGTGGAAAATAAGGCCCACCAAACACAGATAAAGAAGATGCAAACTGATTTGTTGCCTGCTGGAGGCCAATATGATAAGGGAGCTGGTATCCAAAGGTTGATGGATGAGAAAGAAAAAGGCATTTAGTTATTGAAAAAGAAGATTCTCATACCTACCACCTAGCTAATACAGGTTCATGAACTAGCTGAGATAGGAAAGGAAAAGGAGAACCTATATAATCAACTCACTGATTGTCAAGCAAAATTATTGAAGTTTGCTGATAAAGAAAATCAATGGAAAAATGACATGTCCTTGGTAGTATAAAGTGAGAAAGCCATGAAGGAAAAGTTTGAAGAAATGGAGAGAAATTTGCAGGAGAAGGAAAATGATCTAGAATTGAGGATCATTCCTCATGTGGATGGATCTAGTGAACAGGGCATAGTCTAGGCTATGTCACAGGTAAGTCTTAAATATTTGGAAATCACTGGTTTGAAGAAACAGAATAAAAATTTGGAGGACATAGCTAGGAAGAGAGAACTAGAAAAGAATAAATTGGAAGAAAAATGTAAGGAACTGGTGGATAAGAACAACAAATTAACAAAACATGCTATAGGACAGTCAGCCATGCAGGGAGAAAAACATCGCATCTAGGATGTAGTGATAGAAAAAGAAGCCAAGCTCAGGCCTTAATTAGATTTTATTCTTAAGAAGGATATTATTACACAAGATGCTAGAAAAAATGTCATGATGGTAAAACAGGTGTTAAACAAGAAGCCTATTGACACAGCTAATAATGCAATCAAGTTTTTGAACAACTTGACAGAAGAGGAAATAAAGAAAGAAAATATCCAAGATAGGGTATTGGTTATCACATGGGCAAGGAAAGTGGTAAATAAATATCATCATTTGGCAATAGTTCAAGCAAAAATTGATGTCATGCATCATCAAATTAAGGAAATCATTGAACTGTTTAATCCTTTATTTAGAAGGGGACTCCCTTTCTTCTGGGAACAAAAAGGAGGAATGTGGTCTTAGAAATAATATAATGATAGGTTAATCAATTGCATATTAGATCATAGACATTTTGATGACATGTAGCATCAATCCTTGTCTGGAGAAAAAGTGATTGATAAATTAACTGTAGATTTCGAGATGTTGTTTGACTTCAAATCCATATGTTCAAAATTTCTGGAGTTCTCTTATGCTGAAAACGAGGAGCTCAGCGTAATGGCAAAGGAGATGATCAGTCTCGATCTGCCAACTACTCATCAATGCAAGCTAGTTGATAACTATGGGAAAAGTAAATATAGGTTGCACCAATAAGATTCCTTTGTTGTTACCTCGGAGTCTAGAGGAGGAATCTTGGATAGTTTTTGAAATTGTATGGATTAGGGATGAGGACTGGTCTACCACATTTGGAGTTGTAAAATTTTTACATTTATTAATAAAATTTTACAGTGTTAGGTGTAATCTATATGGTGAATTCTACTATTTAATACATATGAATTATGTATTTGTTGCATTCAATTATGTCTGGTATATTATTGTTCTGTTATAATTGGTTTTTCTTTTCAAATAAAGTTTTCATTATATATGAAAATTTTAAGTTTGAAACGATAATATACATTTCCTGGCATGTGGGTTATTGTCAAGATGCTTCTATATTGTCTTCAAACTGTCCAAAAAACCCCTTATTATAGCCTTCTAGATATGGTTGGATGCACCATACAACACTCTAGAGATCCATACTCTCAGAATATTTTTATAATCAGCCTATGAGTTGTGGTGGGCATTTCCCTAAGGCGATTTATGCATTTGTCCTAGGCTTGGTATAATTTCCCTAAAACACATTTTTGGCAGGTCCATAAATTCTTCATTAGGGTCTCTTTAGACAAACTAAGACCATGGTTGAGTAGAAAAAATGACAGCCTACAATATCCCCATGTGGTGCAAACATTTTCTTCAAGACACAATTTTTGGTGGGCATCCTCTTAAGGCTACTTGGACCAATATTCCCAAACATAGCCAATTTCTTGATTTTAGCTAATTTGTCATATTTCTCTAGAACGATGTCATAATGCAACAATGATTTCAACTTCATTTCACATCATCAACTATGCCAGTCCATGCCATGTGGGCATTATCCTTAGTGCGGGCATCAACCCTAATGTGGGCATCACTTATCCCCTTTAAAACACAACCATTTTTTCTTTGTTTTAGTATGCAAAATTACATTTTTCTTCTTTTTTGGCAAGTTGATATTTTTCTTATCTGGTCACCATAAGAAAAACCAAGAGCATTACTAGATATCCATTTCAAAAATGAACATGACCATATCATCTGATGAATTTTATCATCAAAGGAACACCCCCTTTTAGGAATTTCTAAGTGGTCTCTCAAACTCTTTGTCTAACACTTAATGAGTTCTCTTCAAACCCTAGGTCACCAAGTTGATTTCCTTTTTCCTTCAAATTTGGTAAGTGAGATTCCCAATGGGTAGAGTTCAACAAGGTGAATCCAGAAAGACCACTTTCATCTTTATAGATTCTTTCTCTCTCCTCGATGGGCATTTTTTATGGAGCAGTGCAAATATGGCTGAGAGGCACTTTTGCTACATTGATATCTTCTTATTGAATTACTTTTTGGTCAAGATAATTATATGGTTGGATGCACCATACAAGACTCTAGAGATCCACACTCTCATAATAATTTTATCATCATCCTATGAGTTGTGGCGGGCATTTCCCTAAGGATAGTTAGGCATATTTTACCAATAATTTCATACTTGGAAAATTTTTTATCTTCTCTTAGGCTTGGTCTAATTTCCCTAAACCATAGTTTTGGCAGGTTCATAAATTATTCTTCAAGGTCTCTTTGGGAAAACTAAGACCGTGTTTGAGTAGACAAAACAACATCCTACAATATCCCCATTTGTTGTGGGAATTTTATTCAACAATCCATTTGTGACAGGAATCCTCTTAAGGCCACTTGGACCAATTTTCCCATACTTAGCCAATTTCTTGATTTTCACTAATTTGTTGTATTTCTCCAGAATGATGTCATAATGCAAAAATGGTTTCAACTTCATGCCACATCATCATCTATTCCATTACATGCCATGCGGGCATCATTCTTAGTGCAGGAATCAACCTTAATGTGGGCATCACTTAGCCCCTTTACAACACTCAGCCATTTTTCTATCTTTAGTATGAAAAATAATATTTTTATTCTATTTTGGCAGGTTGATATTTTCCTTATCTGGTCACCATAAGAAAAACCAAGAGCATTTCTAGATATCCATTTCAACAATGAATAGGACCATATCATCTAATTAATTTTATCATCAAAGGAACACCCCTTTGCGAGCATTTCCAAGTGGTCTCTCAAACTCTTTGTCTAACACTTAACCAGTTCTCTTCAAACCCTAGGTCACTAAGGTGATTTCATTTTTCCTTTAGACTTCGAAAGTGAGATGCCGAAAGGGTAGAGGCCAATAAGGTGAATCCATCAAGACCACTTTCATCTCCTGGAGCTTCTTTCTCTCTCCTCGATGGGCATTTTTCTAGAGCAGTGAAAATATGGCTTAGAGGCACTTTTGGCAGATTGATATCTTCTTACTGAATTACTTTTTAGTCAGGATAATTATATGGTTGGATGCACCATACAAGACTCAAGAGATCCACACTCTCATAATATTTTTATCATCATCCTATAAGTTGTGGTGGGAATTTCCCTAAGTCTAGTTAGGAATATTTTACCAATAATTCCGTACTTCGACAAATTTTTATCTTCTCCTAGGCTTGGTCTAATTTCCCTAAACCACAGTTTTGGCAAGTCCATAAATTCTTCTTCAGGGTATATTTGGACAAACCAAGAGCATGGTTGAGTAGAAAAAACAACATCCTACAATATCCCCATGTGCTGCGAGCATTTTCTTCAACAAACCATTTGTGGCAGGCATCCTCTTAAGGCTACTTGGACCAATTTTCCCATACTTAGCCAATTGCCTTATTTTCACTAATTTTTCATATTTCTCCAAAATGGTGTCATAATGCAACAATGGTTTCAACTTCATGTCACATCATCATCTATGCCATTCCATGAACTAATTGAGTGTCAAATATGTCATATAATCTTATAAGCGTGTAAATGGCAGTTTTCGCTTTTCCATACCTATCATATTCTGAACTTTCAACTGATTGTCAAATACATCACTTAAGAAGGAAAAATGTTGTACAAACCATCAAATTCTATGATTCAATGAATCTGAATCAAGTCAGATTCTGACAGCATTGAGAATGATTGCATCACCCAGACATGAGCTCAACATTTCCTTGTGACTAACCTTTTTCCCGCCTTTCAATTATTCGAAGGGACAACACAAAAAAACATATCCAAATTTGGCCTGACCCCATGGTTTCCTTCCTGGAAGCTGCAGTCAATTACCAATCATGCTACTTCTTATGGAAGATTGATAAATAGGGGCGACTATTATCAGTAGGCTATGTATTGACTCCATTCTCTATGTTCGTTAATTTTTGTCTAGTATGGCTGCAGATGTGTGCAAATTTGAGTTCACTGATAGTATGAGTGAAATGGGTAGAATTAGAAAGAATTGGAAATAGTCTCATTTGGGTTTGATGGATTTCATTGGAATTTCAACTCCATCTTATTGGTTTTATGTTCGTTAGGAATTTCTTTCCCACCGCTCAATGAAGTCTTTCCCTCACTGAGTCAGCACCCTGTCCCTCTTCAACAACCCAAGAATTCCCTCTCGGTGGCATAGAAGGATTGATTTATTCAATTCCAGCTTTTAATTTCTCCATACTATATGGGTATTACATGTTGTTTTCCACTGAGCCAATTTTGTCTCAGCATTTCTCTCTTCCTTATCATTTTCTTCTTTCATTTGTATTTCCCTTTTCTCCTTAGGATACCTCTCATGCAGTATGTATCACTATTATAATTATTCTCTACTCACATATCCCATCCAGATAACTAGAATAAAACTTCCTCTTCCATTTCTTTTCTACCCCTGGTGTTGAAACATGTCCACTTCAGCCATGTTTCCCCCCTTGATCTAAACAAGACAATTCCATTGCTAAGAGTCAATTCATCAAAGAAGAAGATCACAGACAGTTTGAGGAAGGCCGAATTCATCTACAAGAGGCTGAGTCTATCATCTTATGGGATAAATCCATTGCTTGAGCTCACCATTTTGAGGAAATCATGGTCTTTTCCAGAAGAGTATTTGAGCTAATTGTAGGGGTCCAAAACTCATGAAGATCGATTTGGCAATCGAGACAGAGGTCACATTTTTCAAGAGGCCATGATTGCAAGAAAAAGGGTCGGTGATTTTATGAATATTATTTCCACCTATAAAGACGTGTTGTCCATCCCATGATCGATTTGCTTCAGAAAGAGATGATTTTGATGTGTACCAAGTGCCTGAGTTCATTGTTGTCACGTTGAGCACAACTACGTGGAGTTAAAATCAAATCCAAGAAAAATAGTTGTTTGAGAGGAGGTCGAAGGGGATCCGATCTGGTAGATAGGATTTCTTGAGAGGAGATCGAACTTGTTTAGTGTGTATTGGCCACTAAAGAGGGCGTATATGCTAGTATCTTCATCTATAATCCGCATTCAGACATTTCAGTGGTTGGAAATCAAGTTGCTTGCTAACTATAAGGAGGGCACAACATAGGGAACCACCATTATCAGGATTCATTTGTACTAGGTTGTTAAAGAAGGGACCACGCACATAGGAGAGGGAAACCCTCGTGACTATACAAAACTTCCATTATCTCCAACCATTGATGATAGGGCTCTCATTCTGCGTTCGTGAATTCTTACTGCTATTGGGTGTCTTTGGAGCAGGAGAAACTACTATGCAAATGTCCTAGATGTTCCCATAGTGCATTGTGAATGTTAGAATACTATATTCCATGGCTTACTATTGTCAAATTATGGAGTCATATCCATTACTACTGGTCATCAACTAATACAGCAAATTACTTCATCTTTATCAGGAAGTATCTTAGAAGACAAGAGAAGACATATTCACACAAAGGACCATATATTCTAGGCTTGATTTCTCCTTGTATTGTTGTTGTTATTCATATAAAGTGGAGGTACTATGGTTACATTTGATTTACAACTGTGGGCATGCAAAAATTATAAATGAATCCAAGAGACCCATATAACATTACTCACAGGAGATAGAGGTAGAGACAAAGAAGAGGAGTTAGAGGACATAGATTTGGGGAACAGAGAGTATCAGTTTGAAAAAGGAAAAGAAACAATGGCTGATGATGATAAAATAGCTCTCAATAGTCTCATATAAGCCATAAAAGAACTCGCCACTGGGAAAAAATAAATGATGAGAACCTTCAGGCAAATGACTGAGAAGAATGGGCCCACCCCACATAGTCCCTTATTTCCCAACAGTGATAGGGTATCCACCAGCTGTAGTAGGGAGTACTTATATACCAACATGCAGAGACATCCCCATATACACAAGCCTTTCTGACCTACCATGCCTCAATTCTTAGATAGTCTAGTTGTAGTGCCTCTAGCACAAGCAGAACCAGAAGAACCCATGAGTGCCTATCTGAGAGAATATAGAGCTTTAGGAGAGGAATTTCATTCAACCATGACCTTCACTAAATTTTTCCACTTTAAAAGTAAGAACAAACCCAAAGCTTACAATAGGCTATTTTCCCAGAACTATGAGTTACAGCACACCATAGGGAAACTGAATCTCCCTAACTTTGAGGGCACTCAGGGTGGCCCAGCCAGGAATTGGGTACAGAAGTTGGATACATACTTCTAGCTCAACCCCATGATTGAGACAGATGCCATTAAATTGGATACTTTACATTTGGATGGAAAAGCACATGAGTGGTGGTATCACGGGTTAGTGACACTAGGTCACAACACCATCACATCATACCCAGATTTTACACAGAGGCTCATTGAGCAATTTGATCATAAGGATCCTGAGGTACCCTTTAGAGAGTTGGCACAACTCAAGTAGACAGGTAGTACAGATGCATTTATTTCAGAGTTTTAGAGGATAGCAGTCATGGTGACAGATATATCAGAGAGCAGGTTGATTATGTTGTTCACTGAGGCTCTCAGTGAACCCTTACGGGGATGGGTCAAGTCTTATAGGCCCACCACCCTAGCAGATGCCATCAGACGGACTAGAGATTTACAGGATGCAATACCCAATATTAGGCTTCCTCCCAAAACCAATTCCCCTATTGAAGATGAAGAGAGGAAACCCATCCAGAAAGAATGGCCCATGAAAGAATGGGTGGATAATGATACCCAACAAGACCTTACAAGAAAAAATTTATGTTTCACTTGCTAGGAACCATGGGTACTAGGTCACAGATGTTTAGGGAAGGGAAAGGCTTACTACATAGAGGCATATTCTGACAATGGAGAGGATGATTATTATCTAGATCAGGAGTAGAGAGAGACACCAGAGACAGTTAGGGAGTTGCCACCCTCAGGAGGTACCATTGCTACCATGACAGGGGTTCCTAGATTCCACACTCTCCGAATCATAGGTACCGTACATGGCCACGGAGTGGGAGTGCCGATAGATGGTGGGGAATCCCGTAACTTTATTGATGTTGCATGGGTTAAAAGAAGAGACATTCAGACTAAGAGTTTTTATGGATTTTCAGTAGCTACAGCAAGTCATACCATGGAGTGTAGTCAAAGGATTCCTCAATCAACAGTAACACTTGGGAATTATACAATGATGGAGACATTCTACGTGGTGGATGTACCTAACATGAAGGTGGTATTAGAAGTTTAGTGGATGTATTCCCTATGGAATTATTCCAAAAACTACCAGACCATGGAGATGGAGTTCACAGGAGTAGAGGGACAGAAGGTAGTATTGAGAAGGATGAATACCTACCCTCCCACACCACTGACATCACACAGGATGGAGGCAGTACTCCAATAGGGGGATATTGAGGGAGAAATAGAGTGTTTTGTTACCTTCAAGAAACCACCAGATAAGGCCACACAACATCTAGCAGTATTCGGAGATCGTTCAGCAGGTCGACCTCTAGATAAGGGTTTTGAGAGATGCCCCCCCCCTTGATGATGAGGGGCAATTGATTCTGATTCTAGAGCGCATCCTAGAGGCGCGAGAGCATAAACTGAGGAACAAAATCATCAAAGACTACTTGGTTCAATGGAAAGATCTGCCTATAGAGGAGGCCACTTGGGAGACATAACAAGTATTACAACACCCATCTTTACAGTTGCTTGAGGACAGGAAAAATAGAGCGAGGAGGACTGTAATGTCCTCTTTTTCTTAGGTATTGAGGACCAACCGGCTAACCTATGTGATTCCTATGGGTTCAAGCGGGTACTGATAGTCAGGGAATCAGCTAAAGACTGATGCCATCTTCAGAAGATCTAGGGCTTCAATATTATATCACCATTGGGTCGAAGAGGTCCACCAGAGCCAAAGGCCACCTGCATGCATGATATTTGAGCATTATTTAATGATGCATGCACCCGATTAAGTCTCCATGCGCATGCATGCAAGTCAACTGCAAATTAGAAGTTAAACTGACCTAATTAGGTCAAAAGTTAGGGTTTTTGCAGTTGAAAGTTATAAAAGAAAGATAACGTGAATGGAAAATATACTTATGTGATAATTGATTTGTGGAGTTGAATTGGAGAGCTCGAAGAGCTAAGTTGGGGTTGAGCGCATGCTCAGCTAACTAGTGTATTTCGACAATGAAATCTATATACCCTAGTTCATCATCAGGTTGGATCATACAGGTTCAGCACTAGTTCATCATCAGGTTGGATCATACAGGTTCAGCAATGTTGAAATATTGTAACTTCGAAGAATATTCTTTATGTATCTTTTGTGGTCCCCAATGGTCCAACCGGAAGAACCACTTGTATTACATTGTACCCCGATGCTCCTAATCGGAAGAACTAATAAGAGTCATGAGGTAGTCCCCTCAAATTGTAAAGGTGGGTCATCAGCACCCCAGTGTGGTTACTTGAGCCTACATGTGTAACTCGAGCCTACATGAGTTAAATTAAGCCGACATGTTAATTGAGTAAACTTTAAGTAAACGGATGAATATAAATAGAGTTGTAGTGCTCCTCATTTGAGACACACACACTCACTTGGAATAGCGCACTTGTGGAGGAGAGGAGTTGCTGGAGAAGGAGGAGAATCATGTCCTTGATCTCCTTGTTGGTTTTACCTTTTTCCCTTTTTTGGGGAATCTATATTGAGGAAGCTTTTGCAGGGTTTTTCCCTTTAGGGTTTTCCCAGGATAAATCTGTGTTGTTCTTGTGATACTGTTTCTTTCAGTGATCCTGTTTTATATGCTTTTATTATGAAAAATGAAATGATATATTGATGTCTTAGTTAAGCATATGAAAATTTAACATGGAATCAGAGCTAACCTGAATAGGGAAGATTTCACAAGTTACAGAAGCTAGGGCTTCTTAATTTTTGGTTCTCTCTCCACAATCAATCAGCAAAAGAAGGCTAGGCTGACTCTCCTTTGAAGGGTGCATCGTTCTGTCGAAGCAGAATTTGATTCCGAGCATTTTCAATTTTTGATGTGGAAATTAGGGATTTCTACAGAAGAGGAATTTTTGAGTGATACTAGCATAGGATTGTTCTCCTCATCAAAACCGAAGTTTAGAGACTTAGATCAAGATTTTTGGTTGGGTGAATATCTGGGAAAGTAAAACCCTAGTTTGACCCCGAGCTAGAAAAACCCTAAATACTAAAACTGCTACATTTTGGCACATTCGCTATATTCTGATATTGGCGAAGGATAAGGAGCTAAAAATTGCAGGGGCTGAATATAAAATGCTGATGAACACTGTGTTCAAAATTCATCCTCATATTCTTTGTATTTCAGGAGATATGTTCTCTCCAAGTTAGGGTTCCAGCCTCTTCCAGAATTCATCCCTAAACAGGACACCTGGGGAGAATTGCAATATCTTGGGCTACAGAGGTCCAAATGGAATTCTTGAAGATGTTCCAGAAATAGCACAGAATTTAATTTCAGTGGTCCAAATATCAGACTCAGAAGATGAACCAGTTACACGTGGAATGCCATACAACTTCGCTGTTCTGAACAGTCCTGTAACAGGTCACCTTGGGAAAAGGATCATAAATACCAAATGGTGAAACAAATTCTTATGAAAACTATGGTGGTGGATCAGGGACATGCGATGTTACCTCAGTAAAACATTTAAGGCATATAGGAGCATAAATGTCGGAGATATCATAGAAACAGTAACAGGCATTTCTGCAGAAGAAATTGGAAAATTAGGGCTTCATGTTCCGGGAGCTTCCCTCCACTGTTTTCAGAAATGGAGTACATTAGACAGCTCCATTTGAAGAGATATATCTGTCTATACAATCAGATCTGAAATATTCCAAGTTTTAAAAATTAGGGTTTCTGTGACAAACCTTAGATCAGCCAACTCCAAAACCAGGACGGACACCTCAAATCGGTAAGATCTAATCCTTTGCTATGTTCATTTGAGGTTCTCATTTCAAAGTGATCTATCACATAAGCTTGATGATAAGCTTGGTGAAGTTGACAACTTCCAAGACTAGAAGTATATGATCTCTCTAAATAAAATGGATTGGACACCTTCATGAGCATAGAGGTTCCAGTTTCAGAGGGAGATGAGGCTAGAAGCCTTTAACAAGAAGAACTTGGTCAAAGCCCAGAAGATTATTGATGATTCAATCTCGAATCAACTTGTTCTACAAGTGTCTTCCCTAAATTCATCGATGAGGTTTGATTCCTTGACCAAGATATTTGAAGGGAAGAACATAGATCAAAATATGACCTTAAGAAACGAGTTGAAGAAGAAGTGAAGAATGCAGAAGTGGTGATGGTCACCTTGAATGGCCTCCCAGGATCATGGAATTCATTCATTCAAGGAATGTGTTCCAGAAGGAATTGATTACTTTCAGTAGACTTTGGGAAGAAGAAGAATCTCATCTCTAAAGATCAAGCTCTCATCTTCCAAACAAGATCCCTCAATCAATGAGGAATATGAAGATCTCAACTCTTGAATAACTTCTTATCCACCTCAGCATTTGGATAAGAAACGATGCTATCATGAATGAAGAAAACGATAAAGTTGAAGACTCAAGAAGGAATATACCCATGAAACAAATAAAGATAAGTATTCAATTGTCATTTCATGATATTGTTTTGTTATACATTTGATTATATTCAGTGATGTGTTATGCATGATAGATTGTTTGCATTAATGACTGTATACTACTAATATGCATGTGATGGGTAAGTAGCTCATGGTGCTATACAACTCTCCATTGCTACTTATCAAACCTCTTTGATGACATATTGGATTAGTGCACAATCTCAATAATGTCATGGTAGAGATGGAAGGCATCTAGAAAGTTTATGTGAGATATGGATGAATGTTGTATTAACTAAATAGTTGCATGATGCATAAGAATTTGTCATTATACATATGTTTTATGAAATATTTCTAACCATGAAACTAGTACATTTGAATTGTAGGAAAGGTCATGAACAACCTCCTACAAGAAAAGAAGGATGAGACTTGTTCCGAAGAACAAGTGATGACAATTCAAGATTCACTCCAATAAACATGAATTTGAAGCTCCCAGGGTTAGAGACACCATGACGGAAGAAATAGCTTCAGAGAATGGTAGATCCACCTTGAAGGATGAAGACCACCATGGGTACAAGAGATAACTCAAGATGAAGAAAATAATTCTATAAAAGAAGATATGATCAAGGAGTAACAGTTGATCATGGGGAATGATGTATACGATATGATGGAATAAGTGTACAAAGCAAGGTTCGTGATTCTCCCCATAAAGAATAGACTATGACATGACATACCCTATTGACCAGTATATGTCAAGCATAGAACCACCTGTACAGAATGAAGAGGGAAGATGATACTCCACTTCAGGGGGAGTGACTACAGAAAATTATATCTGAGTACGACATGGTATGACATGATGGATAGCTTTGTGATGGATCGAGACTTTACCAAGAGTAAAGTAGGTTTCAACCTTCAAGGTTGAATGCAAAATACTAGGATATGTTGATGACCTGAGAAGACAAACTCATAGAAGATGTTATGATACTAGAATGATGTTTGGGATATAGTACTCAAACCAGAAAGCAAGAATGTGGTATCTTCCAAATGGATTTGCAAGATAAAATATGTTGCTGATAGAAGTAAGGTAAGAGTTGTTGCTAGAGGAAAGAGGGAATTAATTATGAAGAGACACTTACTCCAGGAAGCAAGGTACACTTCCTTCAAAAACTATCATGGTAGTTTCTTCCATGATGAAGTAAAGACAATCCTTCCTTAATGGTATGATTGAGGAATAGTTTTACATCGAATAGTCATGAGGATTTGAAGTTGAAGACAGAAGGAATCAAGTATGAAAGTTGAAGAAGGAACTCTATGGCCTGAAGCAAGCTTCCAGAGCTTGGTATGGAAGAATAGATAGTTTCCTAATGAGCATGGGCTTTGCCAAGAGCAAAGTCGATCCTAACCTTTCCTACAAGGTTGTAGAAGATGTACCTATCATTCTATTACTATATGTGGATGACTTATTCTTGACAGGGAATGGGAAACAGATCATGGAAAGCAAGAAGAAACTAACAGAAGAATTTGAGATGAAAGACCTTGGGTTAATGCATTATTTCCTAGGTCTGGAAGTATGGCAAAGTTCAGAAGGAATCTTTCTCAACCAGGGAAAGTATGTGGTAGATATATTGAAGAGATTCAATATGTTAGAATGCAAAGTCATGACCACACCCATGGACTCCAACCTAAAGCTGTTAGCTAATGACTCATTAGAGTTAGTGGATGTGACTCACTATAGACAGATCATTGGGTCATTGATGTACTTAAAAAATACCAGACCAGACATTTGTTTTGTTGTGAACACCTTAAGTCAATATCTTGTTCAACCAAGACGGGTTCACCTAGTAGCTGCAAAACATGTGATGAGATATCTGAAAGGGACTATAGACTTTGGTCTATACTATGATGGTAGCCATGAGTATAGATTGTATGGCTACACAGTTACAGATTGGGCTAGAAGTATCTCAGAAAGGAAAAGCACATCAGGTATATGCTTTTGGTCTGCTATGAGTTCATGGTTTAGCAGGAAACGGTCTAGTGTTTCTCTTAGCACGGTTGAAGCAAAATACATAGCAGATTGCTCTACTAAGTTGTCAAGCAATATGGCTTCAGAAGCTTATATCAGGTCTCTTTGACCTGAAGATGGACTCTACAATGATTATAAATGATGACCATAGTTGTCATGACAAAGAACCCTGTGTTCCGACGTAACACATAGAAATCCGGTATTTCATACAAGATAAGATGCAGATGATGATACTG
This sequence comes from Pseudotsuga menziesii, assembly GCA_001517045.1. NCBI lineage: Eukaryota > Viridiplantae > Streptophyta > Pinopsida > Pinales > Pinaceae > Pseudotsuga > Pseudotsuga menziesii. Next base: position 813,233 of record LPNX010071880.1, on the reverse strand, counting down.
TAGATGCAGATGATGGTGATTCAGTATTTCTATACTTAATATATAGATGATGATGATTTTAGTATTCCCATACTAAAGATATAGATGATATTTCAGTATTTACATACTGTAGATACAGATGATGGTGATTCCGTATTTCTATACTGAATATATAGATGATGATGCTTTCAGTATTCACATACTGGAGATACAGATGGTGATAGATCAGTATTCAGATACTGAAGATGTAGATGATGATGGTTTGGATGATGATGTACCAACGAAGCCTCTGCCTTGAGTAGAGTTCGAACACTTTCGAGACAAGCTTGGTGTTGTTCGGAAAGACCTTCCTCGAAAGGGGGAGTAGTGATGTTGCAGTGGGATTGTATCATCCCTGGGCATTTTCCCTAAAGTGACCCAGAGACCTCGGTCCTTGAGAATGAAGAGGGATTGTATCATCCCGGGACATCTGTCCATAATAGATCTGGTGACCTCGGTCATCGAGAACATGATGGGATTGTATCATCCTTGGGAACCTTCCCTAAAGTGATCCGGAGACCTCGGTCTTCGAGAATGAAGAGGGATTGTATCATCTTGGGACATCTGTCCATAATAGATCCGGTGGCTTCGGTCCTCGAGAATGTGGTAGGATTGCATCATCCTTGGACATAGTCCTAAAGGGATAGGGAGGGATTATCCCGTAATTGTATCCGGTGACTTCGGTCCTTGAGAATGGGGTAGGATTGCATCATCCTTGGACTCAAGTCCGAAAGGGATAGGGAGTGATTATCCCGTAATTGTATCCGGTGACTTCGGTCATTGAGAATGTGGTAGGATTGCATCATCCTTGGACTCAAGTCCTAAAGTGATAGGGAGTAATTATCCCATAATTGTAGCCGGTGACTTCGGTCGTCGAGAATGTGGTAGGATTGCATCATCCTTGGACTCAAGTCCTAAAGTGATAGGGAGTGATTATCCCGTAATTGTATCCGATGACTTCAGTCGTCGAGAATGTGGTAGGATTGCATTGTCCTTGGACTTAGTCCTAAAGTGATAGGGACTGATTCTCCTGTAATCAATTCGGTAACTTCGGTTGTCGAGAATGTGGTGGGATTGCATCATCCCTGGACTTTAAGCCCAAAAGTGATCCAAAGACTTTTTGTCTTTGAGTTGTGGATTGCAGGTTGTTGCTGATGATGATGATGACATAATGATCGAAAGATCAGAGTATGATGATGATGACGTACTGATCTAAAAGATCAGAGTATGATGATGACGCAGTATGATTATGATGTTTCTGATCGAAAGATCAGAGTATGATGATGATGTTTCTGATCGAAAGATCAGAGTATGATGATGATGTTTCTGATCGAAAGATCAGAGTATGATGATGATGTTTCTGATCGAAAGATCAGAGTATGATGATGATGTTTCTGATTGAAAGATCAGAGTATGTTGATGATTTTTCTAATCGAAAGATCAGAGTATGATGATGATGTTTCTATGTTGATGATGTTTCTGATCGAAAGATCAGAGTATGATGATGATGTTTCTGATCGAAAGATCAGAGTATGATGATGATGTTTCTGATCGAAAGATCAGAGTATGATGATGATGTTTCTGATTGAAAGATCAGAGTATGTTGATGACGTTTATGATCGAAAGATCAGAGTATGATGATGATGTTTCTATGTTGATGATGTTTCTAATCGAAATATCAGAGTATGATGATGATGTTTCTAATCGAAAGATCAGAATGTGATGATGATTATGATCAACAGATCAGAATATGATGATGATGATGTTTCTACTGATCGAGAGGTCAAAGTAATGAAGATGTTGCTGCTGATCGAAAGGTCAAGGTGCTGAAGATGTTGTTGTTGATGGAAAATTCAAAATGCTGAAGATGTTGTTGCTGATCGAAGAAAAAAATCAAAGTGTTGAAGATGTTGTTGATTGAAAGGTCAAAATGCTGAGGATGTTGTTGCTGATCGAACAGTCAAAGTCCTGAAGATGTTGCTGATCGAAAGGTCCAAGTGCTGAAGATGTCGTTGCAAATTGAAAGATCAAAATGCTGAAGATGTTGTTGCTGATCGAACAATTCAAAGTGCTGAAGATGTTGCTGATCGAAAGGTCCAAGTGCTGAAAATGTCGCTGCTAATTGAAAGATCAAAATGCTGAAGATGTTGCTGATCAAAGACTGAAGATGTTGTTGATGATGAAGACTGAAGATTGAAGATGAAGACTACATGATGTTGAAAAGCTTCCAATGATTTATAGATGTGTTACCCTGCTGATGTTGATGATGTCCTCTATCTCTACTCTTGTTGTTGTTGATGTAGAATACCCTTCTCGTTAAGGGGGAGTGTTGAAATATTGTAACTTCGAAGAATATTCTTTATGTATCTTTTGTGGTCCCCGATGGTCCAACTGGGAGAACCACTTGTATTACATTGTACCCCGATGCTCCTAATCGGAAGAACTAATAAGAGTCGTGAGGTAGTCCCCTCAAATTGTAAAGGTGGGTCATAAACACCCCAGTGTGGTTACTTGAGCCTACATGTGTAACTCGATCCTACATGAGTTAACTTAAGCCGACATGTTAATTGAGTAAACTTTAAGTAAACGGATGGATATAAATAGAGGTGTAGTGCTCCTCATTTGAGACACACACACTCACTTGGAATAGCGCACTTGTGGAGGAGAGGAGTTGATGGAGAAGGAGGAGAATCATGTCTTTGATCTCCTTGTTGGTTTTACCTTTTTCCCTTTTTTGGGGCATCTATATTGAGGAAGCTTTTGCTGGGTTTTTCCCTTTAGGGTTTTCCCAGGATAAATCTGTGTTGTTCTTGTGATACTGTTTCTTTCAGTGATCCTGTTTTATATGCTTTTATTATGAAAAATGAAATTATATACTGATGTCTTAGTTAAGCATATGAAAATTTAACAAGCACTAGTTCATCATCAAGTTACATTCAGTAGTTATTCCAAGAGGTTGATTATTCATCTAGCTAGAGGGTTTCACCATCACACTGTGTCACCGTGATCAGAGACGAAGCAAGCACATCATCCAGGCTCCCAGCAGTAGCTTATTTATTTGATCTATATACCGGTATGTACATGCATTGATTTCTCCTATTTTATAGCATCTCTGTATTTTTCTAGGGCACATATTTGCATGCAACCGCATGCATGCAAAGTTCGGTGTTTGATTTCCTTTTTGATTAAGGAGTAAATCTATTAGCCATCTACAATATACCCATAAACCTGAAAATATCAGTTTGGGATATTACATAATGACAATTTGTATCATTCTCTAATGCATATTTGTAAGTTATCGCCACAACAAATTGGTCAATTAGATATCTTATTGTTGTTTCATTGAATATAACGTGTTGATTTATTCATTTTAAGTACAGTTGTACTTGTATATTTTATGAATTGATTTATTCCACATTTGTTGAAGGAAAAAGGTTGATTGTGGGATAGCTATTAACCACAGGAAGGTAATGTAATGAACAATATTGAAAGTATTTAATTACAACATATTTAGTACAACCATAAGTATAACCGATTGATGGTGTAACAACAAATTTGTGTGAAATAATTGTGTAAAGCATAGCAGACGCTAAGATCACCTGACGTTATTGGCATCAGAGCTAAAATTTGAGGTATAGATCCTTATTATCAATACAATTTCAACATTCTTTGGGAGTATCACCTATAGGTTTCCTTTTAGGCATTGGGACTCACAGTGTTGGAATTTGACAGGATAAATGACCGTCATGGGGCATTTTGACCATCAAATACGATTAAAAATTTTAGTAGGACGTTTTTTCTGAAGGGTAGATTTATCATTTAAATGTGTTTTCGAAGGGAAATACAATTTTCAAAACGTCATTATATTTCTATTATTTTTTAAGGGAAACAAAATTACTAAAACTCACCATAAATTATTACTATTAAATTAGTAATATCAATACTTGTATCTTATTGTTATATAAAATTATACTTTCTATTGAGGCATGGAAAATTGCATGTAACAACAATTAGGGATTCTCCCCAATAAACATTCCCAACTAGCCCGTTACTATTTGGTATGGGGAATCTGTCCAGTTTACGGTCCGGCTACCGTAGGTCAAGTAACAAATGAAAAGGTTTTACCGGTTATGGCCCGGTCCATCGTATATATTTTTAGTTTTTTGTTTTTAAATTATGATGTGCAAGTTCCTGTCTAAAAATGCAAATTGATAGAGATAATGAGGAGTGTCACAATGTGATGCACAGGTTCTTACCTCTCGTCTTATCTCTCTTACATCTAAATCACAAACAACCAGAAAATAACTTCAACTAACTAACCTATCCCCATAGAGAAAAATTATCAGTTATCAATGAGTAATGTATTTCTATGCATGTATTAAGAAAAATTACAGATAGCTGTCACTTATTTCAGAACACATGAACATTAATAGAAATATGAAAAACAAGATAGCTTATTGTTTATGATAACCTTCATTACTCACAATGGAAATTTCACAAAATAAACTATAAGACAATTCATAACATGAACAGAAATTCAATGAGATAGAACGATCTCACAGTTGATGGACATAAGCTGAAAATGAAATAGTTCACATTTAACCGATCCATAGCAAAGCATTTGAAACATTCCACCAAACTTTCTCCAGCAAAAACTTGTAATTATTTATTGCAAAAGGAAGTAGTTCTTCTTACAATATACTCTCAAAAATTCCTTAGGAAAGAAGTCCCTTCTACATCTAAACTGTCCTATATTTATACAAAAAAGAAAAACCTTTGGGTTGCCCCTCAATGACTTTTGGGCTTCCCCAACCTCTCAATCCCAAAATTTTGTCTTGTAGTAAGTGCTCATAATTTATACAATATATTACATTTTAAATCAAAATTTTATAGAACACTTTATGAAGAGGGGCCCGCTTGGTCATTTATGAACTTTTTCCATGCCTGGGCCTTTGTTGCTATGCCTTCAAAATCGAAGGGTTCAAGAAAATGGATATTTATCTCATACTTAGCAGCTTGATTCTTAACTACTTCTATTCTCACCGGACTCATGTGCATTTGTTCTTCTAGTAAGTGGATACTTACTACTGCATGAACCACTGCATTCTCAAGAATTTGTTCATCTAGATCCTTGATGTGTTGGATCTCTTGCTCGTCTTCCTAATACCTGTTCTATAGATGTTCTATGAACAGCTCATGTTCTGGTATGGCATCCAATCTTTTTTCTGTGGAAACTTGACATCTATTGTATGTGACCAGCACTCTTCTATAGTATTCAACACATAATCCCTTTGTTCCTTTTACAGTTTTATTGAATTCTTTGACAATATTGATGGAAAACTCCAATAAATCATAATCCTTAAAACTCTGTCAATCTTTAACTAGTAGCTCCACAAGAGGTTCCTCATTTATTTCTATCCACACTATTCTTCATGTCAGAATCTATAGAATCTCCTGAGATCTGTCCAAAAAATAAGACGTAGTATCCAAAATCTCTTCCAATCTGCTGTCTATTTGTAAAATCTTACATCTTCCTTACTCAACACACATTTGCAAATGGTGGATCTTCCTCCTTTGAGCTAGAACATGTTCCTTCAAAGTTTGGACATCTATCTTCTGTTCCATAGAATCTTTCAGTGATGCTGTCAATGAAGCATTTCGTCCTTCCAAAACTGCTGCCTGCATTTGATACTCTTTCTCTCTTTCTCCAGTGGCAGCCTTCTCTGATTCTAACTCAATTACCTTGTTTTGCAACTGGACCTTCTCTGCACATAGAGTTTCATAAGACACCTAAAGGTCGGTTTTCTCACTTTTCAACACTTGATGCTCTCACTGTAGCCTTTGTAATTCTGCTAAGATGTTCTGAGCATCCTTTTCTGTTTTCTCTACAGAAACTTCTAAAGCCATCTTATTTGCCTATAGATTCTAGAGTTCTATCTTTGAAGTCCTCAATTCATTCTGCATGTCCTCATATTTCCTCTTCAACTTATGACCTTCATCCCTCTCTTTCTTCAATGTTTCTTTTAATTGAGCTGCATTCCTTTTGGACTGCTCAAGATTTGTCATCAGCCTATTTACATTATGTTTAGTAGCTTGGTTTAACACCACCCCAGCTCTTGTTGTCAATCTTGGGTCTGCATCTTTCCCATACACCAAATTCTTATCAATTATCATCTTTCCTGATTTTCCTCATGTTTCAACCTTTTTCTCGGTTCTTTTAATAATCCTTTTCTTCTCCTTGTCATAGAAAATGGTGCTGAAATCAAGGACCTCTTCCCCTTCCTTTTGCATGAAAGGGATCAAATTCATTCCAGAAATCATAGCTTGCCCTTTAGTGCTGCCAGAAGTTGTAGCAGGCTCCTGGGGGTCAGGATTATCTTGTCCAAGCCCCTAATATGTATGACCATGTCCCCTCTGGATATCCATCTGATCAGTGGTTTGCTGATCTTTTTTAGATCCTGTTAATATCAAACCCTCACTTTCATCTTGTCTTTTCTTTAACTTTGCTTCTTCCTTCCTCTTTCTTTCCTCCTCTTCTTTCTTTGCTACTTCCTCTACAGCTCTCTTTCTTTTTTATTCTTCATTCTTTATCCAACGCTTTGCCTCTTGTGCTAGCCTTCTAGCATCTTCTTCCCTCTTTTTGGCCTCTTCTTCTTCAGCTGTCTTATTCTTATTTGCAGTTTTTCCTTTTCTGCCCACAGTAGTGATTTTCTGTTTAAATCTCTTCTTTATGGAAGTCATATTCTTTGCACTCCTGAAGGATTCTTCCTCCTTGTCCCAAAAGTTAGTATACTCAAAATGAATGTTTGCCTCTTTGCAGTGTTCTACTACCTTATTCTAGGAGTCATTCCTGTGAAATTTCATCTCACCAAAATGGAAGTGCACCAGCTCCTGCACAAATTTTGTAGTATGTTTTACATTTGAAAACTTATAACTCCCTAGCCATAAAGGTATGGTAGGAAATGCTGCCCTTTTATGCTCAAACAAAAAAATCCCCACACCATAAAGATATACCTACCTAACTGCCTCTTTATGCAGTACAAAATCAGTGGCATATTTAGGGAGTAGATAAGGTGCTCTAGAACCCCCATACATTCTGATATACATACCTTATTCAATTAAATAATAGTATCCATATTCCTAAATGACCTTAAATGCCTCTTCGAACATGCAATTGCATGCAGTCAGGAAAATTAGAAGGTACAACGGCATGATGAATTGTTCACATATTTCTCTGTAGTAGCCATGGTATTTGGGTGCCCAAAATAATTTTTATGCAGTGTATACAGGGGTCCTATCCCTATCCCAATTACACCTCAATGCTGGAAAAGACTGGGTACACAGTATATAGTCAACTAAAATAGAGCTCTGACTTCTTCTGTGACACCCCTCCCAAAGCTGAAGATACATGCTGAGAGGCTATTGGACACTATGTTTGCCCAATTGAATATGGTTCCTTGAGTGGACACATGTAGAACTCTGACTTCTTCTGTGACACCCCTCCCAAAGCTGAAGATACATGTTGAGAGGATATTGGACACTATGTTTGCCCAATTGAATATGGTTCCTTGAGTGGACACATAGAAAATAATTGGTATCCATCCCAATTTGAAGCTTTTTCCGTGAGATATCCCAAAAATTCCATTCAGCATCAGTGCTATAAATCTATAAGGGGTCTAGAGAGTGGATGCATCATATTCCCCTAATGGCCTGGTTTAAAATTTCTTCCCTAGTATCATCATTCTTTTAACTGTTTCAACCAGGTTCAAACCTGTCTCTTTCAACCAGCTTTCTGTTAGGTAAATCTGAGCAGGAGGTAGGTGATATGCCATGGAGACATAAGCAGGGTTGTATGCAGCATATCCCTATTTAGCAGTATTTTCAAGGATCATCGTAGTTACATATGCACTAGGAAGAATCCATCCGATCACCTCTAAGCATGGGAACAGCTCAAGTCTTGTGGCTACCTTCATAAGAGTCGATTTCTCAATATTTGCATAAACAGTTAGCTCTTCAAATCCACTATCAGGCACATTCTGATTTACAATCATCCTGTATATTTCACCCCATTTATAATCTCCCTCTACCCTGGTGGTAGCTTTGGTATCTTCATATATGTATTCAAGCTTGGTGATGATTTCAACCTCTGGTTCTCCTTCCACAACTGGAACCTTCTTCTTTTGTCTTTTAGACATATCTCCTTTTAACAGTCACCCTGTCATAAACACAGTATGTTCTTAGACCATTTAAACTTTTAGCAAGTGTTTTAGTAATGAATAAAAACGGTATAAACCTATTTACCTCTTCCATATGCATTCTTAAAAATAAACTATACATAGTATTAATGCATGAAAATAAAAAATGACAAGGCAAAGAAACTCCTGCAAGTTGTGTCTTAAAATATTCTAAGTCCACCGTATACAACTAAAAACACAACCTTGATAGAAAAACTCATCATTTAATATGGACTGTATTCAAAATAATCTAACTCCTCAATAAAATGTGGACCACATTGCTGCTACTGTTAAACCTCAAACCACTAGACCCTTTACTGATCCCCATCGTAGAAAACCCCAACTCAAACAAAAATCAAAACCTCTATCGCCCCACAAAAATAGGGTAAACGTATACGAAAATTTAAACCCCCCCGGATGGCCATGAACAACCCAAAAATGGGTGGTGCAGATAGTGTAACACTTGTTTGCACCAACCCCTCAATCTTTCGAACTGGAATAAAACAAACACAATGGCTCAAAAATGCAGGTTCAAAAACACCCACCACCAAAGAAAACTATCAAACTAGCTACTCTACCTTACGACAATAAGCATACCGCGAGGTTAAATATTTTTCTAACGGACAACGACACAATCTATAGGAAAACCTAACCAGGGAAGACTGTGGTTCTCAAAACGACCAATAAAATCAAAAAGAAGAAACCGTGGTTGGCCTACCTAGCAAAATGTTGTGCAATCGACGGGATGACCCAAAACCTCCACGACAGCATGCCAATCAAATGAAAGTCGAATAGCTGAGCAATCGTAGTACAGCTCGATCAACGAGGACTAGAGTAGACACAATTTTCAATCAAAGATAATAATAATAATAAATCTCCACTTCTATATATAACCCTTGGTAAAAGAAATAGCGGGGAAAAACCCTATTGGCAAGCAGAAACTCTAAACGTCGGGCAGATAGTTCACTAGACAGCCATAACGGTGGGTGACAAACCAACTGTGGGTCCCATGAATCATAAAACCATTGGCGATCAGAAGCTCTACATGCTAAGGGTCGGTGATTCACACCTCAACATATTCGTAGTGTCGGCGCTTCAAAGCTAAACGATGCCATAGTGTCGGTAATTCTGAGCACTAATGTCACGATGGTTATGCATCGAAGATCAGAACCACTAACCACTAATGCATCGCCAGTTGAAAACACTAAACATCGGGAAGATAGTCTGATTGATAGCCGCAATGGTGGACAACAAACTATTATTGTTCTGCGACAAAATTAAAACCCGTCGACGATCGGAGGCTCTTAAGGCTAAAGGTCGGAACTCCAAACCTCAACATTTCTGCAGTGTCGTCAATGCAAAGGATAAGCCCTTCGATCAATGTCAAAAATCATTCCAATAGTGATAAAATAAAGAAAAACCAAGTCATCGATAGTCAAAAAGTTTAAACAATAAACCAAAAGGAGGTAAAGGCCATGGATCAGTGAGAATATGAACTCTCCATCGAGATGTTCCTCGTTTCCCTTATAAAACAACGGCGGCATAGAAGGATAATTCCTTGATTCATTCTTCAACCGACTTCTGACAGCAATAAATAAAATCATCAAAAAATAAAAAACGTTAAGTGTTTGAAATACTTTCGGCTGGGAAACGGTAATACTAGCTCATTTAACCTCCAAAACAGTGAGAAAAATAGTCAACCAATCATCCGACTTCCCAAAGGTCAAAAGAAATCAACAAACCTAAGCTAGACAAAATCAAAGGAGGGTCCAAATTTTTTTAGAAATTTGGGAAATAGTTGCAGCTGCTACAATTGGTGACTACCTGGTGAACACAGATCTCTGGACAATTTCTTCTTTGAGCAACAGACTGTTTTGATAATACCAACATGCTGCATTCTTCTAGATGTCTGGATTTCCCAAATGGTAGATGTATGTACTTTAAATCATTGATGATAGTCTGATTTAGGGAAAAAGGAAACCAAGATTTCAAAATCTAGATAACTCTTTTGAGGCCAAGGATATGAATTTCATTTTTTACCTCTGTCTTCGGGTAGCTCCCAGCTTGGACACCACAGGATTGTAACATATGGTAAACAAAAATATTTGTTTATTCATCATTCCCATGCCATTTTGTACTTTTGTGCTTTTGGATTTTTGTCCTTTCTTTTTCAATCCTCCTTATTTGCCTTCTTTCTGAAAATTTTAATTCAGGCTCCTCTATCCATAGTGTCCTTTTGTGGGAGAGATGCATTTAATTTTCAACTCACAAACAGAGAAGAACTTTGGCAATCTTGTACTAATATGGTTCAGTACTTTGTTTTGATATATATTGCTTTCTTAGGATATTTTGACTCTTATTTTCCTTTGGGCTTTCAATTCCTGGCATGGGAACATTTAAATATAATATATTGTTTACCATGCTTCCTCTTCATGGGTCTTTTGCTTTCACCCCATAAGACGTTTTTAATGTGAGATGGATGGAGCCTCGAAATAGTATTCCAGACCTTTTGATCCTGAGTTATTTTACAAGGATTAAGTAGGAATTCAATGTGTTCATAGCCATTTAGGAAAATTGCTAAACTAGAAGAAGTTCTTTCAAATAAACCAATAGTATACAGTCTTATAATCAAGGATTTTAGTTAATCCAAAATTTTGATGAACTCCATGCAACCAAAAGTTGTGCTTCTTTATTAAAGTCAATCAAAATCTAACTAAAAATAAACAAAATAAAATAAATAAAAAATCAAACAAACCAATTTATTTATGTACAACATAACCAAGAAATAAAAATCAAGAAAATAAGGTTTGAGAACTAAACCATTAACTGGTAAGTTCTCTTCCCACCCCTGTAAATCTTGCAACTTGTAAGTTGAGGGGCCAAGCTTGGCTGCAATTTGAAAAGGGCCTACCCATAACTGTTGGAACTTAGTGTGCTTTCCCTTTTCATCATGCGGATGATCCCACTTAAGAACCATATCTCCCACTTTGAATTCCTTGTTTCCAGCTTTATGCTTATCAAACCAACATTTCACTACTTCCTGTTGATGCTTAAATTGTTCTTTGGATTTGGACCTAGACTCTTCCGAGTTTAAAAGATTATAGATTATGATCTGTAGGATTTCGTTATCGGTACCTCTAGATTCCTAAGCTATTATGGAAGATGGTAATAGAATGTTGGGAGGAAGAATAACTTATTTTTTGTAAACAAGAGTGTAAGGTGACACACCTAAGGAATTCTTGGGCATGACTCTATCATCCCAAAGAGCATTAGGTAACGCTAAATGCCAAGTTCTCTAATTTTCTATTATGGTTTTCTTTAGAATTCTAATCAAATTCTTATTTGTAGATTCTACTATACCATTTCCTTGTGGGTAATAGTTTGCAGAATAATGCAACTTGATTCCCCTTTCATTAGCAAATGCAGTTAATCTAATAGAAGAAAAGTAAGTAGCATTATCAAAAACCAGGGAAATTGGAACCCCAAACCTGGTCATAATGTGATCTTGTAAGAAATCCATGATTGCATCTTTATTCACTTTGTATAATGGAATGGCCTCGACCCATCTAGTGAAGTAGTCAATTTCCGTCAAAATGTATTTGTGATGCAAGGAATAATTGGGGTTTATCTCTCCAATGATATAAATTCCCCATTTTTCAAATGGTTTTGTTATCATCATTGGTTTCAAAATCCCCACTGCTTTAGCTTGTCTTCCACCACCTCTTTGACAAACATCACACTTTCTGACATGAGCATGAGTGTCATTAAACAGTGTAGGCCAATAATATCCAGCTCTAAGAATTTGATGGACTGTTGTATCTCCAGAAAAATGACCTCCAGCAGGCCCATCATGTAATTCTGTTACGACCTTCTTTGCATCTTCTTGCTCTAAGCATCTGAGAAAAACTCCATCATAATTCTTTCTGAATAATACTCCATCAATTATTTGATATGAAGCTGATTTTAGATGTAATTCTCTTCGTTGTTTGGAATTCCAATGTTCCGGTAAATATCCTTCTTGAAGGTAATGAACTAAGTCTCAGTACCAGGAGTCTGGAGCTATGAATAGGGGACATACATCCACCATATGTAACCCAGCTTCATTGTCCCAACTATTTTCTTCATTATCTTTACCTCCGGGCATTAGTTTACAAAATCCCTGCCCTTTTAATATGGATGTTGGTTTGAACTCAAGATCATATTCTTTTAAGGTTTTTACCCAGTTGCCTCTTCTTTCTCCTAATTCCTTTAGTACAAAAAGAGATCTTACAGCTGGGTGTTGAACTATTACCTTAGTACAGTTCTTAAGTATGTATGGCTTGAATTGCTTTACGTCTTTGAAAAATGCATAAGATTGTTTATCAACAGTTGGATAATTCAATTTAGCTCCTTGCAGACCAATGCTCATAAATGATATCGGGTACTCATCTCCCCCATCCTCCTTCTACATAAGCACTGTTGCCAATGAATCATCGGATGCAAAAGTGTACAGGATAAAATCTTTTTCAAAATTTGGACTTTTGAGTGATGGTGCATGAGAAATAGATGTTTTTATTATATGGAATGCATTCTTTTCCACATCAGTCCATTTAAATTGAACACTTTGTTTAACCATCTGTTGCAAAGGTTTGACAATTTGAGCAAAATCTGGTACAAACCTTCGCACAAAATTAATTGTCCCCATGAATGACTACATACCTTTTTTATTATGGGGTAAAGGGATCTGTTTTATGGATTTAATCCTTTCTGGGTCTATGGAGATCCCTTTCTTAGAAACAACGTGACCTAGTAGCTTTCCTTCTATGATCACAAACACGCATTTCTTATGATTCAATGAAATACCATATTTTTGACAACGCTCAAAAATTTGTTTCAGATGGAATGTATGTTCCTCTCTCTTTTTTGAAAATATTGTGACATCATCGAGATATACCACAACACTATGGCCAATCATACCACGGAAATCTATATCCATGGCCCTCTAGAAAGTAGCTCCAGCATTTATGATTCCAAAGGGCATTCTTCTGTAACCAAAAGTTCCCCACTTGGTTCTGAATGTGGTTTTAAGCCTGTCCTCTTTAGCTACTAATACTTGATTGTAGCCAGAGAAACCATCTAATAATGAAAATAATTCAGAACCTGAAACCATCTGTAATATTTTCTCCATGGGTGGGACTGGATAGTTATCTTTATCCGACGCACGATTGAGGTTTTTGAAATCTACAGAGAACCTGATTTCTTTGGATTTTTTCCTTACTAGCACCAAATTCGAAACCCATTCTGAATGTCTGACTTTGAATATAATTTTAGCATCCAACAATTTTTTCACTTCACTCTGAATTAAAGGTTCCATCTTTGGATGCATCTTCCTCAAGGGCTGTTGGTAAGGCTTGACTCCAAATTTAAACAGGATGACATGTTGTATGATCTTTGTGTCATAAGTTTTAAGCTCTTCATCTGTCTAGGCAAACACATATTTGTACTTTTTGAACAGACTAATGAACTTACTCCTTTCTCCCGGAGAACAGCACTTTCCCAAATTTACATATCTAGGTTCAGCTTTAGTCCCCAAATTTATTAGCTCCAAATGAAAGGATGATCTATGATTCTTTACATTCGTTGGCTTTCTGAAGTTGTTGTTTAAGTCAAACATTCATTCCAGGGTCCTTACTCCCTTAGGAATAAAACCCCCAAATTTTATTTCTGCTTGATGTTCTTCATCATCTATTATTGCTCCTTTAAAAGTCTCATCATTCATCAAGCATTCCAAAAAAAATTATCATCGCAAAAACCCGTAGACTGGTGATCATATCCGAAACAGAATGCCTGAAAAGTAATTCAATAGAGAATCTATTATTAGAAGGTACTAGCCTTGCAGATGAGGTAGCTAGTAAATCAGTTGCTGCATTCTTTAATCTAGGAATGGACACAATATTGAATGCATGAAAATTTATAAGCAAAACCCAAACTTCATTTTGATAGGCTTTTAAATGTGGTGAAATACAGTGTATCTTATTTCAAATTTGCTTAACAACAATTTCAGAGTCTCCATATACTTTCAAATTTTTCACTTTCAATTCTATTGCCTTTTTAAGTCCTTGAACTAGTGCTTCATACTCGGTTGTATTATTTGTACATTCGAACTCTAATCTATAAGAAAGAAAATGTTTATTTTTTCTTGGATCAATCAGGACACAGCCAACTCCTGATCCTTCCAATGTTTTAGGTCCATCAAAATACAGGGCCCAAAAACTATCTACTTCTACTAAACTCGAATTAAAAACTAAATCTGAAACTAAATCTACTATTTTACAGTCAATCTCATCAGCTTGTTAAAATCGAAGGAGATCGGGTTGGGTGTCAGGTGTACTGCTGGCTTCTTTAGCTTGGTAATTTCCTAGTTCCAATTCAATGAATTAATTTCCCAACACAGAATTTATTGGCTCATTCTTTCCTTCTAACTAACTAACATTGTATTTCATTTGAGGTTCTCTTAATACTTTTATTTCATTTGGACTTCCCTTATAAGGAAACCATAAATGTGACCAATCAGATGCAAAGTATCCATCTAACCTTGTTTCCCAATCTTGACTCAAAACCAATCCATAAGCATCTAGTATGTCAGTTGCTACAATGTCGATGTATTGACATACCCTCTGATCTGTAGATAAGCGAATTAGAACATATTCCATTTCTCCTATTACTTTCACAGCTGTCCTGTCTAATTGAATAACCTGCCAAGTAGATGGTTTTGGTTGTCCATTAATTTTCTCGCAGACTGACCATGGCATAATGTTGACTAATGCTCCTAACTCTACTAAACAGTTGTGCACATTATAATTCAAAATATCAAAAGTTAGGAAAAATGTTGGGTTTTTATACTTAAACTTACCTCCCACACTTGCTTCCCCAATTTCTTTTTCAGGTTGGTTGTCAGTGGGAATCTCTTCTTCTGGTACTTCAAGTGATTTTAACAATTTCTCTTCCACATTTCAAACAATGAGATATTTTCCTTAGACTTTTTAATGTCTTCCACAATATCATACCCCATCTCAGGTTCTTTGAGATTCTTCTTGACATTATCAACCTTGTCTTCAACCGGCTTAATAGGCATGTTAATTTTCTTCATATTTTGACTTGAAATGGTAAATTCAGGTATTTTAATAGTTGTAGTGTTCTTTTGTATCTTCTTCATATTTTCTTGAAGTTTCTTGATCTCAGGAAGTATTGACTTGTCTTCTTTTAACAAGCCCTTACTTCTTGATGTCACATTGGTTTCTGATGTTTCCTCTTGTTTCAGAGAATCTTCTTCTGTATCAAACATTGAGACACAATCCCATAAAACCAGAGTATCCTCCTCTTGTTTTTCTGTAGATTGATTATCTTTTTCTTTCTCCTTACCAGTTTCAGTCAGTTTGGAATCCAATAATTAATTCATTACCAGTGTCATAGAATTTATCCATTGGGGGCAATTCTTCTCAGAATGAGGCTGTTGATGAAAAGTACAAAAATTTTCCATGCCTACATCAGTTAAATTCATTGTTGAAGGACTGTGTGGAGGAGGCTTAGGTTGACTATTGTCTTCCCTTTTCTTATAATAAGGCTTATATGATTTGTGAGCCTCTTTTTCCTTCTCTAAATCTATCACTCTGTTGGATAAATTTTGCATCATCTTCAACATCCCTTCAAAATCCTATGACCGCTCATCCTTAGGCTTGGTCAGTAATAAAGGTTTCTTGTTTCCAAAAGTATTTTCTTCCGACTGCATAGGATAATTTTCTATTCTTTCCATCTCAGCCTCCACCTTCTCAGCTTCTTCATAACTTTCTGCTAATGTAGGTCTCACTGATCTCTTGGAAAACATGGCTAGATCAGGCCCAAGGGCTGAGGTATAGTATTCTATCAGGGCATTTTCATATGGCTTATTTAGTGCAGTAAAATAGTTTAGGAAAGAAGCAAATATTTGAGTCAAATCATGTAATTTTTATTTTCTTTCTTTCTTTAGAGCACATAACCCCTTCATTAAGGCTGCATGAGTTTTCTGAACTACATATTTACTTCTAAACATTCTCTCAAATGTGTTATGATCCATGATTGAATTTGCAGGAACTACAAAATACAATGAGGCTGCTTTTCCTTTCAGAGTGTGGGGAAATAATATACACACTACATCTTCATGCTCCCCAGCTCGTAATCCTTCTAGAGCCAGGTAAAAACTTTGTAAATGATCATCTACCAAACCCCTTCACCTAGTTCAAACATGGGTAACATTTTGTCAAAAGCTTGAGGCAAATCATGCAAAGGAGGTGTCAAATTTAAAGGTGACCTAGCTCTCCAAACAGGTGGTGGAGGTGGTTCGTTTGCATTTACATTAGCCATGATTCTGAGTGGAGAATGAGGTGGTGACTGAACAGGGGTCCGACAAGGTGAACAGTAAGGTGAATCTGGGTCCAATTGATTCAAAGGTTGGTCAACTTCTTGTAAGGCTGCTTCTACTAGTTCTTCAAGATCTTCTACCAACACTGAGTCCTGTAATTTAGGGTGATTTTTCTTCTGATACTCTCTTCTACGTAAGACATAAATGATAAGTAATCCTCCAATGTTTTTCACATATGCCCCAGTGATTCTTCTTAAATCATCAACCACTTCGTTATCTACAGGATATAGATACCCTTTCTCTTTATCTTCAGGAGTCGATTTGTGAAACAAACTACTTTCAGAACTATCACCGGTGGAGTAATTTCGAGGAAATGAGTTTCCTCGGCCAGCCATGCACTGGTGGCCCTCCTTCTAGCACCAAAAACTGTTGAGGCCTAGAAAATTGTAGGTAACAACAGTTAGGGATTCTCCCCAATAAATGTTCCCAACTAGCTCGTTACTGTTTGGTATGCGGAATCCATCCAGTTTACAGTTCGACTACTGTAGGTCAAGTAACAAATTAAAAGGTTTTACCAGTTACGGCCCGATCCACCATATATATTTTTAGTTTTTTGTGTTTAAATTATGATGTGCAAGTTCCTATCTAAAAATGCAAATTGATAGAGATAATGAGGAGTGTCACAATGTGATGCGCAGGTCCTTACCTCTCGTCTTACCTCTCTCACATCTAAATCACAAACAACCAGAAAATAACTATAGCTAACTAACCTATCCCCAAGGAGCAAAATTATTAGTTATCAATGAGTAATGTATTTTTGTGCATGTATTAAGAAAAATTATAGATAGTTGTTACTTATTTCAGAACAGATGAACATTAATAGAAATATGAACAACAAGATAGCTTATTGTTTATGATAACCTTCATTACTCACAGTGGAAATTTCATAGAATAAACTATAAGACAATTCATAACATGAACAAAAATTCAATGAGATAGAACGATCTCACAGTTAATGGACATAAGCTGAAAATGAAATAGTTCACATTCAACTGATCCATAACAAAGCATTTGAAACATTCCACCAAACTTTCTCCAGCAGAAACTTGTAATTCTTTATTGCAAAAGGAAGTAGTTCTTCTTACAATATACTCTCAAAAATTGCTTGGGAAAGAAGTCCATTCTACATCTAAACTCTCCTATATTTATACAAAAAAGCAAAACCTTTGGGCTGCCCCTCAATGACTTTTGGGCTTCCCCAACCTCTCAATCCCAAAAAAATTTCTTGTAGTAAGTGCTCATAATTTATACAATATATTACATTTTAAATCAAAATTTTATAGAACACTTTATGAAGAGGGGCCCGCTTTGTCATTTCTGAACTTTTTCCATGCCTGGGCCTCTGCTGCTATGCCTTCAAAATTGGAGGGTTCAAGAAAATAGATATTTATCTCATACTTAGCAGCCTGATTCTTAACTACTTCTATTCTCGCCGGACACAGGTGCAATTGTTCTTCTAGTAAGTGGATACTTATTGTTGCATGAGCCACTACATTCTTCAGAATCTGTTCATCTAGATCCTTGACTTCTTTCTCATATTCCTAATACCTATTCTGTAGATGTTCTATGAACAACTCATGTTCTGGTATCACATGTAAACATTTTTTTCTGCGGAAACCTAGCATCTATTCTATGTGACCAGCACTCTTCTGTAGTATTCAGCACATAATCCCTTTGTTTTCTTTATAGTTTTCATGAATTATTCCACAATATTGATGGCAAACTTCAATAAATCATAAGCCTTCTTTAAACTCTGTCGATCTTTAACTGGTATCTCTACAAGAGGTTCCTCGTTTGTTTCTATCCACACTATTCTTCCTGTCAGAATCTCTAGAATCTCCTGAGATCTTCCCAAAAAATAAGACGTAGTATCCAAAATCTCTTCCAATCTGCTATCTATTTGTAAAATATTACATCTTCCTTCCTCAACACACATTTGCAAATGGTGTATCTTCCTCCTTTGAGCTAGAACATGTTCCTTCAAAGGTTGGACATCTATCTTCTGTTCCATAACATCTTTCAGTGATGTTGTCAATGAAGCATTCTATCCTTCTAAAAATGCTACCTGCATTTGATATTTTTTCTCTCTTTCTTCAGTCGCATCCTTCCCTGATTCTAACTCAATTACCTTGTTTTGCAACTGGACCTTCTCTACACATAGCGTTTCATAAGACACCTGAAGGTCAGTTTTCTCACTTTTCAACACTTGATGCTCTAGCTGTAGTCTCTGTAATTCTGCTAAGTTGTTCTGAGCATACTTTTCTGTTTTCTCTATAGAAACTTCTAAAGCCATCTTATTTGCCTACAGATCTTGGAGTTCAATCTTTGAAGTCCTCACTTCATTCTACATGTCCTCATATTTCCTCTTCAGGTTATGACCTTCATCCCTCTCTTTCTTCAATGTTTCTTTTGATTGAGTTGCATTCCTTTTGGATAGCTCAAGATCCGTGATCAGCCTATCTACATTATCTTCAGTAGCTTGGTTTAATGCCACCCCAGCTCTTGCTATCAATCTTGGGTCTGCATCTATCCCATACACCGAATTCTTGTCAGTTATCATCTTTCCCGATTGTCCTCCTATTTCGACCTTTTTCTCGGTTCTTTTAAAAATGATTTTCTTCTCCTTCATAGAAAATGGTGGTGAAATCAGGGACCTCTTCCCCTTCCTTCTGCATGAAAGGGATCAAATTCATTCCATAAAACATAGCTTGCCCTTGAGTGCTGCCAAAAGTTGTAGCAGGCTCTTGGGGGTCAGGATCATCTTGTCCAAGCCCCTAATCTGTATGATCATGTCCCCCCTGGATATCCATCTGCACAGTAGTCTATTGAAATTTTTTAGATCCTGTTAATCTTAGACCCTCACTTTCATCATGTCTTTTCTTTATCTCTGCTTCTTCCTTCCTCTTTCTTTCCTCCTCTTCTTTCTTTGTTACTTCCTCTGCAACTCTCTTTCTTTCTTCTTCTTCATTATTCAGCCAACTCTCTTTCTTTCTTCTTCTTCATTCTTCATCCAACTCTCTACCTCTTGTGCTAGCCTTCTAGCATCTTCTTCCCTCTTTTTGGCCTCTTCTTCTTTAGTTGTCTTAGTCTTCTGTGCAGTTTTTCCTTTTCTGCCCACAGTAGTGATTTTCTGTTTAAATCTCTTCTTTAAGGCAGTCATATTCATTACACTCCTAAAGGTTTCTTCGTCCTTGTCCCAAAATTTAGTATACTCAAAATGAATGTTTTCCTCTTTGCAGTGTTCTGCTACCTTATTTCGGGAGTCATTCTTATGAAAGTTCATCTCACCAAAATGGAAGTGCTCCAACTCCTGCACAAATTCTGCAGTCTGTTTTACCTTTGAAAACTTATAACTCCCTATCCAGTAAGGTATGGTAGGAAATGCTGCCTTTTTATGCTCGAACAAAAAACTCCCCACATCATCAAGATATACCTACTTAACTTCCTCTTTATGTAGCACATAATCAGTGGCATATTTAGGAAGTAGAGAAGGTGCTCTGGAACCCCCATACATTCTAATATACATACCTTCTTTAGTTAAATAATAGTCTCCATATTCCTCAATGACCTTAAACACCTCTTCGGACATGCAGTTGCATTTGGTCAGGAAAATTAGAGTGTACAACGGCATGATAAAGTGTTCACATATTTCTCTGTAGTAGCCATGGTATTTTTGTGCCCAAAATAATTTATATGCAATGTATATAGGGGTCCTATCCCTATCCCAATTACACCTCAAGGCTGGAAAAGACTAGGTACACAGTATACAGTCAAGTAAAATAGAGCTCATGTAGAACTATGAATTCTTCTGTGACACCCCTCCCAAAGCTGAAGATATGCATGTTGAGAGGCTATTGGACACTATGTTTTCCCAATTGAATATGGTTCCTTGAGTGGCCAAATAGAAAATAATTGCTATCCATCCCAATTTGAAGCTTTTTCCATGGGCTCTCCCAAAAATTCTATTCAGCATCAGTGCTATAAATCTATAAGGGGTCTGGAGAGTGGATGTATCATTTTCCCCTGATGGCTTGGTTTGAAAGTTCTTCCCTGGTATCATCAGTCTTTTAACTGTTTCAACCAAGTCCAAATCTATATTTTTCAACCAGCTTTCTGTTAGGTAAATCTGAGCAAGAGGTAGGTGATATGCCATGGAGACATAAGCAGGGATGTATGCAGCATATCCCTGTTTAGCATTATTTTCAAGCATCATCGTAGTTACATCTGCCCTAGGTAGAATCCAGCCGATCACCTCTGAGCATGGGAACAACTCAGGTCTTGTGGCTCCCTTCATAAGAGCCGATTTCTTGATATTTGCATAAATAGTCAGCTCTTCAAATCCGACATCAGGCACATTCTGATTTACAATCATTCTGTATATTTCACCCCATTTATAATCTGGCTCTACCCCGGTGGTAGCTTTGGTATATTCATATATGTATTCAACCTTGGTGATGATTTCAACCTCTGGTTCTCCTTCCACAACTGGAGCCTTCTTCTTTTGTCTTTTAGACATATCTCCTTTGTAACAGTCACCCTGTCATAAACACAGTATGTTCTCAAACCATTTAAACTTTTAGCAAGTGTTTTAGTAATGAAGAAAAAATGTATCAAGCTATTTACCTCTTCCATATGCATTCTTAAAAATAAACTATACATAGTATTAATGCATGAAAATAAAAAATGACAAGGAAAAGAAACTCCTACAAGTTGTGTCTTAAAATCTTCTAAGTCCACCGTCTACAACTAAAAACACAACCCTAATAGAAAAACTCATCATTTAATCCAAACTATATTCAAAATAATCTAACTATTCAATAAAACATGGACCGCATTGCTGCTATTGTTAAACCTCAAACCGCTAGACCTTATATTGATCCTCATCGCAGAAAACCCCAACTCGAACAAAAATCAAAACCTCTGCCGCCCCACGAAAATAGGGTAAACACATACGAAAATTTAAACCCCCCCCCCCCCCCGGGACGACCATGAACAACCCAAAAATGGGTGGTGCAGACAGTGTAACGTTTGTTTGCACCAACCCCTCAATATTTCGAACTAGAATAAAACAAACATAACAGCTCAAAATCGTAGGTTCAAAAACCCCCACCACCAAAGAAACTATCAAACTAGCTACTCTGCTTTATGACAATAAGCATACCATGAGGATAAATATTTTTCTAACAAACAACAACACAATCTATGGGAAAACCTAACCAGGGAAGACCATGGTTCTCAAAACGACCAATAAAATCAAAAAGAAGAAACCATGGTTGGCCTACTTGGAAAAATGTTGTGCAGTCAGCGGGATGACCCGAAACCTCCATGACAACACACCAATTGAATGAAAGTTGGACAACTTAGCAACGGTAGTACAACTCGATCAACGAGGACTGGAGCAGATGCAGTTTTCAATCAAAGATAATAAAAAAAAAGCTCCACTTCTATATATAACCTTTGGTAAAAGAAACGGCGAGAAAAAACCCTATCGGCGAGCGGAACCTCTAAACATCGGGCGGATAGTTCACTAGACAGTCGTAATGGCGGGTGACAAACCAACTACGGGTCCCATGAATCATAAAACCATCGGCGATAGGAAGTTCTACACGCCATGGGTCGGTGATTCACACCTCAACATCTTCACAGTGTCGACGCTTCAAAGCTAAACACTGCCATAGTGTCGGTGATTCTGAGCACTAAGGTTGTGATGGTTATGCATCGGAGATCGAAACCACTAACCACTAATGTGTCAATAGTTGAAAACACTAAATGTCGGGAAGATAGTCTGATCGACAGCCACAACGGTCGACAACAAACTACTATGGTTCCGCGACAAAATTAAAACCCGTCGGCGATTAAAGTCTCTTAAGGATAAAGGCTAGAACTCCAAACCTCAACATTTCTACAGTGTCGGCAATGCAAAGGACAATCCATCCAATGAATGTCAAAAATTGTTCCGATAGCGATAAAATAAAGAAAAACCAAGTCATCAATAGTCAAAAAGTTTAAACAATAAAGCAAAAGGAGGTGAAGGCCACGGATCGGTGAGAATAAGAACTATCCATTAGGACGTTCATCGTTCCCCTTCCAAAATGTCAGCAACATAGAATACTAATTCTCTGATTCATTCTTCAACCGACTTCCGATAGCAATAAATAAAATCATCAAAAAATAAAAAATGTAGGTGTTCGAAAGACTTTCGGCTAGGAAGCGGTAATACTAGCTCGTTTAACCTTCGAAACAACGAGAAAAATAGTCAACCAATCATCCGACTTCCCAAAGGTTGAAAGAAATCAACAAACCTGAGCTAGACAAAATCAAAAGGAGGGTCCAATTTTTTTTTATAAATTTAGGAAATAGTTGCAGCTGCAACACTTTCCAAATTCCAACAATAATTTCACTAAAATGAAAATAATTAAGTTAGTATTATTTCCATCATTCATGCTTTTCTATTTTGTAAGCTTTCTTGATTTTTTCTGAAAGCAAAAGTTGTCATTTAACAATGATTTGTCTATTATTTATTGTTTTTTTTACTACTGTAGATAGCATCTACATAGTAAAAATCCCAATGCTCAATGCTTGCACCTGAACTAAATGATTTGAAAGTTGGAAGTTGAAAGTTGGAACTTGGAAGGTTAGAGCATGGAGCCTAGAAGGCATTGGAGTTGGAGAGTTTACAGTGGACACATAGTTTTGGAAAGCATTATCAAGATTCAAAGGTACTGCTTTAGAATTTTATTGGTTTAGATTTAAATATTTGTTTAAAAATCTATTGATTTTCCTAAAAATCTACCATGATTTTCTATATATTTTCTATAATGTATATAGATTTAAACTAGAAAAATCACACACTTTAACTACAATCATATGTTCTGAGAAAACACAGATGGTACGAATGGTCCACAGGTTCTCTTAGTATAAACATAGCTTTCTATTCTGCCCTCTTCAATATTTATAGCAGCGTGAAATTTTTCTTGATCAACCATATTATCTAAATCCATACTGAGGCCTTGAACAAGATTTGATCCTCAAACTAGTAATTCCCCAGTATATTGTTCTCTTTGAAATAAATGAAGTACTTGCGAAGGGAAAAATATTTCCATGTCAAACCATTTTTAGTTATTATTGAGTTCAAAGAAACAGACCGGAAAATGCAATTTCCCATTTTTAGGTTATTATACTTTAAAAATTCAATATTACTGCGAATATAAACATCCAACACTTGAGATACAACCGACCTTATGAGAAAATGTAACACATGGTAAGAATGATCCACAGGTTGGATTTCTATTCATCCCTCTTCAATATTTAAAACAACACTAACATTTTCTTGAACAGGCATACTGAGGCCTTGAAGTTTGAACAATACCAGATTCCCAAACTAGTATATTGTCCTCTAGAAAGGAACATAAATACTTGTGAATGCCATGCAAAATCAATCACCCCTGCCATACAAAATCATCTGAAAAGGTTTATTTATCTCTCAACCCTTCCCTTATTGCATTAGCGGTGGGGGTTTATTTACATTTCTTTCGAATATGGGTGGTCTCCTTAGAGGGTTTGCTTTCATGGGCTCTTGTACGTCCCTACTTATTCATGGACTCTTTTACATCCATGCTTGTACATCCCTCCTTATTCTTTTTAACTTATATTTTTATATAATATTATTTTGGTACATAAATGGTATATAAAATAAATAGGAATGTGTACCATGATAGATATTAATAATGACCATTTTTATTTTAATATAACATGTCAACAAAAAAATATTATTTTGAAAACAAATTAATTATTGAAGGGTAAATTTTTTTGCAAACCTTCATTTTTGAAGGGTAATATTTTAAACACAATGTTTCGTGATGGGAAATACAAAATGCCAAAAAGTTAAAAAAAAAATATTTTGACGGGTAAAATAAGAACTAAATTCCAACACTGATTGGGAGTATCATCTATAGGTCTCCTAAACCTGCCCTAACCACTATTAAATGATTTTACATAATGTAGTTAGCAATCCCATTGACTACTTTTTAGTTGTTTGTGGATATTGGTGGTAAATGCCTTTTCATTTAAGACATTAATATCAAACTATATATGAATTGTATCCATCCTTTTTATTGAAAGGTGAGAAATTGAAGCACTTGTAGAATATTTCAAATTTTCTCCAATATATGCTTTTTGTAAATAAAAGGATTGTATTATTGCATACTCACTTAATTACATTTTGAATAACGGATCTAGAAACCACCTACCCAGTTATGACAAGATTTACATTCATCCCAAAATAGAACCACCCATCCCTAAACAAAACACCCAGATTGTTCATGGCATTCCCCATCCTAATTACATACATAATCTTCCCATAAAGAAATCACTACAACAACCACTAACAGACAACTAAACAAGACATAACAAAACAGTCAAATTGTTCATGTCATGCGCTATCCCTATTACATACATAAGCATCCTATATATCCTATCACTAGTGGAACCACTAACAGTAAACTAAACATTAAATAACAAGTGCATAAACATAGGGGCCTCAAACCCGGCCCTAGCAGAACACTCCCGGAGAGGAGTGTTTGGTCTGCTTCACCTTCTCGGAGGGCTCCCTGGAAGTCATGTCGATTTACTTGGCCATGCTCGTCCCTCCGACCTCTCCCTGCTCCATCCATGGGTGGAATAATTGAATCCCCATCTTTGTGGCCATGAGGTCTATATTTTTGTGCATTAGCCAGGAATCGGAGTTGTGATCCTTCCAAACTCTCACGGGTTCTTCATCCCCTTTTTGTTTTTCAGCAATGCTAAGCGAAGAGTGTGCTATCAGGTTCATGGTAACCCAATAGAGCATAAGAAATCTTTCATAGGCTGCAGCCATCCTAGTTTTATTTCTAGGGTCTACGACCCAAGGTTCAACCTCACGACGCAACTCCTCTCGGGCAATAGCCTTAGCTTTGTCCCATAAACAGTCTGCAATTGATTCAATTTTGCTATGTGTCACTAGAAGAACAAAGTCTTTGAAGTAGTCAGCATCCTCCTGCACTTGTATCTGGGCTCTAATCACATGACCCTTGTCAATATTGTTGGTTGAGGCTTCCCCCAACCCCAAGATTCCTTGTGAGATTGTTTGGGAGCCATTGTGGAGATAGACTCTTCACCAAGCACCACTGCTTCAGAGTGGAAAACATATTCACGAGACCTTTCGACATAAAAGACACAAAAGAGGTCATTCAGCATAGGGCAGAGATGCTTCAGAATATAAGAGTGGCGGATACCTCACCATCATAACGGTTCTGTACTCGACCTTCGTCACCCTGGATTGGCATCCTCTGAGCTGTAAAGACCATATATGTCATGTATTGTGAATATCCCTTATCCATCCCTTCGGGCCTAAAACAGTACTTCCTAAGTTACCACCACGCGCTTAGGCGCGGGCGAAATATGTATAGCATGCGACAAACTATTTAATGCTGCCGTAGTAGCTTTATGGGCCATTGGATATCAAACAGGGCTAGGATCCTCATCTACAATTGTACTTCCCAACACGTTCTCATGTGTGGCCCAAAAATTACACAAATATTAGACAAAGATTACCATCGATGAACTGGATTACACAATGATTGTGCACCCAACGTTTGCAATTAACCCGCTGGCTAGCTCATTGGCGAAATAGACTAAAACCCATTAGATCTAGATCGATGATGGACTTAAATTTTTATAAGGCATATTTTATGAAGTATCACGCCAATTAGAAATTTCTTCTATCACACTAGTTTTCCCAGCAAAATAGTTCTCCGTTGTTGATCTTCAGCAAGATCATTCTTAACCTTTGATCTTCTTCATCCTTGCAACGATTAGTTTCCAACTTTTCAACATATTTTCCTTTAACTTTCTCACTATTTTTTCAGCGAAATTCCTCTTTAGTCGTTGATCGACTGACCTCTTGATCACCATCGTTGACTTGTTAACCAATCTCTCCTACATCGTGGATATTCCACACAATGCATGGCTAAAAGTGACTTACTGTGTGTAAGTTTCAATACTCAAGACATTTTTTTCATTCACGAGATATGATTCAAATGGGAAATTGCTTCTAAACTCAATCAATAAACTCAATTAACCCAAAAATACAAGCATACGATCTTATTTCATAATGTTCCTTTATCTGAACCTAAATGCAATGGATCGATCATTACAAATAGAGACCTCTCTCTCTGTGTAAACTATGGCCTTGTTCCTCTTGATCGAACCTTCCACGGGGTAACTAAGCTCCAATAAGCTACCTAAAAGCTTCTGCGACCTCACAAGCTCTGTAAGCTACAGCTAAGTTATCCATCTAAATGACTCAACTGTATTAAATAAAAATCTTCCTCTGTTTTACAGATCCTTCAAAGAAGGAACAAATTCCTTATTCAACTCTACTATCCTCTATCACTTACAATGCTTGATATATGTTATTTTCTAGTAAGGTCACAAGCAACTCACTTTATTTTTGCTTGCTGTGGTTTTTTTACTTTTGGAAAATTATTGATGAAAATTGTCAAGGATTAGAGTGAAGAAGGAATATCTTGCATGTGGATCATTTTTGCATTCAAAGTGACTTATGAGAATCCTATACGTTGGGTATATTTCCCTGCATTAAGATTCGGTAAGCATTAACATTTTGTTGACATCATGGTTGTGTAATAGTTAATTTATTGACCTCCTTACAAATTGGGGTGATATCATATGATATTTGTTTAAGATGTACTTTATAATTGTATAAATGGTAATTGTAAGGATATTTCTACTATTTATTTGTGCTACATATTTTATATTGGGAAACATATTAACTTTGATTTTGACTTTGGGTGCAAAGAAAAATTAGTGGATTATTCTCTTGCCTCTGGAAAAATCTAAGAGGGAGAACTGTTTAGATACATTAAGAAGTGCTTTGAAAATGGTACACTTCATCTCATTGGCCTTTTGATTGATGGTGGATTTCATTCATGATTATATCTGTTGCAGGTATTCTATATCTATAAATGCATTGTTATGAGTTCTTTATCTTAGAAAAGATTATAGATTTATCTGTGCTATGCAATTTTTAATCCTTGTATTTATCCATAGTGTAGTTGAATGCTTTTTATATCACTAGACTGGATTGAGTTGGATCTAAATATGTTATAATTGTAGAACTCATTTATCTACTGGCATAAATTTTAAGATAAAGCTAATCTTACATGGATCCATCAACCAACCATTAGAAAAGATGCTCGTTCTTATCCATGAATAATTGAAATTATAGTTAGATGTTCACTTCTAGAGTATGTGTATGAACTTGAATGCTAAATTTGTCCTGTAAAACATTTTTGTATTGTTGTTTTATTTGTTGAATCAATGTTGCATATGAAACCTTTCAAGTTCAGTCAAATTATAAGGTGAGAGTCATTCAGACTACTTTCTCAGGTCTCTTGAGTCATAAACAAATTTGAGAGTGTTAGTCTTTTCTTAGAATTACCAATGATGCAATCTTAGTATTAATATTTTCCCCTTTCCCCAATTCTTAAAGGGTTCTAGCTCAATGGTAGAGCGTCTTCTTTACAAACAGGAGGTTGAAGGTTCGATTCCTTCATGCCCTAATGATATTGCAATATTGATGTTTTAAATTATGGCTACGAGGGGGGTTCTAAACTAAATTCATATGTCAATATGAGGGGGGTTCATAACAGCCCCCAAGGTTTGTAAATATTCTTAGGGGGGGGTTGAACCCCCTCTGTAGGTACCTACGAGGGTGGTTTATAACCAACCCCAAAGGTTTGTAAAGTATTTAAGGGGGATTTTGAACCGTCTTCATAGGTACGTACGAGGGGGGTTTTGAACTATCTCTGTAGGTACCTATGATGGAGGTTTTGAAACTCCTCCGTAGGTACCTGCTAGGTAGGTTTATAACTGCCCCCACAAT
>LPNX010071880.1:739432-784218 GCA_001517045.1 Pseudotsuga menziesii | reverse complement strand
TTTGGAGGGGGGGGGGTTAGAACCGCCCCTAAAAGTCAATTTTAGCGATGCTTCTCATCTCTTCCAAGACCACCCCTAAAAGGCATTTTTTGGCGTCAGTACTATTAGGACCAGTTTTGTAAAGACCGCGATCGAACTCAAAACCGCCCCAAAATCACTTTTGGGGGTGGATCAAAATCACCCCTACAAGTCACTTTTAGGGGCGGTTCTAATCTCTTCCAAAAACGCCCCTAAAAGGCAACAATTTTGGTTTCGGTGCTATTTGAGGAATTTTTGTAAAGACCATCGCAGAAGTCAAAACCACCCCCAAATCACTTTTGGGGGCAGATCAAAACTACCCCTAAATGTCACTTTTAGGGGTGTTTCTGATCTCTTCCAAAACCACCTGTAAATGGCAAACCTTTTGGTGTCGATGCTATTAGGGAGGATTTTGTAGAGTCCGTCGCCAAAGCCAACACTGCCCCCAAAATTCCCTTTTGGGGGTGGTTTAGAACCGCCCTCAAAAGTGTCTTTGGGGGAGTTTAGAACCACTGCTAAAATTTGCTTTTGGAGGGGGTTTATAACCGCCTACAAAATTCACTTTTGGGGGAGGTTTAGAGCCTCCCCTAAAAGTCACTTTTTGAGGTGGTTTTAATTTCTTCCAAAACCACCCCTAAAAGTCAAAAGTTTTAATGTCGATTCCATTAGGGGAGGTTTTGTGAAGATCGTCGCCAAATATGAAACCGCCTCTAAAAGTGGCTTTTGGAGGAGGAAGAAAACCACCCCTAAATGTCAAAATTGTTGTATTGTACCTTGCAATCCACTGTTTTGTCATCAATCCATGGTTTTGATTCTCCTCTGCCGCGAATTCCCAAGGATACTAGTCAAACCAATATTGAATCTTCGGTCTTGTCGGATGCAAAAACATTTCCTCCTTCTCTTTACACTACGGTCTCGAAAATGAAATAATTTTCATTGACATGGGTTCACTCTCTATCGACACCCTTATTTCAGTGATCTTCCTGAGCACCAGCCCAAAAAGTTTTTACCTTGTCCAGCAACACCTGTGGAGAAGATGAGGTCTCACCTAATAAGTTCAAGGGAGAACTGTCAGAACCATGTTTTTGTAGTAAGAATGATGGTTTGTGCATCTACTATTCAACTATCACATCATTACTTCACATATCCAGGCATTGGTTCTTTTATCATAAATTCATATCATCGTTCATCAGATCACATCAACATGTTCAGATCGCAGGAGGAGAATCAATGCATAAACATATCTACCAACATAACATTATTTAAAACATAAAATCATTGCATCATTCAAAAAGAAGCATCATACTGCAGTATTGATCCATTCATACCATATCGCAGAAAGCAGGAAGACAAGAAAATGCAAAAAGACACAGTGTTTCCATCAAATCTCTGTCATGTCATATTACTTCGCAACAAAACATAGATTCAAAATAGCTCCACAATTCATATCTCACATCTAAGATAGATCACCGATGCGCTCTCTAAGTATGTAAAAATATTATCTAAATATGATCTGATCAAAAAGGCTCCAGATCTATTTTATAGGCTTGCGCCTTTTACAAAATGGTCCACTTAGAACAAATTCCTAACTACTTGGACCAAAAGCTACAAAATAACAACCAAAGTTTACAAAATATTACCAAAATCTACAAAACATGAACAATCCTCCTTGCACACCATCTTCCTCCTTGCTCACCAACTTTGACCTTGGGCATCATCCTCGGTGCTAGACAACTAATTATCCTCAAAACAGTCTGCCAACACATTCAAAAATGAAGCTTTAATCCTTTGTTGAAGAACTATTAACCACATCTAATGATATAAAATGAAGTCTAATTACATTCCCCATACTCTTTTCTGAAAGTTGCGAGGTTTTCTTAGGATTTGGAGATCCATTTCTTCCCACACCCCAGCGGGAATTGCATCATAAATTTCTAGTAATTTTTCCCTTTTTGATGTCATGTACAAATAGATTTGCAGATTTATATGAACTATAAAACCATAATATACTCTATCAAATATTCCTAAGACTCCCCACATCATTCCCTATCAAATTCGAGACCCACTTGAGCCATTCAAATCCCCCACAGTCAAAACTAGTCAAGACAATTTTTCCAAAATGTTTCCTTTGCTAGGAATTTTCGAATTCGGACAATGCAATCAATATAATAGCATTACATTGGGACCTGATAAATATCCCTATTCATGTTTCCTGATTCTTACCTTCCTCCCTTAGAATCTGAGACTGGATATCTTAACAGTGAAAGAGAAGGAAGTGAAGAAAGTAATCCTAGTTACAAAGAGATTAGGAAAGAACTAGGATTTGGAGATATGGATGGAAAAGAAGATAATGGAGAAATTAAAATATTCATTACATTATATCTTAACACTATGACAAAAAATCTCATGCAAGGGTTCGAATTGATGACTAGCCAACTTGGGAGCAAGTCACACCTGGGAGTAGTAGTGGTACACCCCATGATGAAGGAAAGGCCCATGGAGAAACCATTTTTTTGAATACTGGACCTCATAACAGAAATCATGAGTTCAAAAATCATAATGGACCTGCAATAACCAAGCTTTTAGAGTCTAAAGAAGGCCCTTACACCACCTATGATGTTAGAGAAGTAGCAAATGATTGGAAATAATTAAGTGAGGAATGTAGGAAAGTCCTACCTTTTGATCAGTTCATTAGAGATTCTCTTCAGTTAAGGAAAGGAGGAAATTGAAATAGGTCATATCATATTAACCATGAATTAAAGTACACCATGGTAAAAGTAACCATTCCTTCCTTTTATGGTTCCTCACAAATGTCTGCTAGTGCTTGGTTGCAAAAACTAAGTATATATTTCCAATTAAATCCTATGATTGAAGAAGATGCATTGAAATTGGCCATTCTACATCTTGAAGGGGAAGCTAGTGATTGGTGGTTCCATGTTCTTAGAACCTTGGTACATGATTATATTTTATCTTATGAGGGTTTCTCCAATTCATTTATGGAGATACTTGAGAGGAAAGACCCTAAACTTCCTTTCAAAGAACTAGAGCAATTGAAGCAAGTACGAACTCCTGAAGCATATATATTAGAATTTGAAAATATTTCGGTAATGGATTCTAATGCATCTATGGCTAGGTTGTTTTTATTGTTTACTAGAGGATTGACAGAACCTTTGAGAGGCCTCGTGAAATCCCACAAGCTAGCCACATTGAAGGACGCTATGAATTTGACAAGAGATTTGCAGAATGTGTTACCAAGAACCAAATATCCTCCTAAGCCATATTTATCTTCCAAGTTCAAGGAAGGTAAGAAACCCTGGAAAAAAGACTCCTATACCAAATAAAATAAAGGAGGACCAAGCAAAGAAGAGCTTAGATGAAAGGAGCTATGTTTTACATCCCAACAACCTTGGGTCCAGTACATAGGTGTGCCAAGGGAAAGGCACACTACATTCAAGTTTTTTTTAATATGATGAAGAGGAGGAAGAGGCACAAATTTAATCCCAAGAAGGAGGGTAACAAACAACATAAGAATAACAACCCACTCCTTATACAATAAAATTTGCAGCACTTTCGGGTGTACCTAGATTCCACACCTTAAGGCTCAAGGGAAACATGCAAGGCCAAAAGGTAGCGGTTCTATTGGATGGTGGAGACACTCACAACTTAATTGATGCATTATTGGTGGAGAGGAGAAATTTACAAGATGGAAATTTTTATTGTTTCATAGTCATCATTCTAGGTAACAATTATATGGACTACACTAAATGGATTCCAAAGCTTCAAGTTACTCTAGGAAATCATACAATCACTGATAATTTTTATATAGTGAATGTGGGTGATACAAATGTGGTTTTGGGAGTAAAATGGTTGTATTATTTAGGGTATCATGCAATGAATTATCAAGTCCTTGAAATAAGGTTCAAAATTTTAGAAAGGAGACCCATCTTGTTGAGGGGAATGCACGCTTACCCAAATAAAGTATTGTCTTCTCATAGCATGAGGACTATCTTGAGGCATGGAGATATAGAAAGGGATTTTGAATGTTTAATTACATCTCCTAAACCCCACTTGAACAATTTTAAGCATCCTAAGGAGATAGAGAAACTTTTGAGTAAGTATGAGAAGTTTTTTGGAGACCTTCCCCCAGGAACACCACCCGATAGAGGTGTTGAGCATATCATTGACTTAGAGATAGTAAAAAAACCTATCAAAATGCAGCCTTATAGGCATCCCAAAAGGATTCGATATGATATTGAAGTTGCCATTAAATAAATCTTGGAATTGGGTCTCATAAGGCCTGGTTCTATCCCATTTGCTTCTTCAGTTGTTATGGTAAAAAAGAAAGATGGAACCTTGAGAATGTGGATTGATTTCAGAGCATTAAACAAGAAGACAATAAAGAATAGATACCCCATTTCAAGGATTTATGAGTTCATGGATGAGCTCCATGGGTCCAAGTTCTTCTCAAATATTGACCTTAGATCAGGTTATCATCAAATTCGAATGAGAGAAGAAGACATACCAAAGACTAATTTAAGATGCCACTATGGTCACTTTGAGTTTGTTTACATGCCCTTTGGCTTGAAAAATGCACCAAACACATTCCAATCATGCATGAACAACATATTCCACAAGAAAATTTGTAATTTTGTACTTGTTTTCTTTGATGACATTCTTATTTACAGTAAAACTTGGAAGGAACACTTACATCATCTAGAAGAGGAATTAAAAATTTTGCATGATCAATCTTTGTTTGCTAAGCTTTCAAAACATGAGTTTGGTTTGATAGAGATATTGTATCTTGGACACATCATTGGTCAATATGGTGTGAATGTGGATATGGATAAAATAAGAGCCATTTTAGAGTGACCTTGTCCCAAAAGTCTCACTGAATTAAGAGGATTCATTAGAATTTCCACCTACTACAAAAAGTTTGTGAAGGGGTTCACCCAACTCACTTCACATCTCATTGATTGACAAAGAAATATGATTTCCAATTCCATGAAAGGGATGAAAAATATTTCCAAAGAATGAAGGAGGTAATAAGAAATTGTCCTATTCTAGCATTGCCTGATTTTTCTAAGCCATTTGTCTTGGAATGTGATGCGTTAGGAGAAGGCATTGGAGCAGTCCTAAAACAAGGACAACACCCGATAGATTTTGAGAGTAGAAATTTATAGCCAAATGAGAGGATTTACTCCATCTATGATAAAGAAATGATGGCCATCGTGCATGCTTTGATCAAGTTTAGAAAATACTTGGTGGGAAACAAATTTGTAGTCAACACTGACCATAACATCTTAAGGTACTTCCTCACTCAAAAGGATTTAAATGAAAGGAATAAAAAGTGGGCCAGTAAGAATAAATCATTTGACTTTGATATTGAGTATGTGAACAGGAAAAATAATGTGGTAGTTGATGCCTTATCTAGAAGACCTATTTCTCTCATGGATGTAGCAGAAAATTGGAAAGCCACATTAGAAGTAGAGTATGCCAAAGATAAATTTTCTTGTGGGATTTTTGATGGGACTAATAATGATTATAGGTATAATGTATTGGAAGAAAATATATACTACTAAGGTATAATTTATTTGCTCCCTAATTAAAGTCTGAAGGAGGAAATTTTAAAAAAAATACTCATGATTCTCCTCTAGTAGGTCACCCCATTTTCTTCAAAACATACCGAATGTTGAGGGAAATATTTGCATGGAAAAGGTTGAAGGATGATGTTCCGAAGTATGTTAATGAATTCCCCACATGTCAGCAAAATAAATTGGAGAACACTCATCTAGGTAGTCTCTTACATCCCTTTCCAATTCCAGCACAAAAATGGGAGAGCATTTCCATGGACTTCATCACTGGTTTGTCCAAGGTATTTGGTAAGGATTGCATATTTGTGGTGGTGGATAGATTCACTAAACTTTCTCATTTCTTTGTTGTTACTACTACTTTCACTATTGCACAAGTGGTTGAACTATGTTTTAAATAATTTTTCAGATTGCATGGGCTTTCTAAGAGCATTGTTAGTGACAGAGATAGCATATTTTTTAGTGCATTTTGTAAAGAACTCTTCAAAATTGTGGGGACAAATTTGACACCTAGAAAAATCTAACATCCCCAAACTATTGGCTAAACAAAGAGGGTGAATCAATGGTTGGAAGGATACTTGAGGAACTATATTAGTGGGCAGCAAAAAGCATGGATAAAATGGTTGCATTTGGGTGAGTTGTGTTACAATACTACTTTCCATATGTCCATTGGCATGTCTCCTTTTAAATCAATTTATGGTTATGATGCATCCACTTTTATTGAACACTTTTTTGGTGGTAGTAGAGCTCCAAAGGATAAGGATTGTATTGAAGAAAGTTGAGATATTTTGAAGGTTTGAGAGATAACTTGCAGGTTTCTCAAAATCAATAGAAACAATATGCAGATCAACATCGAATGGAGAGACAATTACAAGTGAATGACTTGGTGTATTTGAGGTTGCAGCCCTGCAAAAAAAACACCATAAAAGGTAAAGGTTTATAAAATCTCAAACCAATATTTTATTGTCCCTACAAAGGGATTAGAAAAGTTGGAGAAGTGGTCTATCAATTAGAGCTTCCCATCGAAAACAAAATTCATAATGTGTTTCATGTTTCTTTTCTAAATAAGTTTATAGGGAAGGACAAGTTTATGATGAAGGACAATTTTTTCTCATTCCAAACACAATATTGAGAATAAAGGAGAGAAGGTTACGAAGCAGAACAATAAAAGAATATTTGGTACAATGGAAGGATTTTCCTAGTGAGGAGGCCACTTGGGAAGATGAACAAATTTTGCAGCATTCAAACTTGGAATTGCTTGAGGACAAGAAATATTGGGTGGGGAGGACTATCATGTCCCCATTCCAATAGGTCTACTAGTTGACAATGTTCACCCACCTACTAGTTCCCTAGGTTGGGGGAGGAGGCATTAAATATTGCAATAAGGGAGATATGGGACCCAAGAGAATATTAGTTTATCATTTACACATTAATTTGAGTCATACAAATAATAAATATGGAGAAAATAAAGTGGAAT
Source organism: Pseudotsuga menziesii (assembly GCA_001517045.1). Lineage (NCBI taxonomy): Eukaryota > Viridiplantae > Streptophyta > Pinopsida > Pinales > Pinaceae > Pseudotsuga > Pseudotsuga menziesii. The sequence goes on along the minus strand of LPNX010071880.1, from coordinate 777,135 downwards.
TCATTCATAAGGACATTTGGAGGTCCATGGGGGCCGTAGGTGGCTAGATGCTTCCTTACACATGTCATGAATTAACCCCAAATTAGAAATAATGAGTGATGGAATGTTCTTGGAAGGTGAAGAAGTAATAAAATGAAATATCATGAGCCCAAGGATTCAAATGGGTGAGTAGGAGTAACTCGACATAGAGGAGGAAGGGTCTAGGAAGAAACTAGTTTCCATGTGGAGCTAGATTCCTTGCACTTTCTGATAGCAAGGATGGAGGATTCTATGACAAGTCATATCTGATTGCATAACTATGAAAACCTGCCATGTTAAGTCTAAAAATTACCTCCAAGAGGGATGACTTGGTACTAGGTGGCATCCATTCGAATTGGGTGGAATATGAAGGGTTGAGGAGAAGACCAAGTGGCATGGAGGTTACTAAACATCAAGGATGCAGTGAAGAATACTATGGGAATGAATTCAAACTTGGAGGACCTTAGTAGGGTTAGAAAATTATTTCATGAGGAGTGGAAATGGATTTTGGATCATTTGTGAATTTTCCTTTAGCATTTGCAGATAAATTGCTTATCCTTTGCACGATGAGTGCACACTTACCATGATAGTGAGCCAATTTAGAGAGAGTTATATTCTCATCCAAGTTGGACATGGGAGAGGCCATTCAGATGTATCCCTTGTATATTCATAGAGTCTTTTATTTCATATAGGAGGCTGATGTTGTCCGTGACCCATCTCTCCTCCCATTCTCTCAATTTCCACTTCCATGTTTCAATGTTTTTCTATGAAGGCGCACTAGTGTGAATGGTGGTTGTGCCCCATTGAGTTCAGTTGATGTCCAAGATATGATGTATGATTTATGGCTCTGTAATATCATGTTCACATGATCTATAATTCTAAATCAGAATAAATACATATGCAAATGTCCACATTTGCAAGATTTCTTGTGACTAGTTTCCATGTGATGATTTTCCCTTTCAATGGAGATTGTGTATCTGATGTATATTGTGACTTGGTTCAATGTTATATGTTGTTAGCGAGCTATTGAAATGTTTTCAATGTTATATATTCATATTTATTTGTTCTAAACCATTATATGCATCATTTATGACTTGAAGTTGAGCTTTATTGTGTCATTTCCCCTAAGAAAATATCACTGAAATTGTGCATTCAAATATGAAGCTTTAATCCTTTGTTACAAAACTATTAACCACATATAATGACAATACATGAAGTATAATTACATTCCTCATACTATTTTCTAAAATTTTGGAGGGTTTCTTAGTAGTTGGAAAGCCATTTCTACCCACACCCTAGGGGAAATTGCATCCTAAATTTCTAGTAATTTTTCTCTTTTTGCCATCATGTCCAAATCAAGTTGCAGATGTATATGGCTTGTATTAAAACCATAATAAGGTCTATTGAAGAGTCCTAATACCCCCCACATTATTCCCTATCAAATTTGAGACCCACTTGAGCCATTCGAATCCCCTAGAGCCAAAACAAGTCAATACAATTTTTCCAAAATTTTGCCTTTGTTGGGAATTTTCGAATTGGGACATTAAATTAACTTTGTTAAACAATATATTATCATGTTCATTCATAAATAGGTATTTTTAATTGTGAAAAACAAGGTCAATATATTGTAGGTATTGGGGGAGCATGGAATAAGGTATGCAGGGTTTATTGGTATTGGGGGGGCATATAAAAAGGAGTTTCTAGTAAAAATAATGTTTTTTTAATTGGAGATATGTTTTGGGAGGGGTATTAACAAGAGAATTTGTGTAAGTAATTATCAATATATAATGAAAATAGGTGTATTCCTTAATATCCCATGAATGAAGACGCTATGACATGTTTTCACTAAGTGAAGACCGTGTGTGTTGTATCAAGTCCTATCTATCTCCTAATGTATTGAGGTGGGATGCATGTACTATGATCTTGTGTTGTATCAGTATTGGAATATGTGTGTTATATCAAGGTTGGAGTCTTATGTTGTATCAAGACTGCAGACTTTTGTTGTATCAAAGTTTGGACTTAGGGTGTATAAAGTCAATTATACTCATGGACAATACCCTATGAGATGGATCTCCTTAATTGGAGATGGTCTTGTGTTGTATCAAGACTGGAAACTTGTGTTGTATTAAGTCATGCGGTTATACTGTGTGATGTATTACTAGTCATGGTGAGTAAGTCTTATAAGTCTCCTTTAGGGCTGAGCTACCCCTAGAATGAATTTCTTTAGCATATAACTATATGGCTTGGGGTAATATATATGATCATAAGTATGGAATAATTCTTATGAGTATGATATGATAACATGTATAAATAAATACACATGTGGACCATGCAGCAAATAATAAATGATAAAGAGATAAAGGATAGAGAAATAGAAATAATTTGCATTTCCAATGTATGCCTTCATGTGAACTCAAAATGGAAAGACTTTAGTTAAAGCCTCAGTTGTAAATAAAGAATATATTAGTTAAATAAGGAATCTTTGTGAGATCAATGCAAAGATAAAAATAGTAAATAATGTTTAATTAAATTAATAAAGACCTATGTATTTCACTTAAATAAAATAAACTTATAGAGATCCATGCAAATGTTTTGCATAGATGGTACTAAGAGTGAAGCATTGATGACACTTAAGTTAGCATGTTAACTAAGTGATCAACATTTAATTAACTATAAAGATCCATGCATAAGTTAATAATAGAAATTTTGCATGCATAAGTTAATAATATAAATTTTGCACTAAATGTGAAGCACCAAGGACATGCACTTAGCCTCCTAACTTTATGGTCATACATTCAGTTAAAGACTAAAAAACTAGGTTCACTTTTGTCAATATTCATTTAAAAACTAGTAATGAAAGGAAGGGCAGATATCTTTGTGCATGCTATGTGTTTTGGCTTGTTATTAATATGCTAAGAATATGGCAAATTTAATACAGTTGACTATAGTGTTGTATTGGATCTCTCTTCTCTATTGTTGATGTGACATCTCTTATCCGGCAATTTGTTAATGTGTTGTAAACCATTTTATGCAAATCTATCTGTCACACTCAAAGAATTGTTTGGTTTTTCATCGTTGGTGTTTTGAGTGTTTTTGGAGGGTATATCTTGTCTCTTATGGTTGAATGATTTATGTGGTTGATTTGTTTTATGAGATTCACATTGATTAATACAAGTTTTAAAGCTCAAACATCTCAAATTTTTGGTCAAACATTCACAAAAAAACAAAAAGACACCACAATAGAATAATATGAAGTCAGGCTCATATTATTTTAAACAATGTTGAATGCTATATCTAAAAGATAAATATTTTTGAAGGAATCATTTCATGGTCCTCATATCTTGTTATGCTTAAATGGTTATATTAACTCTAACAATCTCATATGGTATGAATAAAGCATATAAAATTATATATTTTAGGCTTTGCTTAAGAGTCAATTATCTTAACAAAACTAAGTAAACTAAGTGGTTATTGATGCTTCCAACCATTTTACTTGTGGTTGTGCCAAAAATATTACTGACATATATCTTTAGGTAAGGAAAAAGTGGCATAGAAATAATTGTAACAATCCTAAAAGTAAAAATCCATGAAAATGTGTATATCCATGACCAGATCTAAATTGAGCCTGTTCCAATACATGAAGAACTGTGGATCCATGACCAAAAGACTTAGGTTTTCATAAAAATCTAAAATAAGACTAAACTAAAATTATAAATCCAAAATATACTACTACATAAACTAGTAGCAGAAACGCTGAAGTGTACTCATAGAAGCACAAAATAAAATATGAAATTCCATTGTTGGGGATGTCATGTAATTGTATTAACCCAACAATTGTATTGACACCGATATGCCAAACATTTGGGGAAATCCTATATTTGAGTATAGTGTGACACGCCCATCACTGGTCTTCCGATTAAACAACCTGCTTGCAGAAGCTGAAAACCACACCCGTCACTGGTTTTCGATTAAACAAGGCCCATCACTGGCATTCCGATTAAACAGCCAGTCTGCACACAAAAACCAGAACTTACTACATTCAAACTCTTATCGTTGATCTTCCCATTTTAGAAAACAAGATCACATGAGCATAGACCAAAAAAATAGAAACTTGTATAGAGGTTTTTTATTTTGTCTTATTTTATATTAATTTTTTTATAATTAATAATATTAACATATATCTATTTTAAATCTAGATTTATAAAATATTGAAACGAATTTCGTTTTTTAAGATGTATATTTTCTTACCATTTAGTACTTGCTAGATTTAAGCTTAAAATAAATCTTATTTTTTGAGATGCATACTTTCTTGCTAAATTTAGGCTTAAAATGAATATATAATAGTTTAATTTTTTCTATATTTAAATTTATAATTTAAATTTTTTTTTTTTAATATTCTTATTTAAATCCATTACCATAAATAATTAAAATAACAAAATCTCTTCTGGATGCAATAAATTCAAATCGAAATAAATAACCAAATAAGAATCCTTAGTTTTAAAAGAAGCACCCAATGACCAACCGATTGCTTACATGGAATCCGTGGAAAGAAACAGTACAATGGCCAACCCATCGCATACATGGAATCAGTGGAAAGAAACGGTACACGTGTCCGAGGCATGGGAAACTATAAACAATTGAAATGCTTGAAATAATATTGAATTATTTTTAATAAATATAACTTGTCACCTTTGAAATTATTTTGAATTATTTAAAAAAAAAACATAATTGGTAAATGTCGAAATGACTGAGTATATTCAAATTACTCAATAATTTTGAAATAATTTTAAAAAAACATAATAGGTAAATGTAGAAATGATTTAAGAAAAACATAATTGGTAAATGTAGAAATGACTGAGTATATTCAAATTACTAAATAATTTATTTTTGAATTTGTAATTTATAATATTGAATTATTTTTAAATATAATTTATAACATTGAATTATTGAATAATTTAATTTTTTTTAATAAATATATTTTATAACTTTTGAAATAACTTATAAATATAAAAATGACTGAGTATATTTAAATTACTAAACAATTTTGAATTTATAATTTATAATATTAAATTATTTTTAAATTTGTAACATAACTTTGAGTATATTCAAGGTAAGACCAATATAGCTACCAACAGCACCATTACTTTCATAAGTTGATCAAGTCAATGAACCATAAGCATCTATTGTACCAGAAGCTAAGGTAACTGAAGAACCACTTGTAATACTATTTGCACTATAGCCTAGTGGACGGTAAAATTAGTATGTTGGCTGGAGGAATACCACCAGCCCCCATAGTAATAAATATGTGTGTGAGGTGATGAATCAATATTTCATAATCAATGAAATCTTACCAATTGTTTATCAAAAATTAAAAATTGTGATAGCTTTTTTTGTAATGTATTGATAGTTTTAATTATTTTGATAGATGTTTTTATTTGAGATTTGAGGTAGACTAAGACCTATGCTTTTTCATCAAGTGTACTTTCTGGATTGATGTCATAATGATAGTAGTTCAAAATTCTAAATAAACAATTTAAAAAAAGAAATATACACAATAACTTTAGTAATGTATGGATAGCTCATAGATGATGAATGAATAATTAATACTTCATGGCAGATAACTAGAAGAATGTGAGATAAAAAAAAAAAGAATATAAAAGATAAAAGTTAATTAACATAAATAAAATAATATGACCAAAACTTTCAAAGTACTTACATTTCATAACTATTTCTAAACCATTTGATCTCTATCTATCTGATCTAGCCATAAACTATGTAGGCATGCTAGTTATAATATGACCAAAACTTTCAAAGTACTTACATTTCATGATTATTTCTAAACCATTTGATCTCTATCTATCTGATCTAACCATAAACTATGTAGACATGCTAGTTATGCTTCTATTCATTCCAAAAAGACATTTATATGATTTCCTAAAATGTCTCAAAAAAAAATTCAGAAAATATTTGACGAAAAAGAATTCTGTTCGTTTACTTATGACGGGTTACTGGCCTGAGAGTTATTAAAAGAAAACAGTTAGTTTTCGAACCAGCTGCATTTTTAGGTCATTAATCGATTTTGGATAGATAAAAAGACCTTCCTAGAAATTCAAAACCATGACTAAATTGCATTTTGAATAATCAAGCGATACAATAACATTTATTATATACAGTGTTTCCAATCCATTTAAAAAACATATAATATGATCTAATTTTCAAATAAAGTTTTTTCAGTTTTAATATATATATTTATATATACAAGGTTTTTTTTTTCAAATAGATGTATACAAGGTTTTTTTCAAATAGATATATACAAGGTTTTTAAAACAGGAAAAAACTTGAATTTAAACGGACTTATTAAAAAAAGATCTGCTTATCATGGACTCTCTCCTTTAGAATGGCCTGCAGCGACCAACGCCGAAGGGCATCATCTTTATCTCTTTCTTTCCCGTCAAATCCACTTCTACTCCGTCATCTGCAAACCGCTCCGGCCTGAACTGAACTCAGACGGGTTTTTCATGGGGGGCAGGAAGTGACCAGGAGGGTGTCGCCTTAGTGTCTCCTTCACGACGGAGTCAAGAAAAGGCATCCGCTGCACGTCATCTTCCCCGACCAGTCTTCCTGTCCCGGTGACGCGGACGATCTCGTCGTATAATCTTGCCTGCACGTCTTGACTGCGTACCAGATTCGCCATGGAGTAAGCTACAGACGTGACGATTTTGCCGGGCGGCAATCGTCCCCCGCTCTCCGACCAACGTCTGGGATTTCTTCACGTCGCTGGCCCCGTTCACCCACCGTCTTCGCTGCCCCGTTTGTCTCCTTTCCATTTTCGTCAGCTTTCCCTGCCGTCTCCCTTCGTCTGGTGCTGTCATTTAATTTGCCACCCACCTAAAAATCTCTAATTCAAACTTGGATCCCGCTAGACGATCTCCTCTGAGGCCGCATAGTTTTGTATTTTTTCTTCGACAGTTAGTTTGGTTTTAAGGTTGTCTCCACTGAAAATGCACAGTATTGAAGAGATCAGTGGCACAAGGCCCTGAGGAATTGACGAGCCTCCATGTTGAGGCAGACGAGAGAAAAACCGACCACAGAAGCAGGCCCTGAGTTGGTGAAAGAGATTAAACGAAGAAATAGCTATGCTAATGCACCACTGGGTTTGTAATACCATAAATCAGTTATATGGGTAATGGAAACCTGTTGATTACTTGTAATAGTGTTAAACATCTTCAAACTGCTCGACATTCTTTCCAATGGATGAAGTAGAGTATTTGATGGCGAAGGGTTTGGTAAAGATATGAATCTTTCAAATCTTTCTGAAGATGGATGAGTTGCAGCAGGGGAATTATTCATATTTAATATCAAGTAAAAGTCTCATGTCTTGAGAGGTCATGAAAGATCTGCCTTCAGACGCAACAGCTATGCCATTGCTCACAAATCTTCTCCATTATCATGATTATAAGGTCTTGTAGGGTCATTTGCATCTTTTCTTGATAAGATGGATGAGTTTTGCAATCGTTGATTGGTTGCACAGGTCACAATTTCATTTTGGTCAGTTTTTCAAGTGGTGCTCAGACATCTCTTTGCACTAAATTGTTTTTGAGATTTAGCTGATGAAAATTTTAACATAAATTGCTCGTTGCTTTAGAATGCATTGAAGTTTATAATACACAAAAGGTGGAATTGATGTCTCTTTAGAGAAAAATGAATTTCTTTGAGTAAATGGCAGAAGCATGTTCATAAAAGCTACAAGAATGACGCACGCCCAAAACATCCATCATCCATAATGTAAATTTGAAAAGTCTTTGATGGGAATCTCCTTAAATCGGTTGTTGTTCTCAATGCAAATCACATTCATACCGGATTTTATAATGCCAAATTTGAAGCCTCCAATCACTATCGTTTCCTCTTCTAGTGCATAGAGATAATGCAGAAGACATGGTAATGGCATTTCAGCTTGGAAAATATTAGTGCATTGCATGGCTCATGATCACCTGCCTTAATTTGCTTCTTTCCTTCTCAAGTAAATCTTTTTATTTTCCTTGGTTTAGCGTTGATGATGATACTTATTGTGGCATGCCTCTCTGTAGTGATTCTATTTGGATAAACATTGGATATTGTTTTTGCATGCAAATTTGGATATGGGTATAACTGTCAAACAACATGGTCATAAATGTTGAATAATCCTTTGGGATTACATTGTAAATAATATCTCAGTTATTAGTTAGTAAAATCTAGTTAATAATCTCGTTATCTAACTGTAGATAACGGTTTTAATCTCCTTTATATGTAACACTCATTCACATAATAAGATATTGATTTGCTGAGGTTCTTCACAGCCTGTGTCAGTGGTATCAGAGCAAAGGCAGTGAAGCATTAGTGAGAAAGACTTGGTGAGAAAAAAGGAGCCCATGAAGGAGGAGCCAGCAAATAAGCTATCACCAACTTAGTAAAGATTGTGGAAGAAAGACCAAGACTACACATTAAGAGGAGACTGCACATAAATTGTTCCAGTAATTCTTTTGAAGAATTTTTTTTTTTTTTAAAGAAAAAGAAAAAGGAAAAGAGCCGCTATTTATATTTTCGTGCAATGGTCTCTTTAAATTAATTATCAAATCACTGGGGAGTTTTTTTTTCAGAAAATAAAAGTTTTTTAAACAGCCATTTATATTTGACTGCAAGGTTTTTTAAATTGAAATATTAAACCTTTCGGGAAATCTTTTTAGAAGATAAGAAGATTTTAAAGAACATTGGCTAAAAGGAAAAGAATATATTAGACTGTATTTTGTACACAAAAATTTACTACACAGTAAATTTCAATGAATTTTTTAATTTCAATTGTTGGAGTTATTTTATCTGGAAAAGAAAATTATCAGGAATGGTTTCGTAAAGTTAAAAATACCCTTATTTTTAATGATATGTGGGATGGAATTTGTGAGAATGAGAATTTAGAAGATAAGAAAGATGGAGAAGCAATAAATGAAGTGGATAAAAGTGCACCAGTGCCACCTACTAATGTCAAAGAGTTAGCATTATGGAAAAGCAAGGACAAGAAGGCTTATGCCTTGATTATTGCCTCTGTAAGTGAAGAAGTAAGTAGACATTTAGTTTCTAGCAAAAGTGCTTGGGAAGCATTAAAGAAACTAAAAGATTTGTATGATTCACATCCTGAGCTTGAAATCATACAATTGTTAATGAAGTTATTTAACTTAGAGTTAAAAGATAATGATGCAATGAAACTTGCTTCTGAAATTAGAACCATTTTTCATGATAGTGATGCAACTGGTGTAAAAGTTGACATTCAACTTACTGCATTTATTAAAGCTCTTTATCCTATATATACTCATTATTTAGAATCACTTCAAGCTAGAGGCCAAATGAAAGCTATGACCTTTGAAACACTTGTTGAGAAAATTGCAGAAAGAGAGAAAGCGTTTGGGAAGAAAGAGTCGAAACCTAATGAAGAAACTTTGTGTCTTGCACAGAAAGGACACAAATCAAAAGAAGAATTTGCAAAGGATGAAAATAGAAGCAGAGGTCGAGGTAGAGGACAAAGAGGACAGTACAGAGGAAGGGGGGGAAGAATTAATCAAGGAGAGAAACAATGTTACAGATGTGAAAAAACTGGTCATACTGCTAGTTATTGTAGAACTTCTTGGGATAAAATTGTTAACAAGAAAGAGCAAGTACAAGATAAAGGAAATGATAAAGGTAACCCTCCTGAATCTGCACATCATGTTGTTGCACATTGTAATCTAGGAATTTAAGAAGCTTTCAGTACTTCGTTTTCATGGAATGATACTTGGTTATTTGACACCGGAGCCACATGTCATATGACCTTTAGAAAATATTTCTTTGAAACTTTTAGTGATCAAATTGATGGGGTAGTACATTTAGCAGATAAGTCTCAGTTAAAACCTTCAGGAATTGGTTATGTTAGATTGAAATTATCAGGACTTGCTAATTATATACTTTCTAATGTGCTTTATGTTCCACAATTGAAGAGAAATCTAATATCTCTTGTGCAAATTAGACAACAAAATCATTCGATACATATGTTTGATGGTATCATTGAAATTAGAAGAGCTTATGATAATGAGGTTGTAATGAATGGAGTGGAAGATAACAAATTTTAAAATTTGAATGGTACATCATCCAATTCACAGAATTCTGCAAATTTGGTTCAGCATAATAGTAATTTATCTTCTAGCTTATTGTGGCATGCAATATTTGGTCATATTAGTTATGACAATCTCAGGATTATGAAACAGAAAGGAGTTCAAGGGCTTCCTACTATTCCAAGACAACTTTCCCCATGTGATGCTTGTATCTTAGGCAAACACAGTAAACAACCTTTTAATGATTCTATGTTTCAAGCTTCAAGAAAGCTTGGTCTTGTTCACTTAGATTTATGTGGGCCCATGCCCGTTCCATCAGCAAATGGTAACAAATATATCATGACTTTCATTGATGACTTTACGAGGATGTCTTGGGTTTATTTATTAAAAGAAAAATCTCAAGCTTTTGATACATTCAGAAATTTTCACTTATGGATTAAAAATGAAGCTCAACTTACTATTGGAACCCTTCGAACTGATAATGGTGGTGAATATACATCTCAAGAGTTTGAAAAATATTTGTAGGAGAATGGTATTAAACATCAAACAACTGTTCCTTATAATCCACAGCAAAATGGTGTGGCAAAACGTATGAATAAGACACTCTTGAATATGGTAAGATCAATGATGTTTTTTAAAAATGTCAAGTTAATGTTTTGGGGAGAGGCAGTTCTTTGTGCTGTCTACATTAAGAATAGATGTCCTTCTGATGCACTACAAAACAAAACACCTTATGAAATGTGGCATGATCATCTTCCATCTGTCAAACATTTTAGAATTTTCAGCTCCACATGTTATGCTTTGATTCCTGAGCAACAAAGACATAAATTGGGAGCAAGAAGTCGGAAGTGTATTTTTTTGGGATATTCTAATACTTCTAAAGCTTATAGGTTGTATGATGAAGATAACAGGAAGTTTATTGTTTTTAGAGATGTTATATTTCTTGAGTTTGAGAAAGATGCACTCACTATTGATAAACAACTTGCTCAGCTTGATAGATTTCATTCTAAAAAAAATCTATCATGAAATGGATAATGAACTTCCAAACCTTGAAGGGGGGATTCCTGTTCTAAGTCAAGGTCAAGTTTTGGAATTTCCTTCTAATGCACAAGTTAATGATTCTAATGCACAAGTTGATGAAACAGAAGATGAGATAGTTGATAATATTGTTAATGGAATGGATAAACTAAGTATCATGGATAATGTAGAACCTGCTCTTAAAGAAGAAACAGAGCAAACACCACAACAAGAAGAAGTTCATAGATCAATATGGACTAAGACATTTCCTAAAAGGTATGATGATTTTGTAACATTAGATTGTGAATTAAACTTTCATGCATTTGATGAACCTGCATCTTTTCAAGAAGCAGTAAATAGTGATGTATGGAAAAGTGCCATGCAAAGAGAGTATGATGCTCTCATAAAAAATGGAACTTGGAGGTTGGTGAACCCTCCAATTGGAACCAAACCGATTGGATACAGGTGGATATATAAAAATAAGTATAAAGCAAATGGTTCACTTGACAAACACAAAGCGAGACTTGTAGAAAAAGGGTATGCATAGAAAGAAGGTGTTGATTACACAGAAACATTTGCTCCTACAGCAAAATGGGGCACCATTCGAACTTTGTTTTCATTAGCAGCACAAAAAGGATGGAAGATACATCACATGGATGTTAAAACCACATTTTTGAATGGAGACTTAAAAGAAGATGTGTATATGGATCAGCCTGAAGGCTTTGCTATCAAAGGCCAAGAACAGAAGGTATGCAAATTAGTCAAATCTTTATATGGTTTAAAGCAAGCACCCTGAGCTTGGTATGAAAAGTTAATTGAGCATCTTCTCAAATTGAATTATAAGCACTTCAATCTAGATGATGCAACTTTATTTGTCAAGAAAGTTGGAAGATCGGTTGTATATCTAGTTGTCTATGTGGATGATTTGCTTATCACAGGAAATAATGACAATTATATAGTATCTATCAAAAGAGAGTTAAAAAAGGCTTTTGATACGACAAATTTGGGATTATTACATTATTATTTAGGAATTGAAGTAGATCAAAAACCAAAGCACATTTTCATTTCTCAGAAAAAAATATGTTGGAGAGTTATTAAACAAATTTGGTATGCAGGATTGCAATCCTGTTTCAACACCAATGGAGCAGAATCTAAAGCTTACTTAAAATGAAGGTAGCACATTTGAAGATCTAACAAAGTACAGGAAGCTTATTGGAAGTTTAATTTATCTTACCACTACTCGTCCTGACATAACTTTTGCTGTAGGAATACTTTCCAGGTTTATGCATCATCCCTGTGAAGGTCATTGGAATGCAGCAAAGCGAGTGCTCAAATATTTAAAAGCCACTCAATCTTATGGCATCAAATATTCTAAAGTTTCATACTTTCATCTCACTGGTTATTCAGATTCTGATTTTGATGGAGATAAAGAGCATTGGGTCTCTACTTCAGGTTATTTGATGAACATTGGATCAGCAGCTATCACATGGAGATCACGAAAGCAATGTGTTCTTGTTGATTCTACAACTGAAGTCGAATATGTTGCAGGAGCTCAAGCCACAAAAGAAATCATTTGGCTTCGTAAAATACTTGAAGACTTGCAGGAGAAATAAATGACTTCAACGCCTCTCTTTGTTGACAACACTTCTGCAATTCAATTGGCCAAGAATCCAAAATTCCATGATTGAACCAAACATATCAACACCAAATATCACTTGATTCGACATCATGTTGAGGCCAAAACCATTCATCTGACACATTGTCCTACTTCAGAGCAAATTGCAAATATCTTTACTAAAGCATTGGGCCATGAAAAGTTTGAAAATTTTAGAATGCAGCTTGGCATGTCAGATGTCCCTTCAGATTAAGGGGGGAATGTTGAATAATCCTTTCGGATTACATTGTAAATAATATTTCAGTTATTATTTAGTAAAATCTAGTTAATAATCTCGTTATCTAACTGTAGATAATGGTTTTAATCTCCTTTATATGTAACACTCATTCACGTAATAAGATATTGATTTGCTAAGGTTCTTCATGGCCTGTGTCAATAAAGAAAATGAAAGCTACCTTCAAGGTTATATGAGATATATTGCCAACAATCGAGTCCTAAATAAAATGCATATCCCAGAAATGATTCACTGTGAAGATAATAAACTACAAGATCAGTTTTGGTAAATTATGTGTGTTCTTATTTTTAGCAAATTTTGGGTTTCCAAATATCATGGATTCAACTCTTTTCCTTCATCGAATCAAGTCATGGTTGTTGAAATATTGTAACTTCGAAGAATATTCTATATGTATCTTTTGTGGTCCCCGATGGTCCTACCGGGAGAACCACTTGTATTATCTTGTACCCCGATGCTTCTAATCGGAAGAACTAATAAGAGTCATGAGGTTGTCCCCTCTAATTGTAAAGGTGGGTCATTAGCACCCCAGTGTGGTTACTTGAGCCTACATGTGTAACTCGAGCCTACATGTCGGATGAGTTAATTGAAGTGAACAGATGAATATAAATAGAGGTGTAGCTCTCCTCATTTGAACACACACTCTCACTTGTGTAGCGCATTAGTGGAGAAGAGAAGTAGCTGGAGAAGGAGGAGGATCAGGCTTTGATCTCCTTGCTGGTTTTATCTTTTATCTTTTGGGGCATCTATATTGAGGAAGCTTTTGCTGAGTTTTTCCCAGGATAAATCTTTGTGTCCTCCTTTTGTATGGTTGTGCTTGTCTATCTTTCAGTGATCATGTTTATATGCTTTTGTTATGAAATCAAAATGAAATACTAATGATCTAGCTTAGCATATGAAAATTTAACAATGGTGAAGTGTTCAAAGAAAACCACTTAAAGATAGGATCTTAAATTAATTGTCAATCTTATCTGTCATTTTAGATCCTAACTTCATGTAATAGCTGCTATGATTCGATCCCTTTTAGTTTCAGATCAGCAGAGAGAGAATGGTTTCTAGATTTGAAGGCTAAAGATGCATATTCAATCCCATGTTTCTAGGTCACCTGGCTGCAGGGGATTTTGGTCAAGGGTCATCTCCATATTTCTAGGAAAACAAATATTTGGTGGAAGAGCATCATTTCAAGATTAATCCCAGCTTCAAAGGCACAAGATCAACGATCAATAGGAAGATCCAAATTTCCAGAATAGCAATTGTATCATTTCCAGTTTGAATGTGAAAGATTGAGAGCATGATACCATCACTCAAATACTTAATTGCATCCCAAATTTCCAGGAATCTAAATAGCATCATCAACCAAAATACAAGGACGCGGAATCAAAAGTTTAAGGCAGATTCCAGATTTTGAGGAAATTGGATATTTTATGTGTTAATAGCATATTTTGCAGCATAATATAATGACAACTAAAGATTGCACTCTATTTTCTAAGAGGTTGATGAACATCTTCAAGCAGCCTTATCATTCCCAAATTCCCTGCATTGATTCGAGACTGATTTACAGTTTTAGTTTCTAGATAAGATTTGGTCCTTCAAAATTTATAGCAAATCTAAAAATGCATTTTCTATTTAGTCGTTAGTATTGAATGTAATGGGGTTCAGTGTAGAGGCTCGAGAACAAATCTAAAAATGCATTTTCTATTTAGCCATTAGTATTGAATGTAATGGGGTTCCGTGTAGAGGCCCGAGAGAGATTTAGTAAGCAAAAGCTTGTATGAAATTGCTTGTAAGCCTGACGGCATTTCAAGGTATAATATTTTATGTCATTGAAGATTGCTAAGACTTATCTCATCAGAATGTTAACTTCTTTGTCTTTCATTTATTTAGTTATAAGTGGTAGACAAGCATTGCAATGAAATTTTCTTTTCTCTTACATTTGTAGGATGAAATGTTGTTTTGGATGTATGCTGCTCTATCTCCAGGCCAGATGGATTCATGAACATTTTAATAAAATTCTATTATTTTCTCTCTCATTATTGACTAACTTGTTCCTTCCCTCTTGCTTGCTTGGCTTTATTAACCTGGAACCCTATTTGAAGAATGGCATAGAACCCTTGCTTTTTCACTTCTCGGCATGTAGCTTGAGAAAATTATGCATCTGCCATGTCAAACCCTATAACTTTTGAAGGAACTAAATTAAAGGTCCCTAGAACTTTGGAAGGAACTGAATCAAAGGTAGGCATGGGGATAAAATAGGGCACACTATTTGGGAGAATTTTTCTCTCTTTGTGATGCAAATGCCCAGGTTGATGTGATAGTATCCTCCCTCATCTGGTATTACATTGCTGATATCATTGGTGTTATGCCTTGGGGTTGTTATATATGTGATGTATTGCAAGCAATTTTCTATAGTGGCATATCCCTATGATGGGATTTCATTTTACATCATTAAGTACTCTACGATTTTTCTCTACTCTTCTCTCCTCAGTTTATGCCAATCTCATCATTTCTCAAGTTAAGCTCCAGTCCTAAGTTTAAAAAATTTAAACCTTGACATGCATTATGGGGTTTGGTATGTGTATTTTTTTATTCAACTATTATGTCCCTGTTGATCCATTTTGGTCTAACTTTACATTCATGTCAAACTTCAAAGGCACACCATCAAAGCATGGATTTAGGTGATTGTCTTATAGATAACACTGTTCTCTCCAAGATGAGTGGTTGGCAAGATCGTTCTCTCAGTCTAATTGAAAACATCAAGTTTCCATATCAGCACCATGACTTAGAATCTTATGATAGCCCAGAAAATGAAACTGGATTGTAGCCCAGGATGCCTTTGAGCATGCAAATTAATCATGCACATAACAACTGATTTGGTGAAGTCTGGCTTTATTCCTGCCAAAATTTATCCCATTTGTATAGAGAGCTCTCTCTTCTGTTCAACCTCTGGCTTGAATACACAGAGAACTCAACTTGTTTTAACAACTGAATATGCTAGTGGTTGGAAAAATCTTAGAAGCAGAAAGCTCTACTTAAAAGTTAAAAACAACAGATGTTGACAATCTATAGGGATAGTCTAGAAGACAAGGTTCAAATGGACTGAAATCTCACCAAGTATTTCATCTGGTTGTAGGTGGAGGTGGAATTAGAGGCTTTGATGCCTGGATTGAAAGGTTTGAAAGGTGAATTATTGCTGATAAAGTGTTCTCCTGATTGAAAGTGTTTAACTAAATTGACATTTTTTTATGGTGTCTTTGTCCTAGTGCCTACATTTCGTCACCCAAGGGACATCAATAAAATCTCGATTATTAATTTATGATTTCAGAAGTATCCATGTGAAATAGACAAAAGAAGGGTAGTGGTATAGGTGTGTGTGACAAGTATATTTGTTTGGTGTATATATATGTTGAAGAATATTGTCCATTGCTTTGGAAAATTAGAAAATTGTAGGCCTCCAAGACTATACTGTTGGAAAGATTAATATGAACTGAGGTGTGAGGTATTGTTAAGAAATATCATGCGTGTTTGTTGAAGTTTCTAGCTTGATGCAGGTCAGGATCTTGTCAAGAGTTGTTACACTTCATGTGAATTACTAGGACCTAATTTGGCAGTAGTCTATCTTATTTGTTGTACGATCTACACAACCCATTTCATTGATGCATTTTTTTGACTGTATGTTCTGTGCAATAGAAACTCAAATGCTCTTTAAATGTTCTGCAGAAAGTCATCATGAAAAAAGGATGTTGTGTGGAACAAGCACCTAAACATAGACAATGGGAACAAGGGCATCAACTAAATTTGCTATGGCTTTCATCAAAGTGTTTTCTCTAGTTTCAACGCAACAGCTATTTCATATTCAATATGTAAATATTACAAATAGGTTATTAAGGTTGGATCTATTGTGGAGGACCAATATGTGCACATCATTATATAATAAACCATGAAACATGATAATTAAGATATTTTGCTCGACCCATCGCCAAAGCAGTCACGAGGAAGATGATAAATTTGTCTTTGATTTTCATAAAGTGTTTCCCTTGTATACAGGGAGTTATGCGGAGTTTTATAAGCTTCGTTGTTTAGATCTGTTGGGAGAGAATGGGTTTGAAATTTTTTATTTCTAATTATCTCCAGACGAACATATATGGTATTCTTTTGGTGATCACAACTATGAATTTACTTGACATGTCCATTATTGTGAAAAAGGTTCAATTCATGCTCTGCTGAATGGTGGCAGGATAAAAGTTGAAGTGAAACCTAGTCAGTTCTTACAGGTGAAGGCCCTGTGCTTCACAGGGGTTCTTAAGTTCTTATTTTCACATTTATTACATCTCGTATTAAGTTTCATATAGACATATTGTATTTCTCAGAAAGTAAGGAAATATATGTATCAAATGAGAAATCTTCTTAGGAATCTACAAAGTCCATCATGTGTTGTTCACACTATTTGTCAAATTGCAGTATGTATTTCAAGTCTAAAGATATCCAACATGTGTTTCACGCTATTTTTCAAATTGCAGTATGTATTTCAACTTTAAAGATGTCAATGTAGAGGCAAAGGAAATTTCATGTAAGGTTTGATCTATTTCTAGTGGTGATGATAATGTAAAATCCACAAAAACCAGGCAGGATTATAATTATGCGCAAGGTAAGATAACCCATGTGAGCAATAAGTGGTAGACAATTTCTGATGAATTTACATTTAATGTACCAAGATCCATCCCTTTTTCCATAATACCATTGAGAACGTTTGTGGTTTTCTTTGCTTTTAGACATTGCTAATTAAGTGGGATGTTTAGGTTCATTTGGTAGTTGTTGTCATTAGGACTAGTATTTATATTTCTTGGCTTTTGCTGGATCAAACTGTCTATTTATAGCTAGAGACTTGGCTGTTGGGCTCTAGTTAGGTGTTTCAGATAGATATATATGCTAAGAGGCGATGATTTTCCTAATTCATGTTTAGGAGGAGATCTAACTTACATTTTATGTTATGAGCAGTATTTGCGTGGTTTTTTAGAGTCCAAGCAAAAAAAAGATCTATGTATATAATTGAAGGCTTCAGATTACAGATATCTTTGGATGTCTTGCACTATTTTCCTCTCATCTAAGCTTTGTATTTCATAGAATGTGCAAAAGTGGTGTCTATCTACACGGAAATTATCACTGCATAATCCTTTAAATGACACTAGTTGGGAGAGACCAAATGGGTCCCATAGCAAGAACATTGGTTGCAAGGATGAAGACTTGTTATGTCGAATTTCGTAGTGAGTTGCAAGACATAAAACATTGCTAGAAAAAGTTCAAGAAAGCGGTGCAAGGTAGTGTTCCGGTCACAAGGTAGTGAATGGTGTTGGGAGGTAGTGACTTGGGGGAAGCTAAAAGTGAATGAAACTACAATAAAATATATGATAATAGTTATTATTCTATGTTACATGGGGATGCACCCCCCAAGGTTGAGGGCATTCTCCCCTTGTTTCCCATGAATCGGGGGCTTGGGGACTCCTTGGGAAATGTTTCCCCATGCCCCTTTTCTCCAAAAACTAGAGGAAATGCACAAGGAACGTTCTAGAGAGGTGGGGGCATCTAGGCACCCGTTCACAAAGAGGGGGACACTTAGATGCTCCAACAAAACTTTTTATTTTATTTTCATAACTTAAAAAACAAAAACAAAAACATAAATAATTAAACTAATAAACTTAAAAATCTACCCCATTGTGGTTCCCTATCCTAGCCGAGTTATGACTATGTCAAACCCTAGATGATAGGTCAATGGTGGTGTTAAGTTTTCTAGAGGGAGTTGTGACTCTGCTCTGGATAGAACTCTACCTTGGAATGCATGCCTTGAATGGAACTCTGCCCCATCATCCATGCTCCAGTTGGAACTCAACAAAGAAGATAGTGGATCCAATGTTGATCCTAGTTTGATCCTAGTTCCAGCCGGAGCAAAAATACAACCATTGAGGTTGACGTTAAGATTTTCATCCAAATGATGAGCAAACAACAAGCTCCTAATATTATTACATATAATACTTAGTAAATGGGTTCTGCAAGACAAAGAAATCCAGGTGGGGCAGAGTTCCAGCCAGGGCAAAGTTCCAGGTGGGTAGAGTTCCAGCGGCGAGGCAGAGTTCCAGCTGGGGCAGGGTTCCAGCCGGGGTAGGGTTCCAGTCGAGGAAAATTTCTAGCTGAAACACCAACCAACTTGAGTTGTATCTCATCAGGTCCCTGATCTACTTGTGCATCATCCTTTGGATCAGTATCCCACCATGTTACTGGACCTTTCAAATACTTGGGTTTCTTTGTATGCTCAAGACCTAAGGAACTGTCCACAACTAACTTCTCCTCTCTTATGGAGGTAAGTATGTTTTTCTTGATAGATCTAAGCAATTTGCTTGAGCATGGGGCTTGTTAAAGGGGTTGCTAATAACTACAAACTAAAAAAATTCAATCCAAATTTTTTCCCCTTCCTCCTCATTGTACATCGTTCCAATTGTATCTCAATAACCATTATTTACTTTAGGATTATCAATTGGAGGAACTCTTCTAGGCCTTTCCACATACCATTTACTAGAAATCTACCATCGGATGGAACTCTGCCCCGGCTGGAACTATGCCTTGGATGGAACTTTTTCCTAGCTGGAACTCTGCCCCGGCTGGAACTTTTCCCATTCAACATTAACAATGTAGAATTGTGAAGATTCCAAATCTCTAAATATCTGCTAGCTCAATAACTCTCTATATGAAGTACGTTCGCCAATTCCTGAACTTTATTGGAAGGAACAAGAACCTCATGACAGGAACCCTTCCATTGTTGGAACTTTTCCCTTGTTGGAACTCTACCTTGGATGGAACTCTTCCTTGGTTGGAACTCAACCCCATTTGGAACTTTTCCTCAGCTGGATCTCTACCTTCGCTGGAACTCTACCCACTGGAACTATGCCCCAACTGGAACTTTGCCTCGGTGGAACTCTGCTTCGACTGGAACTCTGTCCCAGCTGGAACTATGCCCTGGCTAGAACTTTTCCCTGGCTGGAACTGTGCCCCGGTTGGAAATCTTCCCCGGATGAAACTTTTCCCACTCAACATTACCAATGTAGAATTGTGAAGATTCCAAGTATCTAAATATCTGCTAGCTCAATAAATATCTAGAGGAAGTATGTTCGACAATGCATGAACTTTATTGGAAGGAACAAAAACCTCATAGGAACCCTGCCCTTGTTGGAACCCTGCCCTTGTTGGAACCCTGCCCTTATTGGAACTCTACCCCAGCTGGAACTTTTCCCTGGTTGGAGCTCTGCCCCAGCTAGAACTTTGCTTGGATCCGGCTGCTGGGGCTCTTCAATTTCTTCAACGGGAGAGGCTTCCACTTTTTCTTCAACAGGAGGTTCACGACTACTTGGAGTTGGCTGCTTGGGCTCTTCAATTTCTTCAACGGGTGGGGCTTCCACTTTTTCTTTAGTAGGAGGTTCAGGCGTGCTTGGAGCCAGCTGCTTGGGCTCTTCAATTTATTCAACGGTTGGGGCTTCTAATTTTTCTTTAACGGGAGGTTCAGGCGGCTTCTTGGGATTTTCAATTTCTTCAATGGGAGGAGCTTCCAATTTTTCTTCAATGGGAGGTTCAGGCCTGCTTGGAGCCGGCTCCTCAGGCGGTTTAGGTTCTTTAACTTCCAGACAAATGAAGTAGACTCAATAGAAAATAAGACAAATGAAGCATCCTTCCCCTCCATTCTTCATAGGAAGCACCCTAACTTCATTACATTGCTTCCCAAATTGATAAATTCTTCCAAGTTTTTCCATCGTCTAATGCATCATGATAAAACTACCATAACCTTCCAAAGAAGAAATGATAGGGATCCATATGAATTGCATCACATAAAACCCCTTAGTGTAACCAACCATATGTCCCTTTCACAACCAAGAAACATTGTAGGCATTGGGATGTGGCATACATTTGATATTTAACTGTTTAATGACCTTTGTAGAAAATAAATTTTATTTGTTACCTCCATCTTATTAAAAATTGCACTGTTTACCTCACATTTTCACTTGGTTAATATATTACTCTTCCTTTCCTTGGGGTCCTTTTGGAATTGTTTGTCCCATTCAAACTATATTAAACCACAACATTACCTTGTTATCTTCCTTCCCCTCTATACTTCATAGGAAGCACGCTGAATTTGTTGCTTTCCTTCCCAAATTGGTAAAGTCTTCCAAGTTTTTCATCGTTTAATGCATCATGGAAAAACTACCATGACCTTCCCATCCATAAATGATAGGGATCCATTTGTATCACATCACATAAAACTCCTCATGGTAACAAATTGTATGTCCCTTTCAAAACCAAGAAACATTGTAGGCATTGGGATGTGGCATATATTTGATATTTAACTTTTTAATGACCTTTGTAGAAATAAATTTTATTTGTTACCTTCATCTATATTAAAATTGCAATGCTTACCTCCCATTTTTCGCTTGGTTAATATGTTAGTCCTCCTTTCCTTGGAGTCCTTTTGGAATTGGCTGTCCCATTGCAACTATATTATTTGAAAAATTAGGTTCTCTCCTTATCCCTTGTACACTTCAAATACATGGTCTTTAATGACATCTTACTATGCCTTGATAACTTGTGCTCTTGCATCTTTATTCATTCCACCACTCAAGGTCTCTAGGCATTCATATGCTCAATGCCCTTGTATGCTCCACTTGAAATGAGTGCTATTAAATATTTTGCATCTACCTTGACCTTTTGATGCTACACAACTCTGCCCCAATTATCTCCTTCACTAGAGTTGTCATCAATCTACCTTGACCTTTTGATGCTACACAACTCTACCCCAATTATCTCCTTCATTATAGTTGTCATCACCATATGTACTCCCTGCTCTGATGCCAATTGAACTAGAGGTGATAGAACACCCTGCAATAAATCCCACATCCAAGTAATAAAATTGGATATAATGCAACCCTAAAACACACAACCCCCAATATCAATAAATAAACAACCACAAATTTACCATTAGGAGCTTACTTAATGCAATATGAAGATAATTAAATATGCAATTCAACAAGTAGACAAATAAATCACAATTTCAACTAGTTTTACTCTATTGGAATAAATTCATTTCATAAACTAAACCACTGAGCATTGTCTGCAACATAAATTAACATAATACAACTTTAATACCTCATAGCATAATCTTGCAAATGTGCTACATGATCAATTGGAGTTACTAACAACTAAACTAAATCCCTATGACCTATGGTTAGCCTCCAAATTGAGTCTTCAAGTTTCCATCGTACCCAACGTATCAAATTGATGTGGGTGGCCTTTTATGGGCCCTAAGCCACCTATAACCACCAACTATAGTTTCATGTTAATTGGGTCCACGTCATCAATACTTTCCAACTATAGTTGATCATGTTAATTGGGTCCACATCAATACTTATCACAATTGATTGCTATGTAAAATCTTAATCAAAACTTCAAAAACTTATACATAGATTATGATCCATTTATCCTTTAGAACTTAAAATTACTACCAACATTTAACAAAATAAAACATTGAAATAAAAATAAGTTAACTACATAGATTATAATCCATTTATCCTTTAAAATACTTAAAGTTACTACCAACATTTAACAAAATAAAACATTGAAATAAAAATAATTTAACTAATACAACATTAGCCAATCATTCAATAAAAATAAATAAATAAAATTATCCATCTCATCCAGTCCACAAACAATGAAGCTTACAAATTTCCATTAAGTTTAAATATAACCTTATAGACTTCCATTCATACAAATTTCCATTAAATTCAAATAAAACTAAAATTGAAATTGAAATATCTTAAATGGTACATGTAAAAATTTACATTCAAATATCTTAACCTTGAATATTGCTAAATATCTCATTTTAAATCATTTAGATAAATTGTTTTCCCCACATTTGGACCTCTTAAGCCGAGTAAGTCATTCAAATATCTTAACCTTGAATATTGCTAAATATCCCATTTTAAATCATTCAGATAAATTGTTTTCTCCAAAGTTGGACCTCGTAAGCCTAGTAATGTCATTTAGAGCCATGTGCTGAAATATTTTCTTGTATCTCTTTGACCTTCTTGCACATTGTTGTTGAGTCCACCGAATCATAGTCCCAAGCCATATCTTCAAAACGATGTTTTAATATTGGATAAAAGTATTTTGATTTTTTTTCTCTCTTATTGAAAATTGTATTTAAATGTTGGAGTTGAGTGTTATCATACATCTATAGATATATTAATTAAAGTTGGTTTTAAAATAGCTTTAGATATATAAATTAAAATTTGATTTTGAATTGACTTTGGAGTGTAGATTGCTTGACCACAAGGTGTAGCTCTGTAGGGACTGTTAATATTACTAATGTTAATATCCTTATTGTTAATTATTTATATTTTGAAAATTATAATTATATGATGAAAGTATTTTATTATTAAAGAGTAAATCTTTGAAGACTACCAAAAACTACAACAATATATAAATGAATTAAGGTTTGATCCATTTCAAATATGTTTTCTTTACAAAAATAAAGAACACAAATCAATAAAATGGGATGATTTAAATGCTTATTTTTATTAAACTTCAACAACACATAACTTCTTGTTTGAACTTACAATACTGTAACAAAAATAACTTCTTGTTTGACCTAACAACGTACTGTAAAAAAAATCTTCAATGCACTGTATGATAGTCCAATAATGTATCAAAAATCTTCCGAGAGAAAATATGCAAAAGTTTCACAAATGTAATATAAAAAATCTTATGGTTTTACCACTTATTAACTAAAACGAATAACCCAATACATTCCACACTTCGGCGGTTTAGCTTGTGGTTGAAAAAGAAAGGAAATTACATACCTAAACTTGTTTCTACTCATTCCATAACTATGAAAGCCTGTTAATAAAATGGACCATTTTATTTCAATATGGATCAACCTAGATTCTGTTCTCATTACTTCATATCATCTCTTTGCTATCATTTTGTGCAGGATGAAATTATTTGGTAGTGCAAGCAAGCAACATCTAGCAAATTAATGAAAAATTGCACATCCTTCAAAACCTCTGTGATATAGAAACCTGAGTATAATTGTATCTTGAAGCTACCACAAAATAATGGTTCAGGGCATTGACAACTACAACAATAGAATGAAAGTACAGTACATTAATTCATGACTGTGTATAAAAGGTAATAGATCCTAAGCTTCCTTCTAAGACGCTATTAAATTACATTAGATCTCCCCAGATAACATGATGATGGGGTAGATCTGCAACAAAATGTCAAAATATAGTCCACCTACAAAAAAAAAATCATTGAAATTTCCTGCGGAACTTTGTAGAAATCTTCACCATCTTTGTATTCTATACTTCTGTTGGCTTGGGAAATGGAAATGATGGTGCAGCAAATCTGGTAGAGAAACCTCGATAGGGATAAACATCCTCTTCTTGCCAGTCGCCTTCATCGAAATTCTGGGCATAGTTGAGCTCATCATAGTTACACTGAACTTTGCGAGAATAAATAATGGATGTTATGATGCAAGGCTCTCTCTTCAACCACTTGTTGCTCCATCTCCACTTAATCCCACTAGTCCAACCCCCTGCAGCCTCTGCACAAGGATTTATCCAGTCGCGTCTAGCTCCAATGATTTTAAAAATTGGGACTACTCGATATGAACTCCTTTCCTCAATCAGTCCAATCTTAAAATTGAATAAGCGTATTTGCCTTCCTTTACCAGTCTAAAAAGCTTTCCTGAACATAGTGCGGGTCAGGGCATTTCTTCTTCACGAAGCTCGCGAGGACGAGCATCATATTGTTCGGCTGACAAAAGCAGAATACAATTCCATGGCCATCCATCCCAGTCCGTGGTGGGAAGGTTGGTTATAACCGCGGGGAACCCACATACACAATACTCTTACACATTAATCCTAAAGTCTTAGATATTTTCTCCCTGCCCCTTCCCGGAAGCATGTAAGTTTCCTCCCCCTGCCCTCCGTAGGGGTTATTCTCTGTTCCATCAAGTTAGACCATTGATCTCCTGCTTTCTTCACACTGTTTGTCCATCCTTTCTGCCACCAACTCTCTGAGATATCATCTTCATCATTTCTTGAATGACAGTTACTTGACTTCCCAGGCCCTTCATCAACCATGAACGACCTTGGCCGTAGCCCTAGCCTTGGCCCTGGTCCTGACACTGACCCTGGCCCTTACTGTGACCCTCCTCTGAGATTATGGAATCATCATCCTCTCAGACTAAACAAGAAGAGCAACAAATTTTTATAGATCTCTGACTCACAGGCTTGAGTGGAGGCCCTTCCATCCTCATACTATTATGAGATGAGGAGCTCAAAATATTCTTCTGCCCTTCCTACTCCATTGATGCCCTAAAAAACTCAAAATGTGTGAGGCTACCATATCTCCTCGACAAAGCAAATGATGGTACGAGTGGCATCGGATCTCGAAAAAAAATTATCGTAGGTGCAAGGGGACGGTTCACGAAGAGGGGGTGACGAGGGTCATTGTAGGTGCAGGAGATAGAGTTTGAATGATGGTGCAGTGACGAGACGAAGTAGGTGGCGAGGTAATGGCATGGGATGGGGGCGAAAACGGCGATGGAGATACGGAGACAGCGAACGGCGGAGTCTAACGGCAGAGGGTGAAACAGAGGGTGTAATGGGGATGAAGCGACGGGGGTTGGCAACGAAGAGGAGGGGTTATTGATGGTCAGAGAGTCGGCGCGACGATTGCCGCCAGAAAAAATGATTTCGACGCGACGATTGCCGCCGGAAAAAATCGTTGGGCTTAATACGATTTTCCATCGCCCATTCCACGGAGGCGGAGGTCGTGTCTATTTCGGCGTTCATGAGTTCCGAGCAGAGCGTCACCAGATCCTCGTCGTCGAGGCTGCTGCCGTCCTCTAATATTATTAGAGCGAATAGAAAGTCCACGTACGCGACACCAATTTTCGACGGCGCGCCATAGTGGTTGTGTATCAGGGGAGCAGGGCTTCCCTCTGTCCCCGACGGATCTCCGCCATTCGCTCTCGGTGGCGCGGTCGCAAGAAGCCCAGAATCGCGAAGATTTCATCAAAACCCATGCGGGTGAGAAGGACCTCCCGTACAACGCTGAAAACGTTAGTTACAACCACGTCGTCCGGATTAGTCTTGAAGCACATATAAAAAAGTATTGAGAAGATCACGGTTCAAAACTTCTTGGCAACGTCGGTCACCACCCCTTCGTTTCGAAGCGCTTCGTCCCAAAGCGCTTCGTCTCTGAGATTTGTAATCAAGCCCACTAGTCCCCATTGTGTGCCTTCTCCTAGAGCCTTCATCGGCGAGGGGCTGAGGGCTTTGTTCACCAGATTCCTACGAAGGCTCCGCCACATCGGCCCGTAGGCAGCCGAGTTGATGCTGCGCTAGTTACTGGTGAACAGTTTCTGCGTCTCGTTGGCGGGCTGCCTGTCAGTGAAGATGGAGCCCTTCTGTATGAGGGACTTATGGGCAAGCTCGCGACTGGTTATCATCATTCGAAGGCTGGAACCCACCCATATGGTAATTATCGGGCCATATCTTTCATGGATTTTCTTCAGTCTGCCCTCGGTTCCCTACAATTGGCAAAGCGTGTGGGCCTGGTCGCAGGTTTCTCTGTCGACTGCTTCCCACGAGAAACAATCGGATGAAAATTAAAGAAATTAGAAAAACAAAGAACATATGGAGAAATGAAGACCTGCCTAACGGATTCGCCATCGAAACACGGATGAAATGTTTCAAAGAAGCTAATCATAGATATAGCCTTTGCGGCCATTGTAGGGTTCCAGTTTTGTGAATTCTTTTTTTCCATAAAGGTTCATAAAGTTTTCGAGGATGTGATGTGTATAATGTTAGATGATTATTATGTTCCCGACAGGGAATATATATGAATTGGTTAGATGGATTAATTTGAAAGGTATATTTAAATTTTTATTTTTCAAATGTTTTTACTGTAGTTTGATTAATTTTTATTTTTTGAATAATTTAAATATTGATTTAACTTAACTTCTATTAGTCTTTTGCAGGTGACGTTTGTTTGGGATTTTGTGCCCCAAGACCCGGCGGCCAGATGACCTAAGCATTTCCATGATAACCTAAGCATTTCCATTGACATGTATTAGAAAATGATTTTCATTTTTTTAAGTAGAGAACCCAACAGTTTGCAAATAAAAGGCTGCAAATATTTGAGATTTATATAAAGAATTTGTGGTTTTCCACGCACCTTGAATGTCTCAATCCCTCCACTAATCGATAAGTATGTGCATAAGAGGAATCTATATTGATAGCTGGTTGAGTTGATTGACAAGGAGAATCTACACTTGGTAACCAAACACAACGTTAAAATCATCCCTTGGAAGGAAATTATCATAAGTGTTGGACTACCCACCCATCATCAGAATTTCCCGCTACTAGTTTTTCATTTAAGTCTATTTGTTGTTGTTTAGATATTCCAATCGTTTGGTTCAGACGCAGGGACGCAGGAGCTTTGTTTGCTTCAGGAGTATCCTTTTTAGTTTTTCACGGGGCAAAAATGCAGATTGGTGGAATGAATCTGGCAACATAGACGGAATAACGCAAATCTAGGTCGAATCAATGGGCCAAGAAAGCAAGCCAGCCTTATTGATGTTCAGAGAAAAGGTAATTACTAATCGTTAAACAACCCCAACCGATCGTTTGTAGCTTGAAAAGCATGGAAAAACATAGGTTGTTCAAGCCCTAGTCCCTTGGACTTTTCATCGTTTGCAGCTGCCCAAATGCAGTATTTATATTTTCTATGAACCCATGTGGCAATTTTCATTGCGTACATTAGATTCTATCAGTGAGATTCTATTCCGAGCATTTACTGCATCATGAAGCCTCTGATTAGTAGGAAAATCTGGAAAAACTTACTTTTGCTCATCTTTGCTTCTTTTAACTTTATCTTTTGCAGCAATCCAAGTGCACCATTTGAATTTTCTTCAAACCCAAGTGACATTTTCAATTGCTAACACCAGTGTTGATTTACTTGAAGCATTTATCGTGTGATGAATGCACCATATTCTGTACCCGCATACATCTAAGCTCAGTACTCAACAAAGCCTGATTTGGTTATCAATGTCCCTTAAATAGGTGGTTGTGGGTTATTTGAGTTTGAGTTTTAATGGATGAGAAGGAAATGCCCTCGTTCCCAGACGAGGTTCTGGAGCATGTTTTGGTATTCTTGACCTCCTCACAGGATCGAAATTCGGCCTCGCTCATTTGCAAGGCATGGTATAGAGCTGAGTCATGGGGGCGGAGGAACTTAATCATAGGCAATATATCTGCAGTTTCTCTAGAGATGATGGTGATGAGGTTTACAAGGATAAGGTCGGTAACTCTCAAGGGCAAGCTGAGGTTTGCAGATTTCAATCTGGTGCCACCCAACTGGGGAGCAGATGTTCTTCCATGGCTTGTTGTCATGTCGTCTTCTTATCCCATGTTGGAGGAGCTTATGTTGAAGAGGATGCTGGTGACAGATGAAATCTTGGAGCTCTTGGCTCATTAATTCCCTAACTTTCGAGTTCTGTCATTGGCCAGCTGTGAATGCTTCAGCACGGATGGCCTTGCTATCATAGCGAGAGATTGCAGGTAACATTCATAGGCGTAAGCTTATATTTTGAAGTCTTTTCTCACATGGATTACTAGCACAAACCCCTCTAAACTCTGGTATGATAAGCACCTCATATCAAACACAAGTTTAGATGGTCTGTGTTAGTCTGTTTTAGTGTCCACATTCAATGTGCCATCTAGATTCAATGCATTGTTACACAGTGTGGATCCCTAAATTCCATGTTGTAAAGATTAGACTTCCTTCAGCTTAGGTTCTAGGTCTATAAACTAGGGCAGAGAGGTACATATTCTACTAAAATCACAGGGACTTGCACCCGGTCTCATCCTTTTGAAACAGATATGCTGCATTTCTATTTCTTTGTCTTTAATCACATATATAGAGATAGGAGAGTAAGGAGTAGCTACCAAGAATTGGGTCTAGTTCAAGAAAGAGATCCAGTTGGTAGCCACTCTTTCCTCAATGAATCACCCTACCCTCATACTTACCACCAACTTATGTCACTTTCGACCACCAGCTACATAAGCGGCTGGGAACCCCAAAGAACCTAATGAGATTTGATCTCGAGACCTTTGTAGACTTAGCACAAGAGCATTTACCAATTGAGCTAACCCTTGGGGTTATCATAGCTGTAATTAACACACCATCCATGTCTGTATTTTCTGTAATCACTTTTGACTCTTTTTTGCTTCTGACTTGTATGATATTTCTCAGTAGTGTTCTGATTCAAATGATGTTGCTTGCACTCGGGAGATGCTTGCCTTTAGGGAAGCAGGTAGGTTGGTAGGACAAAATTATGATAATTACGATTTATCTATAGTGACAGAATGGATGGGCAGATCATAATAGCTCCATACCTGAATGATTTTACTTGCCTATGGGAGATGCCTGCATTTGGGGAGGTAGGTAGGTTTGTAGGCCCAAAATATGATAATCATGCTTCATCTTTATTGACAAAATGGGTGGGTAGACCATATGGCAATCTTAATGGTCCTTCAACCTCACTAGTGAACCAATGCCCTATTGGCTTTTGTTTTATATTTTTCATCCTTTTTAGGGTGACAGATGGGTGTTACTTTTAAGTTGTAAAACTGAAATGGCAGTATGGGCAATAAAACTAACTTATAGTGACACTAGAGATTTAGGTGTTTTCCAAAGCTGTAAGTTGCCTCGACATCAATAGTTTAGAGAATGATATCTTGTTTTCCCTGTGATGTAACTTTAGGGTTTTTCTCATTGTTGTTTTGAACGCTAGACAATATATGGGTTTATATGTGAAAATATTGACAAGCTCCAAATCCAAGTTTGATAATTGTTATTCTTTGCTAGTCATCTCCTTGTTTCGCAACTTATGATTGTTATGATTTAGGATTTGCAATCTGGCAGATTGAAGAGTCCGTATTTGACACTGTTTTTGTATGCCATTTTTGTATGTGAAACTATCTTGTTTGAAAATTTCACTTTCAACATATATAAATATTGACTTTCTGAAAGGAGAGTTCGAGATCTTGATATGGAATGATGTTGATCTAGCAATGGCTATTAATCGTGCTGTACTGGATCTGTTTCTAACTTTCTAGCAGGTTTCTTGATTGAGATTATGAGAAGTTATAGATTAAGTAAACTACTTCTATAGCAAGCATTCTGCGCTACCTACAAGTTATATCACAGGAAAAGTCCCTATCAAATTTGATTATGCGTTAGAAGCATAAATCTGCAAATCATGGTTTTTTTATCAAGTGGAGATTATTTTAAGTCATGAATCACTACTAAGTGCATGATATGCAAATCATTATAGCTGGATGATCCTTCTAATAGTATATTTACCTTGCCGAATGGTTCTGTATCGATCAGCCCTATATCCTGCTTGTAATTAGTCACTCGCGGACTGGTTCTGTATCGAGCAGCCCTATATCTAGCGGAGATGGATTTTCTCTACTTGCATCCAACACCCAACATTGACCATATCGACACACTCTTGAGATAGTTCCTGAGCACTCGACCCAGTTCTTTAGTGCATGGCTAGGAGTAGTCCTATTTCCCAACAAATGCATCTCTCTGTGTCTGGTGTGCCTTATCAAACCTACGAATACTACCCACCCGGTTCCATAGGACATGGCCCCTTGACTCTTTGAGTTTGCTTATGTCCTTGAGCCTCCCATAGGCCTCCCTCCTCTTTGTCCCATGGAAAATACCATGGATCTCATCCTTGGAGCATCTTTACTAACCCAACTCTAATTGCTTCGATTGCTAAGCCCATTCCATATATGTTTGCTGAAGGAGGTTCGTGAACGACCTTATATGCACTACCCGAGCTACCAGACCGGTGTTATGCGATAGATAGGTTCTGTCGGCTAACATATAATAGTACCGATAACGCAACGATGGATGCTATTGAATGTTAGAAAGGAGAGCGAGGAAACTCCATCCAATTTGTGGTGTTTAAAACCATAATTATAACTATATTGCTTTTGATAATTGTTAAAGACTGCGATGCCTCCGGTTCAGAGAATCTTTCTCTCTCGTGTTCATCGGTTGTGGCCCTAGTTTATAGATTAGTGCATCATATTTTTATTATTGTTCTGTTGTTCTACCTTCAAAGATCCAATCACCGACTGATTTGTATCTACAAATTGAATAATACTCTAAATTTGCTAGGTGAGCAGTGAAACATACGTCACTTTTTACCCAAAATTGACCTTCAAGAACGGTGCCCTCCACCTCCTTAAATTAATGTCTACCAGATGATGATGCAACCCTATCTTTCAAAACCTGCCATGGATCACTTTAAACCATACTGCAACTTTAGTCACTCTGGTATGAAGAACGTTGGGAAGACAACGCTTTGAAACTCTCCCTCTATAACAAGCGCCTGCCTCTGCCTGCCACCAAGAGCAATCAAGCTTTATTGACGTTCAAAGAAAAGGTAATTCGCAATATTTATTTTATATATTTATAGATAGTGTACTGCTTATATTTACCTTGCCAAATTGCATGCTCACTCAATTAAATTTAGTACATTATTACTCATAATAAATGGGATTTTATAAGATGAGTTTTAAATTTATGTGCTTAATATTGTATTTTGGAAAGAATAATTAGAATTTTTCACATAGATATTTTAAAGTTTATTATTTTGTTGAGAGAATATAAGAGAATAAATAGAGATCTTCACATAGAAATTTTAACTTTTCTTAACTTTTTATATTTTATATTTTTATTTATTTTTGTTTAAAAATTGATAGTAGTCTTAGTTATATCTTTACTATTTGTAGATTTATAGTAATAGTCTTTATATCTTTAGTGTGTAGATTTATATTTTATATTTCAATATCTAAAATATCTAAGTTGATGGCTTCCAACAAAGACAAATATTCATAAACCTGATCTTGCTCATCCCTTTGAAACTACCAGTTTGCAGTCCTATTAAATATGTCGGTTAAGTCCTATTAAATATGTCCGTTATCGAATTGAAAAAGTCTACCGCAAGTTTCTTGTTTGGATATTGTCTTTTAATAAATCTTGATTTTGTGATGTTTACATTTTTTTTTTAAATTCCAAGATATTTGTAATTTACACTATTTTGAAAGAATTATAAAAATTATTTATGAGATTTCATCATATTTAATAAGAAGGAATAAAAAAGAAAAAATCAAAATCAAAAGATATTTGTAATATTTTATAATTTAAACACTATTTTGAAAGAATTATAAAAAGTATTTGTGAGATTTCATCAAATTTAATGGGAAGAAAAGAAAAAAAACATAAAAAAAAAACCTATGCATTTTTAAGAGCCATAAAATTAATTATATATACTTGTTTTCAAGAGCCATAATATAAAAGAGGGTTCTATTAAATCATAGGTTGAGTTAAAGAATCACTATAATATAGTGATAACTTTCATAGTGTAGTCATGTAGGATGTGTCCTTTCACTTGTTCTAGAATAAAATTGATAGGTTATGGAAGCTTACTAAGTTTTGTAGTTTTTAATAGTTTTCACTTGAAATACCACATTTCTATTATTTGTCTATTTTGTGGATAGTTTTGGTTTGTAGACATATATCTACAGTACATACATAATATGATCAGTCTAATGGGCATTTAGTTTGGTAGATATATACTTTGTGTATATGTATAAATGTATACTTAGAAAGAAGATAAAGAAAAATAAATATATACATAGAAGCTATTTGGTTTGGATATAAGCACTATGTAGGGATACAGAAAAGGTGTTAAATATAATTTTCAATTTTTTACACTATTCTTACTCTATTTTTCTAATGCTTACTCTTATTCTCAGTCTATTTTTCTAACACTTGCTCGTACTTTATTTGAAAGATTTACTTTTATTAAACATATTATATTATTTCTTTTTTAATAAATCACATTAAAAAAACTTTTTTGTTATTAAAATAATTACATGATAAATTTTAATAAATTATTTATATTCCACATTTATTTCATAATCAAACATAATCATAAAATAAAACAAAACAAATATTATATATGTTAAACATAAAAATACTTTGTTTTATCCCTTTAATTATTATATAAAGGATAAGAAAATGAACTAATTTGTTCACATTAAATATAAAAATACTTTGTGTTATCTTTTTAATCATATAAATGAAAACTCAATGAATCATTTATGATGTGATGAAGGTTTTCACCCATCTCTACCCCATTGATCTAGATGTCCAAGTCTTTATGAAAGACAACAATATTATATTGGAAATATAATAACATATAATGCATTTTTTTCCCTTAGATTAGGTATGGCAAGGTGAAAAAAATGAAAAAAAAAATCACCTACCCAAAAAGAATCCTTATCTAGAAGTTGCTTTCTAATCCTCTAATTCACCTTAGAAATCAGAAAGTGCCTTTGACCAATAAAACATGATCATTGAAGTATTTATTAGCACATTAACTATATCTCTTCAAAAGTTGTATACACTATATATTAAAATTGAAGTATTTATGTTTTAGCTAGTAATTAACTAGCTTTAACAAAAACCTAGACATAAGCTAATGTGTGACCAAAGTTTTATATATATCTTGTAGTAATTATTAATGCATTAGTTATTAATGAGCACAATTAAAAACTAAAATTTATTTTATGTTCATATATTTATTTTGCATTAAAAAAATTCCTCACAAGTTTTGCATGCCCTATGCCCTAGTATTTAGATTTTCAATATTTGGAAATTCAACATTTTTTTTCATTCAACAGAGTAAACAATCTATACTCTTTCATTTAATATTAAGATTTTTATTTTTCAAATTATATATATTCACAAATTTCAAAACATTCAAAACCCTCCTTGTTAAATAATTTAGGTTTATCATCTAGTATGACTAACAAACTTCTCTTATAATATGTCCCACAAAATAAATAAAATTTTCTTAACTTTTGAATTCACCTCTTCCAAGTTGGTAAATAAATATCATACTGTTTTTATTAATAATATGTGTATTGAAAAAATTAACTCTCTCTTCATCCAATTTATCCATCTTTACAATTGATAAGTTTCTAAAATAGATAAATTAATGCAAATAAATGTTTTTATGACTCTTAATCAAGTTATCCATTTTTAGAATTATTGGGTTTCTAAAATGTATAAGTCATTGTCAAAATTAATTGAATACAATAAGTATAGGCCAGTTGTTTAGCTTATCTGTTTTTTTCTAAGTTTTATTCCTTTAGTTGTTTAGCTTATTTGTTTTTTTAAAGTTTTTTTTATTTAGCTTATTTGTTTAAGTCGGGGACATTGCCACCTCATGGCTCTAAATCAGATGGCGTGTACTATGGGACTGCTATCTTGAAACCGAAGTCCATATTATAACCACTTGATGGTTGTGTGTTTAATATTCTTTTGTGCATTTTGTGTTAAGTGAAAGGGGATTGATATTGACAGTAGTGAATATTTTTCATGTGCCCACCAGAAGTCAAGTTGATTAGAAATATTAAACTATGAATGGTGCTTATGAAATCGCCTAGACCATTTTTGTGAAATCGTATCATGATTAATGCTCTCCAGAAAAGTTTGGTTGGAATTATGTATACAATCATTTTTCTATTGTCATTTGTATCGTTTGGCCCTTTCACATAGAACACAAGCAAATTTCATTTTGAGCTTCCTAACCCTTCTGTTCACGTCTTTAAATTTCTATGGTTGGTTGTTTCTCTGCCTATGGCCGTGTGTTGTGA
The DNA here is from genome assembly GCA_001517045.1 of Pseudotsuga menziesii. Lineage (NCBI taxonomy): Eukaryota > Viridiplantae > Streptophyta > Pinopsida > Pinales > Pinaceae > Pseudotsuga > Pseudotsuga menziesii. The sequence goes on along the minus strand of LPNX010071880.1, from coordinate 742,224 downwards.
GGCGAGTTTTATACCTATTACTATACAATGCAATACGCTTAATCTCTTGCAGTTCAGACATGGATACACAAAATAATACTATGAGGCTCACGTCCTGGTCTTGTCATACCTTGCGACTGACCATACAAATCCAATGCTTCAATTCACCAAAAAGCATCGCCTCTAGGGGTTTACTCATCACGTTCGTTACTTTCAGCTACAATCATGACAGAATCATTCAGGCCAAGGAATATCTGGAACAACTTAAGCTCCTAACAGAATTGGAGTGCATTCCAAAAGACCTTCCTCGACTCAAACATCAGCCATGTTGTTTTCAATCATATGAACAATAGTTGGCTGGGCTCTGAGCTACATGAAGAAATGAAAAGCAGTCCTAGATGGATTGGAGTACAAAAAAGGAATGTTAAGGAGAGCTAAAATATATAGAGAGCTTGAATGAAAGTATGAAGGTGCTCTAATTTTTGCCTAGATAGCCAACTGTTCGAAGTAATGGTAAGGATTTGAATTCCACATTGATCTTATCATTCTTTCAAAGTTTGTAATACCTCCCACTGGCCTAAGAGAAAATAAAAGACAGTGCAGTGCGATAAATTAATATTGGATCAATTGGATTCTATCGGTGATTGCGACAAATGGGTCAAATGGATTCTATTTTTATTTTGGGAAAAATTGTATCAACAACATTGTTAAAGTTAAAGTTGTAAATTCTAGACCGAAAATTTGTTGAAACAATCACCTAACAATTTTTTCACATACTCAAACGGTAGATTTCAGTATTCCATACATTTTACCTTTGCTTGGTTCAATTAGACATCATGATTCTTCAAAATAAATCCTATCCCAGTGCTTATTTGTACAATCTATTTGAATGTTTAATGTCCAGCTCGTAGTTGAACGAAGAGGCGATGGGGATAATATTGACGATTAGTATTTGAAAGTCATTTGGAATTGACATCCAGCAAATAATGAAAAGATTTTCATCAATTTCGGGATGCAAACCCACTGTTCAAAGGTTTGCTGCACCAATCACTATCTTTCATTATGATTTCCATATTCAACCATTTCCTAGCTTCTTGGTCTTCAAGCTTCCCACGAAATCTGAATTTGTTTGTTGTTGCATGTTTTTCCAGAGAGAAGAAGAAAAAATCAAAAGCTTTGGTACAGATCTCTGTCGGTTATCTCTGCAAAAATTAGACCATCTTCATACTTTCGTTGAAGCTCTTTATACATTTTCATTATGTGTAGCATTCTTGTTTGCATCCTATTCCATCTATGGTTTCTCTTCATTTGTTCATGAAACTTAGAAACAAACCGACTCTTGTAGATTAAACTTTTGTATGTCGATACTTGTTGTTGAAGCATTCTATGGAACCAAGATTTTGTTTAGGGATTGTTGTTCATTGGGGCTGATTCATAAAATGGTAAGGACACCAAATTAGCCATTGCAATCCAAAACCAAGAGAAGCATGATTGTATTCAATTTTATTTGTTGTTTTCTTCTATAGATGACATGGGTATGATTGCTCGTTGTGAATTCACACGGTTTGATACGCGCGGCATCATAAATCTTAGGGTTTAACTATGTATTCTTACAGAAAATGAAAATAAAAAGTTAAGTGTAGTCCCATGAGTTAAAAAATTTGTCTCATATTATTCAACCTTACCTTGATTGAAGTCCCATAAGGTCAAAAAAGTGTTTGAGATTATTCAACTTACCTTGAGTAACATCCTCGGTAAAGAACATTCCTTTTAGGATTGATGTCGTTTATATTAATTGAATCTAAAACTTGATCTACTTGGTAAGAAAAGTTAGGTTTTACCTGCTCATTAGAGCAGTTGATCCAATGGCTGAATGTGGCCAGGGGGATGCTCCTCCTGTGCGTTGTATCGCTTACAACCCATTTCTTCCATGGGATCTATAGGTCGCAAAGAAGATGAACATCCCTCATGCTATGTTCTAGTTTTCTCCATCTATTATCACTTTAATAATGGTATGACAATGAGATTTCTTCAGCTTTTTAATTTATAGTACTATTGTTTTAGTCACTTTACTGCATATTAGTATTTTTTGTTTTATGTTTCTGAAGCTATATAGGATGTTTCAAATGTGGAAAGTGGATCAAGGATGATGCTAGAGATCCTGAACATTGCAATTCTCAGCCTTCCTGAATTGAAGTTGTGGAATTTACCTTCCAGGGTATCACTCAACTGATCCTTTAGTTTATTATGATGATGGTTAGTAAGAGGAATAAATTAGGAGGAGGTGAGTTACTTTACTCTCTTTGTTACATACTTCTTGCCTTTTAGGGTTTACTAGTAAATTTTCAGCATTCAAATCCTTCACAGGACTCGAAGGTTGTGACATCAATTATTTATTGCTTAGATTTTTTCCTTTGAGTTATCATTTTCGAATAGACATAACAGGGAAATAAAAAAGGAAAGGAAGAACAGATGTTGACAAAATAAGGATGGAAGAGGACAAAATGAATAGCTTGCATTTCAGTACAAGAATATATGACTTCCTTGATTTCAGTGCTGTGCAAATGTAGAGAATTCTACGTTTAACTTTAGTGGGAATCGCTTAGGCTCTAATTAAAACATTGTGTTTTTTCATGACTATTTCCATCAATGGAAATGGAAATTCGTATAGTAATGCATATGTTAACATGAACTAATGGGAACGACAATTGGATTACTACAGCGGTTGCTTCCAATGAAGTACCGGGGATTCGAAACCACACTCTCGAAGAGGGATGACGCTACTGCTTTTGGTATGAAGAAGAAATTGAAGA
>LPNX010071880.1:695659-739392 GCA_001517045.1 Pseudotsuga menziesii | reverse complement strand
ATTTAATGTGTGAATTTTTGCATTTAATGAACTGTGTGACCTTAAAAATTTGAAGAAGCTAATAAGTGGCTCATGTCCACGTAGAGTAATTCAATCTTGCTTTAATAATTTAAAATATATATATATATATGAGCATGATCTACATAAAATGCAGTGTGATGTGCATATTTTTTTGTTAATTTTTTTCACATTATACAATTATTTATTATTTTTCGAAAGTGACCACATTCGATTTCAGCATCGTTTTAAACACATATTTGTCCACGTAAAGCAATTTTTTCTATTTTTTCAAAAATTGAAAAACCAAAGATACCCTTTTGAAGAGGACACGTCGATATCTGATGTGTGCATTTTTAAGATTTTTTTGGATGTGTACTTTTAACTCTGCGGATTTTTCTTTGAGCTGCTTTGAAGTTGCAGTGTGGTTTTCTAAGTATAAGTTTTAGAAGTAATTAAAAAATAAATTTCATATGAAAGCCAAAATGCATGTATGATACCTCAATGGATAGAAGATTCATTGTTGAATTTATCAGTATCAACTCCACTCAGTTATGTGCTAGGAATGGCAGGGTGTACACCTCTGCAAGGCACATAAACTTTTTCATTTGTTTGAATGTGGGCTAAGTCTATTCTCTTAAGCCCTCGACTGAGGTATGAACCTTGACCGAGGTATTTAAATACCTCAGTCGAGGTCTTAACGAAACCTCGACTGAGGGTTTATAAATCCCTCGACCGAAAAACGCACCTCGGTCGAGGGCTGAACAAAACCTCGGTCGAGGGATTGATAAAACCTTGGTCGAGATATTAAGACCTCGGTCGAGGGTTTAACAAGCCCTCGACCGAGGTGCGTTTTTTTGTTTTTGCTGAAATGCGCTTGCCAAAAAGTGTTACCCAGGTCCGTGGATTCACCCCAAGATATGGCGTTGGTCTATACAGAACCATTCGGAAAGGTAAATATACGTACTACACTAACGTATATAATATTCTCCTTGTGTATTATTTCTATGCTAAGGTATTGAAAGCATGATAAGTGTGCCTACGGGTGCTTATAACATGCACAACACTGCCGACAATTTAAAAATTGTTGCTTTAAAATTCTGGCAGCTTTAAAATTGATGCCGCTAATATATCAATGTACAAATCCACAAATTCTTGCAGCTTTAAAATTGATGCCGACAATATATGAATGTACAAATCCACTTGATACAATGGGTGATTCCAAATTCCTCATAAACCTAGTTAAGAGGATTGAAATATATACATCCATATCTCTCTTCTTTTACCAAAATAACAATTAAATCATTCATCTTCAAATGCATCAATTTTCAAAAGCTACATAGAAATAGCTCCTCCCCATAGCAAGTGGCAATGTCGGGAACATTGCCACCACATGGCTCTTGTTATATTATTATAAGTTTAGAGAATTTGAATGTGATGTGTGTAGAGATAAATGAATATTATTGCATCGAGAGAAGTGAGGTGTTCTCAGTCCAGTATGGCTGAGAACCTGTCACGTTAGTCACTTTATGCTAGCCACATAAAAATATATTGTGAATTCATATATTTATATAGTGTCCACTCAATCCAAAATCAATTCACCAAATAAAATTCAATCTAAGACAAGAAAAATGATAACCTGATGAGAAATATAAATGAAAAATATTAAAAAATATTAAAAATAAAAAAAATGAGAAATATAGATTACATATGGACTTAAATAAATAAATAAATAAAAACCTAGCGTAGATCCCCTCTCGGTGCTTAATAAATCGAGGTTTAAAATGGATATATGCTAATTTACTAGATTTGTTCTTTAGAAAATGATCATTTGTATTTTTTTAATATTCTTTTTTCAAGTTCATTTGGCTTTTTATTCTCTCTAATATATATTAACAGTAATTATTAATGGAAACGCTAAACTCTTTTTTAAAAGATATTCAACCTTCTTAGAAGATTCTAGCCTTTTTATTTTATTTAATTTTTAATTACTTTTAAAATAATTTAAATTGACTAACTTTCTTTATAATTTATCAAAATAATAATAAATCATTTTTTCATAATAAAATTTAGATATATTTTGGTGTGGTTTTAGAGTAGAATTTTGATATATGTGATTATGGCTTATTGATTAGAATAAAGGAGTGTCATCCAAATAGCATTGATGAGATCAATGTGTGTTTCACCTAACACTAGACATGAAAACAAAAAAGAGTATAGAGAAAAACATGTGGTCTAATCTATCATATAATAAAAATACAATAATAAAACTAAATGAAAAGTAATTAAAAGATCCATGTTAAACCCAGATCTACCAAACACTAAAGGGATCAAAATGTTTGAGGTGTAATTTTTTATGAACATTTAAAAAGTTAAGATAAAAATAATTTACACCTAAAGAAATTGGATCCCTCTCGGTGCTTTCTAGATCCAGGTTTAAGATGGATCTATGCTGGTATTATTATAAGTAGATCAATAGATAAATTCTGTTAACTCTTTTACACCACACTCTTTAGAGATCACAAAAGTCACAACTGCTACTAGATTATGCAACTATGGGCTTTATCTTTATTTTATCCACAGAAAACTTAAATCAATCATACTTGGCATCCTGCAAGAGGGATTTGACATATTGTAACAAGATTCAATACGACACTGTTGTAACCAAATTATCAATATGAGCTTGTAACAGGATTCAACATGAGACTGTTGTGAATCAATTATCACTCTCACAACCGATCACCATCGTTGTTAGCCAAAACCGAGCCGAATAAACTTGAGTTTACTGGTTAGTTAATAAAAATTTAATTTTCTCGCCAACCTCTTTTTCTTTTTCTTACTTGTCCGGTGAAACTTGTCCAACTCTTGGCTGGACAAGTTTATAAACTTTGGTCAGCCTTTTCGACCCAAATGATTTACCTCTACTTGTCAGTTCTACCGACAGTTACTTGTCGGTTCTACGAACTGGTTTTACCTCGACCACTTATCGATTTTACCGACTGATTTTACTTCGACAACTTGTCGACTTATCACTTCAACCACTATTTGGTTGACTTGTCTGCTGATCACTTTGACTACTAGTCCTTCAACCACTAGTTGGCTTACTCAAGCGACCTTTTAGGTTCACTTGGTTTTAGTCAAAATTTAAGGATTCTTGTTCTTTCACTCAACCGTAATTGTAAAAGACATTTACACAAGTAAATATGGAAATATTGTACAGCTAAAGAAACATGCATTCAACCATAAACTATTTCATATATATAACTTATGCAGAAATAACAAAGGTATTACAAACTTGTCTATCCAAACTTGTCGGCTCATCGACTGATCTTTTTTACAGAGCTTTAGCTCTTTGACAGAATCACACACATAGAAGCTTGAGCTTCAAATTCTCTTTCTCTCTTCTTCTCACCTTGGAGTTCTCACGTGAGTTCTGCTATCTAACTTTATTTACAAATTTATTCTTCTATTTATATGCAACCTGAAAGCTGCTTCTACATGAATCCATTGATTCACCATTAAAGACTGTAATAACTATCTACCTAACAACTTAGCTTCAGAAATTAATTCGGCCGGTTTAGATTGTCGAATCATGGACTCTTCACTCTTGTCAAACTGACCGAAAAAATATTGATTGATACAGACTCTGACAAAGTCAGTTGAACTCAGATACGAATCTTCTGGTAATTACTTTTTCCAACAATCAACTGGTGTTCACCACATAGGATTCACTTTGTCTATGACAATCAATTGGTGTTCACCACAGAGAACTCACTATGTTTATGACGAGGCCTTCACTAAGTGAAGACCTCGTGATGAATGGCAATCGAAATTGTATGTAAATTAGATTGATTAGGATTAAGACGTGGCAAATCTAGTTTTGGACGAAACAGTAAATTCATAAACTATAATGTTTCAGAAATGGATGTGGTGTGGTTGCTAGTGTATTGTAAACTATAACGTTATACAACTCCATAACATTTGCGAGTTGGAGGAAGTAAGCCACTATATTAATGAGTCTATTAATCAATAATCAATTTTAGTTAAAATCATGTAAAGGCTCAATTGTATGCTAATCTAGCCATTTTCTCGTATTACTTGCCACCATAAAATGCTTAATGAAAATTAAAAACATGGGTTGCGAAGCCATGTATTGAAATAAGAGTAAACAGTTAACTTAGTGGTTAGATGGAAAGAATTAGCAATGTAGATTAGGATGATCATTGAAATAAAAAGCATATCAATCTAAATATTATTAATTAATAAAAAAATTAATCTTAATTAAAATCAAGTAAAAAACTAATCAGTGATGGCATTTGATAGATAAAATGATTGTTACTATATTACTACTTTTTTTATGTTACTATTAGTATTAATATATTTATCTTATTTAAAAATATACTTCTAAATTTGAATTTACAAACCATACATTCACTAAAAATTAGAAACATCTTTAAATTAGAATTATTTTGGTGCTTTTCTATTTGCAAGTTGCATTGAAATTTCACAAAAACATAAAAACGCTCATTATATTACTACCTTTTTTATATTAATATTAGTGTTAAGATATTTATCTTATGTAAAAGTATACTTCTAAATTTCAATTTACAAACCATACATTCACTAAAATTTAGAAACATCTATTAAATTAGAGTTATTTTGTTGCCTTTCTATTTGCAAGTTGCATTGGTTTTTCACAAAAACATAAATACTCATATAACTCAATGATTTTTACATTATTTTTTGAATTTTTCATTATTGCAATGAACATCTACATTCTACAAATTTGAGTCCTCAATTCTCATTGATTACATTAACATTGTTGAGAGTTGGAAAGTGAGACTCATGGGAGTTAGAGGGCCTTGGAAATAGAGTTTGAGAGTTATTTAACATTATCACCTAGGTAATGCATTATATTTTTGACATTATACTTACTAATGAGGTAATGCATTATATATTTGACATTATACTTACTAATGAGATAATGCAGTGTATTTTCGGCATTATATTTGTTGATTTTGTTTAGATTGATGGATTTACTTGAAATCTATGTGTTGCAGCTGCAACATTTTCCCAAAATTCCAAAAAATTTCAGGACCCTCCTTTTGCTTGAATTAGTTTGATTTTCTTCTTTGTTTTGATCTAATGATCTTTTCAGAATGATTTTATAATGCTTGGATTGATCTATCACTTGTTTGATTCTTCCTCTAATGCTTGAAACAATCCACTGTTTGTTCAAACTTTATCGCTGCTTTTAAATGCGTTTTCAGTATGTTTGAATCGTAAGTTTATTTGGTTAGTGCTCCCGCCGTTATGGAAGATTGACAGGTCTTGGCTTCGACGTTTTCTTAGATTCTTTCCCTCAATCGTCTGAGTTTTTGGTTTCGAATCGGAACATGTTGTTATTTATTTCTCCACTGTTGCGTCCGGTAAACTCTGAACTCTCCCAATCATCGCTTTGATTGTTCAAACCCCGCGTTGTTGTTCTCGCCGCTCTTTAAGCCTTGGGTTTTCTGCCGTTGTGGCTTCCAAGTGCATTACCTTTCCGAGCCTTTAGCTGTTTTCTCTTCCGATTCGGACCTTATTGGCGAGGCATGATGTCTTTTGTTCTTCCGTCGTTGCGGCTACGAAAAGCATTATCCTTCCAGTCAGTTAGTGTTTTTCTCCTTCGATAAAGAATGTGCCTATGGTGGAATGACTTGTCCTTTCGATATCTGCCATTGAGGCTCTCGTTCCGCTTCCGTTCCGATGTTTTAAAGCTCCGACGCGTTATTTTTTCTCTCTTGGTTATCCCTGCGGATGGAGTAATGGTTTGGCCACCCGACATTGCAGAAGGAGTTAGGCTTTCGACGTCCGACCCATTTCTCTCCGCTGTCCGATCTTTTATTTTTTCCCCACAGCTTACATTGTATATATATGAATGGGGTCGGGCTTGTTCATTATTCTATTATTTTTTTAACTGTCGTGCTCTGTCATTATCATGCACTGTCGTTCTCTCGAGCTAGCAAAGGACCCCGTTGTCGGTACCCGCGTCCATGTGGCTCAACTGTGGAAGCTTGACCGCTTTTCTTCCCACCGTCTACGCAGCGTTGCAAGAAAGATTCCAACCTCGAAATGTCAAAGAGACAAAAGAAGAAGGCCCCTGTGGTCGAAGAGGACCCTGAAGTGGAAGTTGTCACCAAGATTGAGTACATATATGAGGACACCACATGTATATCTGGTGTCGAACCTGAATACCAATGGGGGGAAATATATAGGTTAATCACCCGCAGGGAAGTGCCCTATATGGGATTGGAAGAAGAAGGCATTTATGCCAACATAGAGAGATCTTCACTGATGAAGATTGCCACCAGACCAGAGCTCTTCCCATGCTCTGAAGTGATTGGTTGGATTCTGCCCCGGGCAGATGTAACCATGATGATCCTGGAGAATGTTGAAAAACAGGGCTATGCTGCCTATAGCTCCGGGTATGTGGCCCTGGCCTACCACCTGCCAGAAGCAAAAGTATTCTTGTCTGATGATTGGTTAAATAACCTCATAATGGACCTTGTTGAGACCCTTAAAAGAATGTTGTTGACTGGAAATCATTTCAGAACCAGGGCTACAGGAGAGTATGACACAGCAAGCTTGAGGGCCCCGTACAGGTTCATAGCTTTAATGCTTAACAGGATTTTTGGAAGAGCTCATGGCCGGTTCTTCAAACTAGAGTGGATACCCATTATTTTTTATGTTGCAACCCAGGGGACCATTTTCAACTGGGCCAACATAGTATCAAACAGTCTTTCAGCCTGTATGGTCTCAGCCTTGGGAGGAGTGTCCCAAAAGAGGTTTGAATTTTATATGAGTTCCATACTTGACGATTGTATATTGTGCAATCAACATTTCCCTGGACTAAGGTGCATCTGGGACAGGGAGAGGATTCCTGTTTATGCTGCATACAAGCCACTATGGGCGCATAAATACCATATTCATTACCGGGAGGTTTGTGAATAGTTCATCATGCCCTTGTATACTCTCATTTTTCTGAAGGAATACGACTGCATGTCAGAAGAGGCATTGCAGGTAGTCGAAGAATATGCTGATTATTTCCTGACTGAGGATGGACTCTACTTCAGGATGTTTGGAGGCTCCAAAGCACCCTCCCTGCTGCCCAAATACGCCACGGACTACATCATTCATAAAGAGGCAGTCAGGCAAGTATTCCTGGATGGCATTGGAAGTTTTTTGTTTGAACATAAAAAGACTGCCTATCCTCCTTTGCCTTTCAAGTTAGGGAGCTATAAGTTTAAAAGAGTAAAGAAAGCAGATGAGTTTGTAGAAGAACTAGACAAGTTTCATTTTCGTGAGATGCCCTTCGGTAGAAATGACTCTCACAGCAAAGTGGCAGAACACTGCAAAGAGCACAACGTCCACTTCGAATACACCCACCATTGGGATAGAGAAGAATCTGTCTTCCAAAATGCATTGAACATGACAGCCTTAAAGAGAAGGTTCAAGAAGAATATAACCACCAAAGGTGGGAAGGGAGATGAACAAACAAAAGCTGAGGAAGAAGCCAAGAGAAGAAATGAGGAAGCCCAAAGGCTGGCACAAGAAGCTGCAGGGTGGTTACAGGGGGAAGAAGAAGAAAAAAGAAGAGCTTCCCAAGAAGCAACCAAAAAGGCAGAAGAAGATGCTAAGAATGAAGAAGAAGAAAAGAAAAGAAAGCTTGACGAGGAGCTACAGAAGCAAGAAGCAGAGAGGCTAAAGCTAACGCAAACAGAGACAGAACTGTCAGCCTTTGACACAGCTGGAGGACATACCTAGGACATGGAGAACCTCGAGGTTCAAGACCCAGAAGTACCTGCTACCAACACCCCTAGACCATCTGTGGTCCCCACCCTTAAACTGGTCCCTTTTGTACAGAAGGTGGGTGAAGAAATACCTGATTTTAACACCGTGTTCTATGACAGGGAGACAAAGAGGATAGTGAAGAGGACGGAAAGGAAGGTTGAAACTGGAGTTCTGCCCAGGAAAATGATAATAGATACGCCCGTTGTGTTTGGAACAGACCAAGATCCAAGATTCACCATTAGAGCCGGAGCTGCACTGATTCAAGCTTCGGAAGATAATGTGGACAAAATTATGACAGACTTGGAGCAATCCAAGAAATCCTCTGCTCAACTGAAAGACACATTGAGAAAGGAGAGAGAGGAAAGAAATAGGCTAAAGAGGAAATATGAGGACATGAAAAGGGAGATGAGGTCCTCAAAAGATGAACTGCAACTCCTCCAAGTAGAGAAACAAGCTAGGGAAACTACACAAGAAAGTCTGGAGAGAGTGCAGCAGGAGTATCAAGAGCTAAGGACGGAGAAGGAGCAGCTACTGGGAAAAATAGAAGACTTAGAGATGCAAAAGACCACTTTGGAAGCAAGTGAGAAGCAAGCTCAAGAACAAGAAGTGAAGCTTCAAGAGCATATCTCTTCTCTAACAACCGCTTTAGAGGCAACAAAAGAGTAGCAGGTCAATCTACAACCCTTCAAAAAGCATGTGTTGGCACAAAAGGACAATATGCTGCAGCTGTAGACTACCATAGAAGAGGAGAGATGCAAAGTTATGTAGGTAGATGGCCAATTAGAGGAAATCCTGGAAACCTCCTCTTACTTTGTTGATAGATCTCAGGACGTCCTTGAAGTCCTGACTTCAAGAATGGCAAGGCTGGAGAATAATGAAGAAAATCTAGCAGAGCTGCCATCGAAGGATAAATAGGCCCTCAAGCGGGATTATGACTTACTGGAGTTTTCTATAAATACCACAGAGGATTTCAAAAAGGCCGTTAAAAAGATGAAAGGAGCATGCGTAGAGTTTTTCAGGAGGCTCCTTATTACCTACAATTGGTGCCAAATAGAGGCCGAACAGAGGCTTGATGTTTTCCCGGACCACAACTAATTTGTGGAGTTGTTGCAGAAGAGATATCAGGAGGAGGAAGCGAAAGTACAGCATATTAAATCCCTAGATGATCAGATCTTAAGGAGTGAAGTAGATCATTTAGCCATCAGTGTGCAGCTTTTGGAGGATCAGCTTCTGTTGAGCATAGCCAGAATTGAGGCTATAAAGAACCAGGATACAAAGTTTGAGATCAACATTCAATTTCTGGAACCTTGTGCCTTTGAAGGCATCGCCTCTGAAGCTTTGGCGTGGAAGAATTTTTTGGACACCCAAGTGGGACCCTCCTCGTAAAAGATTGGTCACTTTTGTAATTTGTAACAATTTTGTAAAAACATTTGAGAAACGTGAAACATTGGAGGTGAAGAGTTGGGAAGCCCAAAGGTTACTTTGGGAAGCCCAATAGTCTCACCCTTTTTGTATAAATGTAGAAGGCTTAGAAGGAATAGGGGTTTTTTCCCAGTTAGACATGAAAAGTGATATTGTAAGAAGAACTACTTTTTTTTGCAATAAAGAATTATTGTTTGCCTGTTGGAGAAAGATTGGTGGGACTTTCAAATGTTATGCTATGGATGGCGGAAAGATGAACTATTTTGTTTTTCCAGCTGTTGTCCATAAACCGTGAGATCGTTCTAACTCTTAGAGCCTATGTTCTTGTTTGAATGTTTTCTGGTTCATTCTGTGGATTTACCACCATGAGTAATGTATGCTGTCATAAACAATTGGCTATCTAATTGTCTAAATATCTCTAATCGTTCATGTGTTGTAGGAAGGAATATCAACTATCTGTAATTTCTCTTAATAATGCATGCACAATACACATTACTCATAAATAAGTGACAATTTTGCTCCCCGGGGATAGATAGATAGATACATAGATAGTTAGTTAGTTTTGTTTTATTACTGCATATGTGATCGAGATGCTTGTGAGTTCTAAGACGAGAGGTAAGAACCTGTGCATCACATTGTGACTGCTTCTTGCATCCTTCATCACCCTGCATTGTTAATTAGGCACTTGCATTTCATACTTTAAGTCGAAAATACAAAAATATACGGTGGACCGGGCCGCAACTGGTAAAACCTTTTGTTTTTGTTACTTGACCTACGATAGCCGGACCGCAAACCGGACGGATTCCCCATGCGAAACAGTCACAGGCTAGTTGGGAACATTGACTGGGGAGAATCCCTTGCTGTTGTTGCTTGCGAATTTCCAGGCCTCAACACTATGATTTTGGCATTGGGTTTATTGATTTGTTTAGATTAAGAGATTAACTTGAAATCTATTATTTTGAAGAATTGTTATAAAATATGTCTGTGTATTTTTTAATCATTTTAAATAACATAGATTCATATTCAAAGAGTATTGATAAATTTTCCAGAACTCCCATTAAAATTGAAATAATCATCTCTTATATTTTTCTTCTAATTCATTTCATTTATAGATTCAAGATTTTAATAAAACCAAGTACTAAATAAAGGCATTGAGAGAAATGAATTTTGTGTTCAATATTTAAAATGAAAATAACCTCATAGAATAAACAATAATAAAATAAAATATACACACATAAAAAAGAGCGCAAAATTATATTTTATCTCTACAAATCAAATCTTATTTTATTATGTATTTTTTTATAAAACAAAAAAAAACTCTTCTGATATTTGAAAGGTAAAATTTTAAATAAAACATTTCATGACCAACAACATTCAATCTCCACATTGTAATCTCCACCATAAAATAAATTCCTAACCACAATTAAAAACATGCGATGCCAAGCCATGTATTGAAATAAGTCTCTTATCAGCATAAATATGACATATTATTAGTCCCTGTCATCAGCTAGCAGGGACTCTTGTGATTGGCTTACAGCTATTCTATTAATATTGACACAGAAATTCATGCATTCATATAACTATTTTCGTAAGTTTTCAATCCAGTATTTACTTCTATCTTTATTTTTATCAAAGGTTTTCAATCAAGTATTTACACCTCCGTTATGTCAACCAATAATGAGCTTCGACTCCTACAATACCATTTTTCCCACAAATCAATAAGTTCGATCTCTTATTTGGCCTCAAAGCGAGGTGAGGGGAAACTCCAAAGAAAAATTAGTCCAATCTCATATGGAAAATTGGATAAACATTTGAAAGGTGAAATAATGCTAAGGAAAACAGTAACATTACCTCGCTAACATTAAATGTTTAAGGTCCATTTTTCAAAATCTTCCACTATGGATTCTAAGCATCTATGCATGCATTAAGTGTATGTGCCATGGTTTCTACATTTTATAGTCTTGGCACCGTCTGGCCTTGACACCATAGTCTTTAGCATTTGGCATCGTCTGGCCTTGACACAATTGTTAGCATTTGGCATTTTATATGCCACCGCTTCTATCTCTGAGTTTGGTTAGTATTCAAACAAAAAAATCAAAATGCTTAGTAATCCAAAGAAAATTCATTACTTGTTATTTGGTCATGTTGGTCGTTCAACTAATTCTCTTGGTAATCCTTTTGTTGCTACTGGTCTTTTGCTCCTTGTAACACTACTCCTTATTTGGCCTCAAATCGAGGTGAGGGGGAACTCCAAAGAGAAATTAGTCTAATCCCATATGGAAAATTGGATAAACATATTGAAAGGTGAAATAATGTTAAGGAAAATAGTAACATTACCTCACTAACATTAAATGTTTAAGGTCCATTTCTTCAAAATATTCCACTATGGATTCTAAGCAATCAATGCATGCATTAAGTGTATGTGCCATGGTTTCTGCATTTTATGGTCTTAGCACCATCTGGCCTTGACACCATAGTCTTTAGCATTTGGCACAGTATTTAGCATTTGGCATCGTCTAGCCTTGACACAATTGTTAGCATTTGGCATTTTCTATACCACCACCTCTATCTCTGAGTTTGGTTAGTATTCAAACATAAAACTTAAAATGCTCAATAATCCAAAGAAAATGCATTACCTGTTGTCTGGTCACATTTGTCGTTCAACTAATGCTCCTGCTAATCCTTCTGCTGCTACTGATCTTTTTCTCTTGGTAACACTACTCCTTCAACTGATCTTGGACTGGTTATGCTAGTCCAAATGTTGATGGTACTGCTGCTACTGGTACTACTCTTTTAACTACTCTGGGAATTGGTTATGCTACTTCAACTACTGGTGGCATTCTGCTGGTCATGATGCAGTTGAAAATGATCTTGGTACTGCTACGGTAAGTGCTGATTCAACTATTTGTTCTTTGTTTCCTCTCAAATATTTTGTCAATGCATTCATGACAACAAACATATATAACTGTACTGGTCTCCGCTAAATGTGTGCATGCTTGTATGCACAATCTGTCAAATGCACCTCTATCTGACTCAAACGGCCATTAAAAACACAGTAAGTCATTATCATTTTTATTTTACTGCAAATTAAGAGGATTTCTAGCAAATAGCATGTTAATGAACAGATCCATCAACATATATATTACGACCTTGCAACATCAAAACGCATGCGTTGAAATCGGAATGAAAAAGGATTCAAATTTGGATATGTAAATTGAGACATCACATCGCAACAAAAAAGAAATGACTGAAATTCAGATGAGCAAGAATATGAATTTGAATGTTAAAACACAATTTCTGAAGATGGTGTGACAAAACCTAAAAATAACTTGATTTTTCTAGATCACCATAAGGATGACTATGACAGAATAGATAACTGAAGAGCCAAATCGAAATGTGCTAAAGGATCCCCGTAATGATATATGTAGGTATCTTAGCCTCAATCATGATAAGAGGAAGTGTGTTCAAAGAAATTAAGAAATAGCAAGGTCAAAGACTTGGCAGGCAATTAAAACCAGAGAAAATTACCAATAAAAATTAGAAACTAGAACAGGAAATGGAAGCCCACTAGTGAAAATTGATGGAGAATGTTTATTAATATTTCTAAGAATGTTCTCCACTTACAGTGAATAAATCTATCCTTCCTTTGCTGTGAAACTTGAATAAATACATAACACTCACAGCATAGTAAATCCTTAAAATTTCTAGAAATACACTGCAAATATTCCACAAAATGCTCAAACAGATCCATCGATCATAGTATTAATGAGACTTGCAGGTGAACAATAAAGCTTCTCTAACATATCTACTTCACTAGGCTTCCAATCACATGCAATTTATTTATCATAAAACAGAACACAAAATTTATCATTTTGACAGAAGCTCAGTTTCTTCACTAGCTTTTGTAAAAGAAAAGACCGTGAAATAACTCTGCCGATTCAAATAACATAAAAAAAATAAAATAGTGAATTCATTATTTTCATCAAAAACCAAAAGTTGATCACAAAATTCACGATTTTCATCGGAAACCCAAAATAGAACCCACAATTCTTTCCGTCAAAAACCGCAATAGAGAATAATCCTTTTCAAGCTCTGAAAAAATGAAACTCGCAGCGTAATTTGCTAATTTCTCAAAGAAATCATTCAATCTAGGCCTTAACAATACTTTGTTTGTTTTATAGAATATTTGAAGCTGATATGGCAAAATAGAGCACCTGTCTTGCGATAATGAAAGCAACGCCGAAGGCACAAGGGTTTCAAAGCTTGTTTAGGGAGCAACCACCATTCACTGGTATGTTTGTATGTCTCTAAAGATGAAAGAAACTAATTTTATTATGTTTAAGGTTTAGAAAGTTATTACTATATCTATAAAGGTTTACAAATTCAATTCATATGAAACTTATCTGAAATGACCAGGGACAAGAGAGCTAACAAATAAGAAGATAATGTGAGATTCCAAAATCTGTTAAGAGAACTAACCTAAAAAAACTAATCAAATCTGTCAAATGCCATCCATTCATAAGAATATCCATAGAACCTCAAAAAGGAGAACATGACAGACCTCCTCAAAGATGTAAATTACATACACACCATTACCATAAATGAATTGGAACAAAGTAAAAGGAAGCCTGATAGACATTACATGCCCTTGAGGATGAAAGGATATACAAATCAGTTTTAAGCCGATGAGATCCTTTTCTATCCTTGAGTTGGTGTTGAAACTGGGTCTTGGTTTTGCGATGCCAAATCTACCATCCCAACGCTTGCGACATCTCTTAAGCCAGCCACTCCAAGTGCATGCATTGAAGGAAGAACATGCAGTAGGGGTACGGATATGCGGTAAAAGAAACAGTTGTGTATTGGGAGAAGAACTATGAAAGATGTCATTTGAGCATGAAGAATCACATGCATAAAAGACACGATCCATATTATTGTTTTAAAGAACCTGTTGGGATTTTTATGTAACACGTGTTCTCTCTTTTGCATTCAGTCAGGAATAATTTTTTTTACAAATAATCAATGTCTTTTAAAACTTGTGAAATGTATATTACATTCTCATAAGTTGTTTTACATCCAGAACACCATTTGAATTCTTTAAAAACCGATTTGATAAAACTAATAAATAAAATATATATTGGTAGATACATATCCATTCATTAGTCTACCAATTCATATTTAATGATTGTCAAAATTCTCAACATGACCCACCTACATTTTGTATGGTTGCGCTGCTACTTTAGCGATTAGGATAAAAGAGAACTAAAATACTTAGCTTTGGCCATTTCTGTTAAAACTAAGTAAAAATTGTTTGTAATAATTGTTATTTTATTGATTACTTCAATGTTGATGCCTACTCTACATTAAATAACCTATTTTGAAACTAACCAACTTATTGAAATTGCGATTTAAGCACTGCCATTTCCACAAATGTTACTCTGCCAGATCACGACTGTTTATGGATTTTTGGTTAGCGCTTATACTGGTCCCTACTTTAGTTGTGAGAACCAAATAATATCTAACCAATTAGTATAGCTGTTTTCTCACTCTCTTATATAGAGCCAGTGCAGAACAATGTTCTTCTCTGATCCATTCATCTTCGCAAGGATGGATAGCTTGTCGCAACTAATTCAACATGCAATAATGGAATTTTATGTGATAAGCTTATTTGCAGTGATAATATGGCACCATATGGTCCTTCAAAGGAAGATGAGTTCGGGTCCTCTAATTTGGCCAGTAGTGGGTATGCTTCTGTCTTTGTTTCGTCATGCAAATGACATATATGACTAGGTTACCCAGGTGCTCACAGACTGTGGCATAACGTTGGAATTCAAGCCTCCTTGGCTGGAAAACATGTTTTCCTTCATTACCACAGATCCTAAAATCATAGAGTATATTCTGAAGACCAGGTTTCATAGCTTCCCCAAGGGTAGTTATTATAAATGTATTTTTGACGATCTACCGGGCGAGGGAATTCTCAACACATATGGTGAACAATGGGCTTGGGGGAGGAAGACGATGAGTTTGTTTTTGCACTCTCCAGCCCATAAAAATCACATGATTGCCACAATCGATAAATCCATTCATTACAAACTGTTCGCAGAGCTCGAAGAAGTTTCCTGAAGCGGTTCTGCCATTGATCTTCAGGAGATACTTATTCGCTTTGCTTTGGACAACTTGTGTACTATTGGTCTTGGAGTGGATTTGTGTTCCCTCAATCTGCCTGGACAAGATGTTGAGATAGCAAAAATATTTTGAAGAGGCAATGGATGCAACCATAAGTCGGTTCATTATTCCTTATACCATATGGAAAACAATGAGGGAATCTGCAAATATTGCAGACTGGAATATGCAAAAGACACATTCATAAGAGCAGGTAAAAGCTTCCAACTAATTTCCAACCATCGTTCTCTTGAAACTTTATCATGAAAAGTAGTGCAAAATATTTTATTCAATCAACATTTGTATCCTTTAGTTAGACCCTATGTATATCACATCAACATTTGTATATATTTCAACCAACACATGTTTTGTATGAAACTATTAGTATCTTGGACGGATTTTCGTTAATTAAATATTCTCCTTTTTAGCTATCAATCTCTTTGGATAATTTTTATAAACATCTACGATAATCAATATTGCATTTCTTGGAAAGTATGCATGACAGTTATTAACATTATTCTGAAAATTATTGCTCATAATTTGTTGCATTGACAGTTTACATAAGGCAGGGACTTGCTGCCTTTAGCAGCTCTCCTTGTTTTAAAATGTTCGGTGATGAAGTGCTTCCTAGGTGAACTCTACGAGCCTAGCAACGATCCCACTCTCGGATTTTCTAATCTAGAGTTTTTTGAAGGTTATGGTTATGCCACAATTTTTTTTTCCTATTTATCAAGAACCTAATCCCACCCCGACTGACTTGTTTTATTTGAAATTTGCATAGTATTTTAATTAAATTATTGGCCTTACCTAAAATATTAGTTTTATACGATACGATGTTGATGAGTTCTATGTTATAACCAGCATAGATCCATCTTAAACTTGGATGTAGAAAGCACCGAGAGGGATCCAATTTCTTTAGGTATAAGTTATTTTTATCTTAACTTTTTAAATGTTCATAAAAAATTACACCTCAAACATTTTGATCCCTTTAGTGTTTGGTAAATCTCGGTTTAACATGGATCTTTTAATTACTTTTCGTTTAGTTTTATTATTGGGTTTTTTTTATTTAATAAATTGGGCAACATGTTTTTCTCTATATTTTTGTTTTGTTTTCGTGTGTAGTGTTAGGTGAAACACACATTGATCTCATCAATGTTATTTAGATGACACTTTTTTATTCTAATCGATAAGCCATAATCAAATATATCAAAATTCTACTCTCAAACCACACCAAAATATATTTAAATTTTATTATGAAAAAATGATTTATTATTATTAAGATGAATTATAAATAAAGTTAGTAAATTTAAATTATTTTAAAATTATTTTAAAAGTAACTAAAAATTAAATAAAATAAAAAGGCTAGAATCTTCTAAGAAGGTTGAATATATTTTAAAAAAGAGTTTAGCATTTTGAGTAATCAGTAATTGTTAATATATATTAGAGAGAATAAAAAGAGAAATGAACTTGAAAAAATAACATTAAAAAAATACAAATGATCATTTTCTAAAGAACAAATATAGTAAATTAGCATATATCCATTTTAAACCTCGATTTATTAAGCACCCATAGGGGATCTAATTTATGGATATGTTACCACCTAAGTTGTACTTAGTGGTTTTTTATCAAGTGAGCCTGGTGAACCGGACAGGGTTAACTTGTTCGAACTTCAAAAAAGACCTTTGGAAGTACTTCTGGGAAGTGCTTGTTGTATCATATCACATGTTCATACCCCATGGGGGAATTGTAATAAATGTTCTAGCATGATAGTGTCTGTAAAAGACTCGGTCTCTTAGACTTTATTTGTCAATCCGATCAGCCCAGGGTGTTTTTTCCCTTGGTTATTATTGGTTGTTGAACAAACGACTGATAATTTCTGAGTTTTTCACTCCATACCTCCAAAGTTGGGGTGGTCGGCTTGGCATTTAGGCCTATTGAGGCTATTAGAGTCTATGTGTCAATGTATAAGCATGCTAGACATCATTTTTGAGTCATATGAACATGTCTAAGTCCCCCTAGGTGTTTTTCAATTTTTCATTTTTAAGTGTTTTTTATTAAATTTTAATTTTTCCAAAACTTAGGGTATTTTTTAATAGTTTAATTGGAAAAATTGATTTTGTAATAAAAGTGGGCCAAATAATCGGTTTCAGTCATGTAAGTGCTCATTTTCAAGCTAAGAGCACCATTTAAACCCATGGACCCACTTTTTCCTAAGTTTTGAGTGATCTTCCATCACTCAGGCTAGAAAGCCCCAAAAATCAATTATTGATTATTTCAATTAATAAATTGATGAATAATGGAGCAAATCCAAAATCAATAAATCAGTGGATTCTCAACCGATTTGACTGAAATCAATCAGATCTGGAGCAGATTGATTGGATCTGACAAATCATTGACTGAAGGAGGGGATCAAATCAGATCCAGAGTTGATCTATAGCTTTCTTCATGGGGAATTGCGCCCTCTCTCTCTCCTCCACACGTGTGGACTCTCTTGGATGCTCTATGGGCCGATGCGTTGGTGTATGGGTTGATGTGTCAGCTCAATCAAGACCCCGGTTGACAAGTAGCCTCAATACAGCTTTAGTTCTGCATTGATGAACTCTCCATCAGTTAATTTCACTTGATTGGATGAGGAATTGCGCCCCCCCCTGGGCTAGATGGCTTGTAATTTGTATATATCCAGGCACAACCTCCTCTTCCAAGCTGGTTAGAATTGGGATTGAGGTGCTGCTGCTATTGTACTGTTGTTATTCTTCATTTGAAATAAAGAAAAGCTTTGGAGGCAAGACGGTGTGGTGCCATTGCATGTGTGGATGATTATTGTCATTGTTTTACTGAGGTAACCTGTATCTGTGTTCATTTCTTGCTAGGTGCTTGTAGATCTGTGGTTAAGATTGGTAATTAGCTTATTACAATCTTAACAGGAAAGGTGCTTTTCAATAAGTTTATTGACTGTCGCTATCCTTTGATGAATGCTTAGAGATATAGATTTAGCATGTCCTATAAGCTTATATGCATGTTATCTTGAAGCTCTTTGTATGTACTAATCGGATCTCACAAGTTTCTTGGTAAGTTCTTTGATTTCAGCTGAGTTGCAGTTTCATACTTTGGAGAGGATGCTGATCTAGTTTGCTTCTTCATTCTTTTCAAAACATTTCAAAGGCATAGTCCCTCGACATTCCACCTAAAAACTCTACTGCGGATCTTCAAGGAAACCAACATCTCTTTCCTCCTCTTCCTCCCTCAAAATCAACACTTTACTCGGTTACTTTGTTCAGTTCATAGATTTGATTTCATTTGGATCTATTTCATCAAATTAAAATATACATAGATGCGATATTTCATAGCTCAAAGTATAGATCTTGCACTCAAAAAAAAGTTTCATAAGCATTCTAGATCTAGCTTTAGGGAAATCATCATTTTGCATGAAAATTTAAAGAAAACTTGTAGATCGCATGCATTAGATTTCCTTTCACTATTATAAAACTTAATATTCTACAATATTAGTGCAAATTTAATTGCATGCATAAACAACAAGCCAATATCCCAAGGAAAGCTTGCTTTCCTTGGTTCCCTTTTCGCCCGTTTAGCTAGTTTAACTTCATTTTTTTTTGAGATAAGGTAGGCTGATCCAAAGGTACTCTTAAAGTTATTTTGGGCATTTATTATTCTAACATTCTCACTATATTTTAGCAGGTCTGATAGAAAAGAAAGGAAGCTACTGTCCGAAGTGGCCTCAGGAGTGTTTAAATCCCCCAGGGGTCTCCCTTTTCATTAAAAACTCAAAATTTTTCCAATGTTGTAAAATCTTGGTTTCGGCCTATATAAGGACCAAGAAGTTTCTGATAATTTCAGTTCGCTGATTCTGTAACCAATAATAAATAAAATCATTTTTGGAATAGGCTCTTTCGAGCCCATTCCCCATCCCCCCTTGGGGGATTTGCGTCGGTGTCCTTGTCGTCGCTTTCTGCTTACTATTTTTTAAACTAGTATTGATCTAATATTCAGGGTAGGATAATTTATTTCACTATTAATTCCATATTCCATATTGTACATTTCAATGTAATCATAATACTTACCCCACGATTTCCCGATTGACCCGAAAGGGGAAAGAGATTCGTGGTAGGATTAATTAAGAAACTAGAATTGTGTATCTGTTTGATTTTTTTTATTATTTCTTTATCATCAACTATAAAATTAACCCCTCCTCGATTCCCCGATTGAGATCCACTTGGATCGAAAGAGGTTCTTGGAGGGTTTTCTTTTAAACAAGAACACCTAGTTTAAAACTTATTAAAATTTACAAGACTCCAGTGTGTATGCTCTGCACTTCGCTACGGTTCATCCGATCAGTCAAGCTGTATAAAAAGCACTTGGGTGACTAGCATAATTAGGACTCACTCTCCCCAATTGACAAACCATCAGGTGAAAATCCAACACCTAGATCAAACATCTACGGTGGCAAAATACCCAAAGGAAGCGGGAACTTCTGAAAAGTGACCTCGGGGCGCCGATCTCTATCACACCCTAATGAGTGCGTTACGAACAAAAGCCCCAGAGACTCCATTTCAGCCCACATATTCCTTGTGGGTAGCCGTGAAGGTTTAGTTTTGGACATACTCCAAGTACTCTCGGGTATATCTGGAGTCACCCCTTAGCCTAATTTTAATAAACTCACACTGCAATTTTAACTTAAAATATACCAAGAGGCAATCGCAAAAAATTCACTCCAAGCACATTGATCTGTTTGATTTGACTCCATTCTAAGGCACTGGTTAACTTCTTGCTTTATATATATATTGTGTCTCAGTATTGTGCTTTCGTGTGTTCATCTTTTACATCTTACCATATGTGATTATCTATAGTTAAATTGTAAACTCCTAAATAACTCAGTCAGTTTAAACATCACAGCACTAAGTAATTCTCCTTAGTAACTTAATAGGGTCTACCCCCTTGGCTCCGTTAGGAGTTGAGCCTAAATTGTGTGAAAGGTGGCAACACTTTTTGGCGTCGTTGCCGGGGATAAATCTTTTTATTCCCGAGTACGAATTTTGTTTTCTTCCTTTTTGTTTTTGCTTTGTTTGATGAATGCTTAGAGTAGATCTTTAATTTTCATCTGGCAACTCCACTGACTTTTTTCCAGTTTTATTTTTACAAAGAAAGCAAAAAATAATTTTTGTGAAAAGATTTATAAATGCTTATTTTTCTTTTTCACATGGCGACTCCATTGAAGGGATAAAGCCCTGTTATCTCATAAACTTGTGAAGTTTTGTTGTGTGTAGATGAGCCCGTGTGACATGTTAAAACCTTTAAAGCTCATCACTTGACAACTCCACCTTTTCAGTACAAGGTTTAATCGTTATATCAAATGGATACTATTTCGGATAAATTAAAGGAGAAATATGGTGCCCAGTTAACCTTAATGTTTCAACCCATCGATTTATCAAACATCCTGGGTTTTCCTAACTATAGTGAGGATTTGGGGGATGCATCTAACTGGATTCCACCATTTCATGGAGATTATGGTGACTCGGCCATATGGCATGTCAAATCTTTCCTTCAGTTGATTGCTGACTTCAATATTCTTTATGAAGACCATATGATGGAAATGTTTGCTAGTACTTTTCGGGGTGAGGCTTGTTGTTGGTTCTATCAGGGCCTTCCTAATAAATGTATAACTTCTTTTCCAAACTTCCTTTGGATGTTTTTAGAGCAGTGGCATGATGGTAGGGGTAGTATGAATGGTTTAAAAAATTTCCTTGAAAAGATCTGTACCTTCTACCTATATGGGACAGAGTATCACACGGAAGCATATGATGGACCTTTTTCCATGATACAAAGTATTGAAGACTTGGAATCACTTCTTGAACATTTAAGTAAAGAGGAAGTCCATGATACTCCCATCAAAAAGTATCCTAGAGGTTATTTAAGAAAGGAAGAAATTAAGCGTCTTCTTAAAGAATATGAGCTATCTCCCAATGCACAGCAAGATTCTGAGGGAGGGGAAATCCAAGATGATCATATTGAATAGCTTCAGGAGGAGCCCATGATGGAACACATTGTTGAAGACTCTCCTCATGTCACCATAGTTGAAGACATTGAAGATTTGGTGTATTCTCAAGTGTATTGCAATGCTGATACCTTTCCAGAAAGCTCTCTAGAGAAATCCACTGAGCAACACATACCAAGAGATCCCATTGAATATGTCCAAAAAATTTCCTTGATTGAAGATAATATTGAAGATCCTCTTCATGATATCATAACAGAAGCCTATAAGGAAACCTATGATAAGATCACTACAGTGTGTGGTGACACTAGACCTTGTTCTTCTCATGTTGATGAAGGTTTGGAAAGTTTATTGCCTTGTAACATTTTATTTGAAGAAGATTGTTATGAGTACAAGGAAGACATGGATAGGCAGAAGCATGATGCCATGGATGAAGAGTCCCTGACATATGACATGGATCGGAGTGATGACTATTGGAATTTCATAGATAATCCAACTTGTGAAAATATTATGGAAAATCCCATCCATGATATGTCCAATGATGGGAGTGTCTATTCAAAAATTTGTGGAAGTCCAATCTACGATACATCCATAGAGGGGAGCATAGATCTGAATGCCTGGGAAAACCTTAGTATGGAAGAGGAGCATTCAGAATTTTCACGCGATCATTCAAAGTCATACCACGTAGAGGCGCACAAGGTTATCAGTAATGAAGACATTGAGAAATAGTATTGTGAAAAGTCAGATGTGATGCAGTCAGTGGAAAATCAGTCTCAGCCATCTTTTTCACATATAGAGGTTCCTTATGATTTGGAGCTACTTGGGGCTTGTGCAACGAGTTATCATTTGATAAGCCCTGATGATCAGTATGATGATGTAGTCAGTCTACCTCATCGTTCTGATTGGTATATCAGTCCTATCCAGTCATGGATAGAAGCAGCCTGCATGAGCACATACAAGTTTGGGAAGAATTTTTATGACATTATTCATGCCTATGATCTCCCATCCATCCCACCCATCCTGAGTCATCACGCAGGTTTGCATTTTCTGAATAAGGTATCCTTACTTTGGCTAGTATCCAAAGACAAGGAATTTTTTTTTTATGTTAATAAAATGCTTAGGTGGTTACATTGGATTTCTGATTACACTTAACCCTTTTTATATCATGCTTAGAGTAGGAAAATAAGCTCCTTGAAAGAGGGCATTTACTTTCTGCATTTCTACTTAGCTATAATAAAACTTTGCTTCTTTTAGTTAGTTACATTTATTTTGTTTAAATAAATCAGCTCAATGGTTCATTTGGTTTTTTATAAAACTTGTGCTGCTAAGGTTTTTCTTGTCAAGTTGAGATGTTTTTACAGGGTATATAAACCAGAGATTCTGGTGTTCTCGTATCCTCTCCTTGCCTTAAAGACTAGATCGAGCACACGTCCCACAGTTGGAGCCAGAATGTTACCACCTAAGTTGTACTTAGTGGTTTTTTATCAAGTGAGCCTCGTGAACCGGACAGGGTTAACTTGTTTGGACTTCAAAAAATACCTTTGGAAGTACTTCAGGGAAGTGCTTGTTGTATCATATCACATGTTCATACCCCATGGGGGAATTGTAATAAATGTTCTAGCATGATAGTGTCTGTAAAAGACTCGGTCTCTTAGACTTTATTTGTCAATTCGATCATCCCAGGGTGTTTTTTTCCCTTGGTTATTATTGGTTGTTGAACAAACGACTGATAATTTCTGAGTTTTTCACTCCATACCTCCAAAGTTGGGGTGGTCGGCTTGGCATTTAGGCCTATTGAGGTTATTAGAGTCTATGTGTCAATGTATAAGCATGATAAACATCATTTTTGAGTTATATGAACATGTATAAGTCCCCCTAAGTGTTTTTCAATTTTTCATTTTTTTAGTGTTTTTTATTAAATTTTAATTTTTCCAAAACTTAGGGTATTTTTTAATAGTTTAATTGGAAAAATTGATTTTGTAATAAAAGTGGGCCAAATAATCGGTTTCAGTCATGTAAGTGCTCATTTTAAAGCTAAGAGCACCATGTAAACCCATGGACCCACTTTTTCCTAAGTTTTGAGTGATCTTCCATCACTCAGGTCAGAAAACCCCAAAAATCAATTATTGATTATTTTAATTAATAAATTGATGAATAATGGAGAAAATCCAAAATCAATAAATCAGTGGATTCTCAACCGATTTGACTGAAATCAATTAGATCTGGAGCAGATTGACTGGATCTGACAAATCCTTGACTGAAGGAGGGGATCAAATCAGATCCAGAGTTGATCTATAGCTATCTTCATGGGGAATTGCGCCCTCTCTCTCTCCTCCACACGTGTGGACTCTCCTGGATGCTCTATGGGCCGATGTGTCGGTGTATGGGTTGATGTGTCAGCTCAATCAGGCCCCCGGTTGACAAGTAGGTTCAGCCCCCGGTTGACAAGTAGGCTCAGTACAGCTTCAGTTCTGCATTGATGAACTCTCCATCAGTTGATTTCACTTGATTCCATGAGGAATTGCACGCCCCCTGGGCTAGATGGCTTGTAATTTGTATATATCTAGGAACAGCCTCCTCTTCCAAGCTGGTTAGAATTGAGATTGAGGTGCTGCTGCTATTGTACTATTGTCATTATTCATTTGAAATAAAGAAAAGCTTTGGAGGCAAGACGGTGTGGTGCCATTGCATGTGTGGATGATTATTGTCATTGTTTTACTGAGGTAACCTGTATTTGTGTTCATTTCTAACTAGGTGCTTGTAGATCTGTGGTTAATATTGGTAGTTAGCTTATTACAATATTGATAGGAAATGTGCTTTTCAATAAGTTTATTGACTCTCTCTCCTTTGATGCATGTTTAGAGATCTAGACTTAGCATGTCCTATAAGCTTATATGCATGTTATCTTGAAGCTCTTTGTATGTACTAATCGGATCTCACAAGTTTCTTGGCAAGTTCTTTGATTTCAGCTGAGTTGCAGGTTCATACTTTGGAGAGGATGCTGATCTAGTTTGCTTCTTCATTCTCTTCAAAAAATTTCAAAGGCATAGTCCCTCAACATTCCACCTGAAAGCTCTACTGCAGATCTTCAAGGAAACCAACATCTCTTTCCTCCTCTTCCTCCCTCAAAATCAACACTTTACCCGGTTACTTTGTTCAGTTCATAGCTTTGATTTCATTTGGATCTATTTCATGAAAGTAAAATATACATAGATCTGATATTTCATATCTCAAAGTCTAGATCTTGCACTCAAAAAAGAAATTTCATAAGCATTCTAGATCTAGCTTTAGGGAAATCATCATTTTGCATGAAAATTTAAAGAAAACTTGTAGATCACATGCATTAGATTTCCTTTCGCTGTTATAAAACTTAATATTCTGCAATATCAGTGCACATTTAATTGGCTTCACAAACAGCAAGCCAAGATCCCAAGGAAAGCTTGCTTTCCTTAGTTCCCTTTTCGCCCGTTTAGCTAGTTTAACTTCATTTTTTTTGAGATAAGGTAGGCTGATACAAAGGTACTCTTAAAGTTATTTTGGGCATTTGTTATTCTAACATGCTCACTGTATTTTAGCAGGTCTGACAGAAAAGAAATGAAGCTACTGTCCAAAGTGGCCTCAGGAGCGTTCAAATCCCCCCAGGGGTCTCCCTTTTCACTAAAAACTCAAAATTTTTCCAAAGTTGTAAAATCTTGGTTTCAGCCTGTATAAGGACCAATAATTTTCTAATAATTTTAGTTCACTGATTCTGTAACCAATAATAAATAAAATCATTTTTGGAATAGGCTCTTTCGAGCCCATTCCCCATCCCCCCTGGGTGGATTTGCGTCGGTGTCCTTGTCGTCGCTTTCTGCTTACTATTTTTTAAACTAGTATTGATCTAATCTACAGGGTAGGATAATTTATTTCACTATTAATTCCATATTCCATATTGTACATTTCAAAGTAATCATAATACTTACCCCATGATTTCCCGATTGACCCGAAAGGGGAAAGAGATTTGTGGTAGGATTAATTAAGAAACTAGAATTGTGTATCTGTTTGATTTTTTCTATTATTTCTTTATCAGCAACTATAAAATTAACCCCTCCTCGATTCCCTGATTGAGATCCACTTGGATCGAAAGAGATTCTTGGAGGGTTTTCTTTTAAACAAGAACACCTAGTTTAAAACTTATTAAAATTTACAAGACTCCAGTGTGTATGCTCTACACTTGGATGTGGTTCATCCGATCAGTCAAGCTGTATCAAAAGAACTTGGGTGACTAGCATAATTAGGACTGACTCTCCCCAATTGGCAAACCATCATGTGAAAATCCAACACCTAGATCAAACCTCTACGGTGGCAAAATACCCAAAGGAAGCGGGAACTTCTGAAAAGTGACCTCGGGGCACTGATCTCTGTCACACCCTAATGGGTGCATTACAAACAATATCCCTAGAGACTCCATTTCAGCCCACATATTCCTTGCGGGTAGCCATGAAGGTTTAGTTTTGGACATACTCCAAGTACTCTCGGGTATATCTGGAGTCCCCCCTTAGCCTAATTTTAATCAACTCACACTGCAATTTTAACTTAAAATATACCAAGAGGCAATCACAAAACATTCACTCCAAGCACATTGATCTGTTTGATTTGACTCCATTCTAAGGCACTGGTTAACTTCTTGCTTTATATATATATATTGTGTCTCAGTATTGTGCTTTCGTGTGTTCATCTTTTACATCTTGCCATATGTGATTATCTATAGTTAAATTGTAAACTCCTAAATAACTCAGTCAGTTTAAACATCACAACACTAAGTAATTCTCCTTAGTAACTTAATAGGGTCTACCCCCCTTGGCTCCATTAGGAGTTGAGCCTAAATGGAGGAGTCAAGAACAAGGTGACAGCCTTGACTTGAGACTTGCCCCCAAGGACACACCGAGTGTCTTGAAGATTTATGCCATGTGACCCAGGTGTGTGAAAGGCGGCAACAGGATCTATGCTAGGTTTTTATTTATTTAAGTCCATATGTAATTTATATTTCTCATTTTTTATTTTTAATATTTTTTAATATTTTTCATTTATATTTCTCACTCAAGTTATTCCTTTCATTGTCTTAGATTGAAGTTTATTTGGTGAATTGATTTTGGATTGAGTGGAGACTATATAAATATATGAATTCACAATATTATTTTTTTTTATTTTATATTTTATGTGGATTAACATAATGTTTTTTTTATGTCGGCTAGCATAATGTGACTAACGTGACAGGATCTCCCCCATACTAGAATGAAATCACCTCGCTTCTCTCGGTGCAATAATTTGATGAAAAGAACAATCATATTAACTTTTAGATTCTAATTTATTAAAATGAATTTTTAATCTAAAATTAACTTACTTTCAATCAACGTTTTGAAAGATAACTTCACAATTAATCCTACATTTGTTTTATCTTAATTTTGGATAACAATTTTATTAAATATTGGCCTTGATGTGAAAGATGGGTTTTATATTTCCTAATAGTTTTATGGGTTTTATATTTCCAAATAGTTTTGTTTTATTTGAATTTTGGTTAATAATTTTTTAAAATATTGATTTAATGTGAAAAAATAAGTTTACATAATATGAAGTTGATATTCATCATAAGATTAATTGTAACTATAGTGTTGAGAAAATGATTAAGGGAGGGTGGAAAGCTTATTTTGATGGTCATGTGGGGAAAAAAGAAGTTTCTCTTTGAAACTCTTCTCATTCGTGTTATTTTGTATAGTTGTAAGTATGGGGGTGCAACATTTCTAGAGAATTTTTTAGGAAGATTGAGCAAATCTAGAAGCAGTTTATAACTTATGTAACGAACATAAATAGGATAATAATTAAATAAGAATAATAATTAAATAAAATAATAATTGTTAATTATTATAGTAGTTAGCTATTAATGTGAAGGGACATAACTCTTCATTATGAAACGCTCAAACCTTTAATAAAGGCGATCTATGTTGTAATGTCCTAACATCTATCATCATATCTATTTTATTAACTCATGGATTATTTGTATTTTAGAAAGTGGAAGTTCAAGAATTTACAGTAAAACAATTTTTTATCGTTACGGTGTTATCAGAGCTAGTTTGTGATCCAGGCCTTCGGCCATGTTGTGATTTTTAATCATAATCCTATGGAGTTCCTAAATTTATGTTCTTTGACCAAGAAAGAGAGAAGAAGAAGGAAGACTGCCATAAAACAAGGAAGGTTAAAAAAAAGGTAAAAGTTAAAAAAAGAACAAAAGTGAAACCACACTTGGTTCCTTAAAGTGGGTTTGGGTTTGAATATAAAAGTACATAATAATTACTAGTAAAGAGCAAGTGAGATTTGAACTTAGGTGGGGAATGCAATAGTCAGTCCTCTCAACCACTCAATCTACTCACATTTTAGAAAACTTAAGGAAAAATAAAAATAAAAAAAGTGCATAATGATTGCTACTAAAAAGCAAGTGATATTTGAACTTAGGTGGGGAAGGTAACACTAATTCCTCCGAACCACCTAATCTATTGACATTTTACAAAACTATTGGAAAAAAATAAAAGTGAAGGACTAGAATTTGGAAGGTGAAAATTTTAAAGCATATAAAGAAGTAAAGTCCAAAATAAATAATAAAATAAATATTTTTATTATATAATAATTAGTACAATAATTAATAGTATTTAAAAAAACTATATATTAAACTATATATATAGTTTATAAAACATTAATATAATAATAATATTAATTAATTCATTAATAATTATTATTATAAAAAGAATATTATAATAATTATTTTTGGGAAAAAAATGGTTATTTGACCTAAGAAGAAATATTCGAAGAATTTTTTTTCCAAAAGAGACACATTGAGAATTATTACAGCTTTTGTATCTACCCTTCTAGAAGAAAAGAAGACAAAAGTGAAGTAGAAACATAGTCACAAACAATGGCACCTACATATTCAGAAATGAAGGCACAACTACAAACAATAGTGGATGAGTTAGAGCAATATAAGGTGATCGATAAAAGCCTACAAGCTGAGGTTGAGACACAAAAGTGGTTGAAAGAGTGGAAAGACAGTGAGAATCGCCGCTTATGTAATCAAAATCGACAGCTAGAATGAACCATAAGAGATAAAAAGAAAATGTTATCTGACCAGGGAAAAGACATATCATGTTTAAAAATTCATAATCAAAACCTAGAAGACCATATTAGAAAGTAAAAAATAACAGCAAATCACCATATGGAAGCGATAATGATTTAGAAGAAGAAATAAAATGTCTAAACAAGCTCATAATGGAAAAAGATGCTGAACTAGAGCAAGTCCGTAGAAAGTTAAAAAATCAAGAAACAGAGTTATGTCATCATCAACAGCAAGAATAAAAACTTCAGCACCAATATGACGATAGTAAGAAGACACATAAGTTGGAACTGACAAAAGTCAACAAGGTGTTATCAAGCAACTCCGAAGAAATTTTCAGATTAAGAAATCATAACAAGACACTAGTTGCAAAAATTAAGAAGTTGAAAAGTAGTCGAAAGACAGATCAATTTACAGAAGACATTGAAGAAAAACTTCTAGACAAACATGAAGAAAATCATTGTATCAAAATACATAACGAAGATCTTAAGGAACAACTTAAGAAGTCTGAAGATGATAGAAAATCACATGTAGAAGTGATTAAGAAGTTTCAAAATGATAACATGCATTTAGAAAACAAGTTGGAAAAGATACAAAATGAAACCTTAAAACCTCAAGAGATGAACATACAATTTTCTCCTCAGATCAATGCTCAAAAGATGACACTCATAAAAGAAAATGACATTGTGGAAATTCCATAACAACATCCCAACTATAAAAACAAATATTCTAAAAAGTGGGAAATGTCGAAAGATAATAGTACCAATGTGATCAAATACCCTAACAATAAATCAATATGGAATGCCAACAGTCCACAACAAATCAATTTGGGATAGATTGATTCGTCCACATATCAGAAGTTGTGTTCAAGTCTTAGTAGTTCGTATCGACATGTTTTGTCAGCTGCGACACCACAAAAAATGATGCAGAAACATTATAAGGCTTTGAGGACAACGCCTTTCTAAGGGAGTGGTAATTTAACAAACATAAATAGGATAATAATTAAATAAGGAAAATAATTAAATAAAATAATAATTGTTAATTATTATAGTAGTTAGCTATTAATGTGAAGGGACATAACTCTTCATTATGAAACACTCAAGCCATATTAAAGGTGAGCTATGGTGTAATATCTTAACATCTATCATCATATCTATTTGATCAACTCATGGATTATTTGTATTTTAGAAAGTGGAAGTTCGAGAAGCTACAATAAACGGTTTTTTACCGTTACAACTTATAACCTACGCATACGCCTTATTCTATTCTCCTCATAGAAGATAGTCTTTCCCCCATCGAGAGCATGGCTATGACTAGGTACGTGATGTACAAGCATAAGATAAATACCATGGGAAACAAGAGACTTGGACTAAAAATGTTTTAAACTCAAGTCAAAACCAACTACGTCTCAAGCGATGTTGGTGTAAAGATACCACGACTTGGTTAAACCATTGGGGCATTGATGAAAACGACATTTTGCAAAACATTGATAAGGTAAAAAATATTATTACTTCTAAGTTTAAAGAGAAATTGTGCTGTAACGAAAATTTAGCGGTTAAGAGAAAATTAAGATATTATAAGGAGGTCATTAATCATAATTTGGAAGATCAGAAGTATCTCTTGGTAGTAACTAGCTCACAGAAAAAAAAATTAATATAGCCAAGATTAGAATGAACTCCCATGAACTCAATAGAAAAACAAAGCATTGGTTTATTCCTAAAACTCCATGGGATGAAAGGGTTTGTCATCTGTGTGATTCTATGAGCGTTGACGACGAAAATTACTCTCTTAAAGTGCCTTGCTTACACCCACATTAGATATGAGTTTCATAGTATTTGCTACAATACAAACCTTTATAACATCCTAACTTGTCAAAACTATAGTGAGCTTGAAAAGATTATTGGCGAGTTTTCTTAGTAAATGAACAACATTTGAAAGTAAACCAAGTATTATCCTTCTTAAAATCCGATAAACCAAAGTTGACGGTGGACTGCCATCGCCACCATCATTGTCGTCAATAATATATTAATTGTATAAAGATATCAATCCTATAGGTTTTGATTTTTATTATTATTATTTTATACAAAATTTGAAAAAAAGTATTTATTTAAATGAAAAATATTGTTTTTAGAATATAATCACTAAATTATTAAATTAATATAATTATTTTTATAATGATATAAATATTACAATAATCATTATAAAAAAATATTTTAATAAATAGGATATAAACAATAAACTTTATAATAAAATTTTGCATTATAAAAATCTATAGTTAAGAATATAAAACTTCATATAATAATTTTATGGACCAATAGAGAGGGAGACCGGTAACCATTCTTGAGAAGGTATTCTTAAATAAGTCAGGTAGAGTATGGGTCTCACCATTAAATAGCACCATTGAGCTATGATATAAACTACCATTTCATTGACCAACGGATGATGTGGCGAATCTAAATAACTCGTTTGAGATTGATAGCTCACTGGATACATAGAGCTCGATTACGTTATTTTTTATATTGGACCAACGGATGATGTGGCGAATTTAAATAACTCGTTTGAGATTGATAGCTCAGTGGATACATAGAGATCAATTACGTTATTTTTATATATATATATATATATGGAGAAAAACAAAGGTTTTTTTTTCTTGCATAAGAACTTTTTATGGAGTTCCTGGCTCGATGACAACAAATGCTCTCGACCAAGCTCAATAACAAGTCAGAGAGATTTACTTTGTTGAACAATATTTTTTTTACGTTTATTTATAAAGAGGGATTTTTAATTGCGAAAAATAAAGTCAATATATTGTAAGTATTCCGAGGCAGGAAATAGTATTGGGGTTTATAAGTATTGGAGGTATAAAAAGGAATTTCTAGTAAAAATAAGGAATATATTGTAAAAACAGGGGTTTTTAAATTCGAAATATGTATTGGGAGGGGGGTCAACAAAAATATTCTTGTAAGTAATTATCAATATCTAGTGAAATTAAGCGTATTCTTTAATATCCCATGAACAGAGACGCTATGACATGGTTTCACTATGTAAAAACCACTTAATCATATTTTCACTTATTGAAAGATCAATCCCAATGTTTACAAATATTTACAAATTTTCCATTTTCAATTTAAATTTAAAGTTTATATTTCTATCATTGATAGGATAAATGCTATCATTTCTTTTCAAAAGGCTTGCCAACAAGTAAAAATGATGTCAAATTATTTTCCATCCTCCAATAATGCTCGAAGGATTGAACATTAGAGATCACCATTAAAGCCTCAAACAAACACTTAAACAACACTTGGAGTAACAAGCTCTTTTATTTATTCCCGGTGTTACATAAATACAGAAAATTAGGGATTAAAAAGCCTCGAGAAAACACGTCTTTGAAGATCATACACCATTGAAGATTCTAATTCAACAAACAAAACGTGTCCATAATCCATCATGTTTGATTAAAAAAGTTTATATACCCTTTGGTTATTACATTTTTATTACTAAGATTCTTAAAACCAAATTAATGCACCTACCTAACCATACAAACATCATATTTATTTAAAACTAAAGAAATTAATTATCGTAATTCCAACGATACTACTTCAATCCAAATCCCTTAAGCTAGGAGATCAAAATTTGAGAAAATAAAGTATCAGTTTCACCTTAAAACACCCTTTGCCACTTGTTATTATTTACGTATATATTTAAAGGAACAATGGAACATAAATGTAGTAGATATGAAGACAAATAATTTCCGTTCTCCCCTTCCATCTTTCTCCATTCCACGAGTCTCTTTCAATAATAAGATAGTTGATGCATGGATCTTAAGGTCTCTCACTAAGGCCTCTCACTAAGGATCCATTTTTTTTTATGGGGGTGAAACTCATTCTCTAAGATGGAAAAGTAGTAACGTGATTTTCAAAAGAGGATGTTCTTGTTAGCACTTTAAGATCCTTGAGAAGAGTTTTCTTATTCTATTTTGGGTTATTTTATTCTTTTCTTTCTTTTGAGCATTTAATAGAGAAAAATTCAATTAAAAGAATGCATTTCTTGAAATTTGGCCATGTATACCTATAATCCCCTCATATTCCAGCTAATGGCAAGGATAGTTATGTGTAGTTCCATTGAAGTAAGGCCGGGGAGGTAGGTGCAGAGGGATCCTTTTGAATCCTAGAGGAAATGCAATTTTAACTTTAAAGCCATAAACAATCAATAAGAGAATTGTGCTCTCTATCAAGGAATTAAAAACATTGTTTCTCTTGGAATCCAATCGATTTTCATTATTGGAGATTCCCTCTTAATCATTTATGAAGCTAGGAAAAGGATGGAAATTGAACACAAGATAGCGGGAAGGTTACAAAAGCCTATGAACAAGATTCTCAATCAATTCCCTGATGCTCATGTTTTTCATGTGTGAAGAGAAAATAATAAATCATCATATAAACTCTCAGCTAATGCAACAGGGTTGGTGCAAGCTAATGCTAGTCATTTATGGCGCGTTCGTTGCAATGGACTTCTCAAAAAAGAAAAATTTGAACGTCAAAAAAGCAATATTAGAGGTACCTACACAACTTTGTGGAACATGGCATAAGCATATGAAACGTGGACAATCGGATTACCTTCCGGAATATATAACTTTTATTTATGGAAACCAAGTATAAATCCCAAAAAATGAGGTTCTTCTAAGGTTGGTATGTTATTTTCCCCAAAAAATAATGAATATGTTTGTGTTGGTCCACTCGTTTGGTATGCAAATGGTAGAATTTTGTGAAAAAAAATATAGAGTTGTAGATAACAGGTGTATCTAGTGCAGCGTTATTTTTCCATATTTATTTATGTTATATATATTTTTATAAATTAAGGAAGTGAGTGACGCCCTAAAATGAGAAGGTTTAGCATTGGTCCACGACATCTTGGTCTTAACATAGTCAATGAACGATATTTTTATTTTAGGATGTAGGTCATTGTGTCTTCTTGTGCAGGTTCTTTTCTATTTTCTAAATAGGGGAGCCAATCAAAAGTTATAGCTGAAGCAAATAGCCTACCTTTTGTGTTAGATTGACGTTATTCCATTTAAAATTAAATAAAAAATAGAAAAAGATAATAGATTTAAATAAAAATTACATATTCAGAATCTACAGAGAGAGTTACACAAGTGTGTGAATTTTTATTAGCAGTGGACAATCGTGGCATATGCAAAGTCATGCACGAAATAGGAGAAGTGGTACAAAACATGTTTTATGTCATAAGACAGTCCAAACCACTTGGTTTGGCAACCCGAACCTAAAACCAAAGCAGCCAAGTCATGCACCATGTAGGTTGAAAAAAAGGTGCTCGTCAAAATTCTAAATTTAAATCATGCGTGCGTGTAGTTTAAAACATAACGCACAAGCACTAAAAGCGTGGTTGCGCTTCTAAGTGTGTGCACGTTAAACACGTGTGCGTGCATATGTTAAGTTAAAACTTTGTTTTGATTTTATTTTCAAGCATTTGCAATGGAATGATGATGATGACAATGATGATGATGATGAGGATGATGATGACAATGATGATGATGAGGATAATGACTATGATGATGAGGATGAGGATGATGATGATAATGATGATGACGGTGATGACGATGATGATGAACAATGATGGTGATGATGACGACAATGACTATGACTATGATGGTGATGATTATGATGATGATGATTACGATGATGACGATGACGATGATGATGACCATGGCGATGATGATGAACAATGATGATGGTGATGATGATGATGATGATGATGACAATGATGATGATCATGATGATCATGATCATCATCATGAATAGTATGACTATGATGACAATGATTGTAATGATGATTATGATGATGAGGATGATGATGACTATGATGGTGACGATAATGATGATGATGATGATGATGACAATGATGAGGATGAGGATGATGACTATGATGATGAGGAGGAGGATGAGGATGATGAGGAGGAGGAGGAGGAGGAGGATCACTATGATGATGAGGATGAGGATAAGGATGATGATGATGATGATGATGATGATGACGATGATGATGATGAACAATGATGGTGATGATGAGGAGGAGGATGATGACAATGATGATGATGATGATGATGACTATGATGAGGATGATGAGGATGAGGATGATGATGAGGATGAGGATGATGAGGATGATAATGATGATGATGATGACAATGGTGATGACGATGACGATGACGATGAGGATGAGGATGATGATTATGACGATGATGATGAGGAACACCGATGATGATGATGATAGGTTTAGTTGAAACTTTTCTTTGATCTTGTTTTCAAGCATTTTCAATGGAATGACGATGATGAGGAGGAGGAGGATGATGACAATGATGAGGATGAGGATGATAACTATGATGATGATGATGAGGATGATGACTATGATGATGATGATGAGGATGATGATGATGATGATGATGACGGTGATGATGATGATAAGGATGATGACAATGATGATGATGAGGATGGTGAATATGATGATGATGATGAGGATAAGGATGATGATGACGACGATGACAATGATGGTGATGATGATGATGAGGAGGAGGAGGATGCTGATGCTGACAATGATGATGAGGAACAATGATGATTATGATGATGATGATAGGTTTAGTTGAAACTTTGCTTTGATTTTATTTTCAAGCATTTGCAATGGAGTGATGATTATGAACAATGATGATGATGAGGAGGAGGATGATGAAAATGACGATGATGAGGATGATGACTATGATGATGATGATGATGATGATGACGACGATGATGATGAACAATGATGATGATAATGATGATGGTGATAGATGATGAGGATAATGATCATGATCATGATGATCATGATGACTATGACTATGATGACGATTATTATGATGATGATGATGATGATTACGATGATGAGGATGATGATGTTGATGATGACGATGATGATGATGATGACGATGATGATGACTATGATGATGAACAATGGTGGTGGTGATGAAGATGATGATGAGGAGGATGAGGATGATGATGACGATGATGATGAGGAACAATGATGATGATGATGACAATGATGATGATGAGGATTATGACTATGATGATGAGGAGGAGGATGAGGATGATGATGATGATGACGAAGATGACGATGACAATGATGATGAATAATGATGGTGATGATGATGAGGAGGAGGAGGAGGAGGATGAAGATAATGATGATGATGATGATGATGACGATGATGACGACAATGATGAGGAGGAGGAGGAGGAGGAGGAAAAGGAGGATAATGATGACGATGATGATGACGACGATGACGACGACGATGATGATGATAGGTTTAGTCGAAAATTTGCTTTGATTTTATTTTCAATCATTTGCAATGGAATGATGATGATGAAAAACGAGAATGATGATGAGGAGGATGATTGATATGGACAAGATAAGTTTAGAAGGCCTATTGATATAGACAAGGTAAGTCTAAAACACATGTAATAATTTTTTAGCTTCTTTTCACTATGATGCTTGCATGGTAACTATGTTCTAAATACAGGGCTGATACTCTCTATGTAGTCATTTCCCATCCTTTCCTTCATTCCTTCATCTATTACATGTTAATTTATTCTTATCAACTCTAGGAATAAGCCTACTATAGAGCCTCTTTTTCTCATGATTTTTTAATGCATGAGTTGTGGAAGATGAGCCATGCTTTACTTATTTCACTATCGTTTATAAAATGAGTGCTCATGAAGTAATCCATGCTTAAGTTTTGAATTATTTCATTTGATTAGTCCAGAAAGAATATGGGACATATGACTAAAATCCTATGCATGCTCATATACAAAGAAAAGGTACTTTATAAGAGTCCACAAGAGATGATTAGGTAGGGTTGGTGTTAGGGTTTCCCTCCTAGGTTTAGGGTTTCATCATTGATTTTAAACCCTAGGTTATGCATGCTAACCCCAAAACACCGTTTGGGTTATGGTTTCCTCATTGATTATAAATCCTAGGTTATGCATGCTAACCTTTAAACTTCAGTTAGGGTTAGGATTTCCTCGTTGATTCTAAACCCTAGGTTATGCATGCTAACCCTTAAATAGTTAAAATTGCAACAAGTACAATAGATTATTAAAATTGCAAGTGCTCAACAATAGCATAACAAATATGTATGTATTCAATGAGAGTAAGCAATGTCAACTTCGTCTTCCAATGATATGAATTTCCAAATTGANGCCAACAACAGTCATGTTCAATATGATTCTCAACTCATCAATACTATGAAATTTCCAGTCAATCAAATGGTAAGAGAAGATCATTCCAATATCAATTTCTATCTTGCAAAATGAGTCAATAATTACTATGTAAATACCAAAGGCAAACATGTGCTTTCTATTGCAATTTGGACAATGAATAAGACTTTCAAACCAATGATAACTCTCAGCCAAGTATTACTGTCCCAAAATGTTATTTGGTATTTGGTATTTAAAATTATCATTGTTATTGTACATGTTTATGCAGTTGTGTATTTTTTTGTTAACTAACCTAAAGTGTTAAATTTTTTATGCATTTTATTGTGAACATACAGACTTTATTGCTTCGTCAACAATAAGTATTGCAAGCGCATCAACTCTAAACTACTACTACATTTGACATCATGTATGCAAATCTGTAATAAACGACAAAGTAATATAAAGAAGTGCAAAATTATATATTAATATATACAAATTTCTAATCATATACGATAGTAGTGAAAATGGAGCATCGTTCCCAATGTATATACAAAATATGGCAACTCGTGCCAAAGTGACACATCATGGATAGTGTACATAGGAGGGTATCTCAATGCTCCTGCCTAGCCTCGAAGCTCCCAGGTGCACCTCCAAAATCGATCTTCCTCTTCTTCGAGATAGAGGAAGATCGGTTCTTCTGGCCGCTTTGACCACCTCCCCTTGGGCTCTGAAACGACAAAAATCAAATGTCAAATCCTACATGTAATTATACAAGTACAAAACACAATTTAAAAAACAAAATTACATTTTCAAATATGAAAGAGCTCACCTCATACAAGATCGTAAGTGGTGAGCAGGATACCCTCCTCTGTGATCCAAGTCTCTTGGCAATGCCTCCCTGCAACATTTAAACAGTAAGATAACTCATACAATTTACCGCCTATGTTAATTTTCATTAACTGTATACACAACAGGTTGGTCCAGGGGGCTGGCAGGTGGAGAAATTGGCTGGTCATCAGGGGTGACAGGTGGAGGATTTGACTGGTCCTCAGGGGTGGCAGGTGGAGTAGTGGGATGGACAACCTTCTTTGATGCTAGGGTGTATGGCATAGCTAAGGATGTAGCCACATCGACATTAGCTATAAAACTAGGGGGCATGTTGAGAGAGGGCATGCACTGGAGTGGGAGAAGTGGTGATGTATGACGATAAACCCCAACTGGATGTAGAATGGAATGGGCCACCCTGGAAGAGGAAACGAGGGTGGTGGGGAAATATGGGGGAGGGGTCTGAGGTCTAGGATGGGGTGGAGGGATGGATTAATGTGGATGGATGGTGTATCATGGTCTAAGAGGGGGGAAACATGGGAAATTGCAAGGGAGGGGTGGATGGGTGGGGCAAGGGCGGGGGGGGAGAGTGAGCAAAGGATTTGACAAAGGAGGGGGAGCTGGATGGAAGTGTGGTGGTGGATGGGAGGCAAGGGATGGATGGAACGGGGTCGGGGTGGATGCAAGGAAAGGGACATGTATGCCAGGGGATACACCTATCATATATGGTGGGAAAAAGGCAGTCAATGGAGAGATAGTGACATTGATGTTCCTATGTACACGGACCTGCATACATATTCATGGCCTCGTATATTAGTACATAAAAAATATAACTATATAAATCTAAGCCATCAAAACTAAAATTAAATTTATAATTTATTACACGATACCTTCTCACGAGGGGATCTGCTGATCCCCAATGGGGATGGCTTGTCACTCACTCCCGTGAACACCTGTGCAAACACAAAACTATTTAGATTCAATTACTAAACATTAACTACATTGGACGACAAGATTAAATACTAACATTAAATTTAATTACTGAAAGAAAAATACTTGTGTGCACGGTGTCGTGATGTCCTCAGTAGCTACCATGGCTCCATCTAGGTTGAAGGAACCAATGTCCTCCCACCCAGGTGTTGGAGAATCAATACTGAATAGTTGCACATTAAAAAAAATCAAGCCATCAACATCTGATTCTATGTTAAATTTATTAGAAATTATGAGATTTCATAACGTATAATCAATACTTGAACATTAAATAAAACAATAACTAGCCTGGTGTAGGTATCTCTTTGTGGCATGCTCCTGCGTGGTAACATGGCATGGATGCCCGAAAAGGGAACAACTATGTGTTGCTGGTTCTGTCGAGATGGATGGATCATCTTAGCTACCACCTGTAGCTTCTCTCCCTCTCCCACCACCAATAGACCGTGCAGAAGTGTGTCTCTCAGGGTGGTCCTGCTCGCTTTGCAAGGACATAGACACAAATGTGGTATTCCTGAGAAGGTTCCGTGTGGCACGTCTAATGGAAACATGGATCTCATCTATACCTCTACCTAACCTAGGGGGTTGAGGAAGCGGGTTTGGATCTTGCCTAGGTGCAGGAGGTCCTTTGAGTGGGTTCCGGTGGGTGTGAGGTCGATCTTGGGCTGAGCCAAAACCAATGCCCTAGAACTCGGTGATGTCGAAGTAGTTCACATGGAACCCTAACACAAACTCAGCCCACAATTTCTTGAGAAAATATTGTGGGACCTCTACATTGTTTCATGGAGGCTTGTCAAAAACCATGAACCATCTCTTCCTCCAGTTTTCTCTTCATGGCTGGTAATTACACCAGTCCATGCAAACTTGCCTCTTCCTCACATATGGAGGTTTTCATGTTCTTGGATCTGTAAATTTGCTCCATAGTTGGGATTTTATGATATTAAGGTTTTTTATATCATTTTTGGATATATCAGTGCCATAATGTTCTCTCATTCGAGCCCTATATTGGATCAAATTGGTTATCTCACTATGGGAAATGTTGATGGACTCTATTAGGTTTTGTAGTGATGAGGTGAGGGAAACCTGAGAGGGTTCCTTGGTGTTCTTCAGTTCATCATTCAATATTCTTAATTGATTTAAATCCCTGTGTAATTCATCTTCGGGGTTTTCTTCGTTTAATTTGGGGTTTATTGGGTCCTCTGATTGGTTTGTTTCACCCCTTTATTGGGATGGTTCATTGGTATTTGTCATTATGTTTAGGTAATTTGTATCTGCAATATCAAATTATTTCCATTTCAATTCATTTGATTTTTCTTTTAATTTTCTATTTTATTTGAAAACTAATAAAAAACATTAAAATAAACAAAAAAATGCAAATACTGCTCCATCTACCTTACTCCAACGCCGTGAGTGTCATTTTAGGTTGCTTGGACACTTCCTTTGGGATTCGTGGGTGTTGTTTTGGCCTCCTTTGACATCGTTTTCGATGGCTTGCATGCTCCTAGTTCGGTTGTGAATTAACAAAATTGTTCACTGTGTTGTTTTTTTTAAACACAGGGACGCATGCGCGTCCCTGTATGAAAACGTGCAAAACATGTGCACACGTACACATACGGGTGCACGCACATACATGCATGCGCATCATTAGGGTAGCATTCGTGCTCCTATTTTCCACTTTGGAAATCCGACGTGGAGGTTCACCACTGCCGAAGTAGGAGCACATGCGTGCATTCAAGCACTGCATCCAAGGGTGCATGTGCGCGTTCATGTTTTTTCTACTTGGGCACTCCCATTGCATCATAATTGGGTAGTATCTTATTGCATGCACCCAACTCTTTTGGTGAGAGGGGGAATGATTAAAAAGGGGTTCAACAAGCCTTATATTTTCTCCCCTGAGACCATTTCTTTTATGTCTTATGATTCCCCCAAGGCCAAACCTACAAATTTTATGATGGCTTTGATGTTTAACTTATCCCAAATATCAACGAGATCGATCTCATCTTCGATTAATGTATCTAGTCATCACTATATTCCTAAATTCAAGTCTTGACAGAACATATGTCCTTATGCATGGAGGATATTTTAGGAAGCCTTGTCACGAGGATGTTTATGGTTTCTTTTCTTTTTGTTCCTTTCTTTTCACATTTTCCCATTGCACGTCATATTTATAATCTTAGAGTCATGGGGGGTGGGAGGATTTTGGTGCATATTGTGATTTCAAGATGGTGTTACAGGTTTTAGAGGTGGTAGAGGATTTCACCTACACCCTGGGGGAGTGGATTTTAGTTTCATACTTTTCTGGGCATGTAGAGGACAACCTATAGGAGGTAATTTGTAGGCATGGCTCAAGGTCTACCTTATCTTTAATCTAGAAATTTTGGGACTCTGGAGATTTAGTGGGAAGAATGCAGTGGAATTGGTGACAAAATTGTAGGATCTCTCATATGTAATAAAATATGCTCAATAATATATTTGAGACA
The DNA here is from genome assembly GCA_001517045.1 of Pseudotsuga menziesii. Taxonomy (NCBI): domain Eukaryota; kingdom Viridiplantae; phylum Streptophyta; class Pinopsida; order Pinales; family Pinaceae; genus Pseudotsuga; species Pseudotsuga menziesii. The sequence continues at coordinate 698,307 of LPNX010071880.1, read as the reverse complement.
TTCATAGTAATTTTTGTTTGATTAACTCACATATTGATGGATTTCTAGAGGATATTCGTCAAATTACAACTCATAGGCCCTGCGTGGATTATAGCCTTGATGATGTTGAGTAGGTTGTTCATAAGGTTGCAACTCATGTGTATTTCTTGGATACACACTTGGATAAGGAATAGCACCATGTCTTTATTGTAAATTCATCTATATTATAAGGAATAGCAAATGCATAAGTGGCAGCAGGATAGGAAACAATTAGAGCAAGTTGTTTCTCTTACCTCTCAAGAAGTTCCAAAGGTTGGGGTCACACCTAACATGATTGTTGAATCTTGTATCATCAAATTAGGGGAAGTTTCTAGTGAATTCCACCAAAATATTGCATATTTAAAAGTTGACCTTCTCCCCAGTACACTTCCTAAAGTATTGGTAGAGTGATAGAAGAAGGTTGAAGAGCATATGTGATAGATTGAGGAGGTCGAGGCACTTTGTGCTAAGGCATATGTGCAGGTTTCCCATGAATGTGAGGCCTTAATGGATGATGTACATCTGCAAGATATAATAGAGATACTTCAGGCAATAGAGACAATTCTAGAAGGTCTACGAACCTAATTAAAATCCTTACCACCGGTCAAGAAAATGAGTAAGGTTGTTGAGCTTAAAGTATTGCAGCAAAAGGTATCCAACCTCCAAATACAACAACAAAGAAGAAGATATTTTGTCACGGAGATTCAAGCAGAGCCAGAGCAGGTAATTGCAACCACTCATCTAGTCCATGTTTAGGTCAAGCAAGTTTTAGATGCGACTACGGTGGATGTTTCAAGACATCTCAGGTTTGAAACCGTCGAAGGGGTCACCAAGGTTAAAGCAGAAGTTTAGCGACAAGAAAAGGAAGTCATGAAGACATTTCAATATTTTCAAGCTAAGTTGCAATACCCAGTAGTTTCCATCTGAAGTGGCTCAGGATGAGCCACATGTAATAATTGGGGGTTTGTTGGCCCTAGCCAAGTTTCGCTAATTTTTCGTATTTAAGTTTTGTAGCATGTCCAAGTGTGAATAGGGTTGCAGCAGATATGGTGTTGAATTGTTCAGCTCCAAAATTTTGGGAAGAATTTGGGGGAAATTCAATTGGATTGATAGAGGCGGATGGAAATTTTTATGAGTTAGTTAGAAGGTTTATCCACTTTTGAGTAGTGGGAACGGGATGTAAAGTCGGTCAATAGAGCCTATAAAAATGTAATGGGTTGGGATTTTTGGGGTTGGTTGAAGTGAAGTTTTGAAAATACAATTTTTTTAATTGTGAGAGAATGATTTTGTATTGTTATGTCAAAGAAGAATAAGAGTCATGATTATATTGTCGATCCACAAGCTATGTGCACATACTCAGTGTATGGAGAAGTGTGGAGGAATTTACGCAGGTTGTGTGCACAGGTCAAAGTGTTCAAACTACAACTCTTTATAATTAACGAGTTCTTTTGTGATTTTTCTCATATTGGGTTTCCAAGTTAAATTTCTTGTGTTGAATGGTGTACGATGAAAGTGTGTGTTGTTTTGTGTATTGATGTGGCCTGCGATAATGTGTTAATTTATGAATAAGTAATCGAATCGACAGAGCTTTAATGATTTTTATGAATATGTTTAATTTTTTGAATGGACAATAATATACTTTCACAGTAGTTATTATGTTGATTTCATTTATGTCGATGTCTAGTAAAAGAATATCCCATTCTTTACTACAGAAACCTAGTTCCTGTAGCCGTTATAGGTATCTCAGGTGATACCTCACTTGCTTCGTAGGTGTTTCTTAGGGGGTAAACCCTATCAGGACGGTACCTTGGGTATTGGTTGGTATGGTCGAAGTTGAACATTGGTTATACGAGAGTGAGACTATACAATCCTATTCCTTACAACAACAATTATAACAATTCTTCAATAGCTTAAAACATCTAAAGTCAAGATTCAGGAAATGACATGTGAATATGAAATAATAATTAACATATTCTATATATACATTGTAGAATTAAACTTAAGAAAATTAGAATTGAAATAACATGAATAAAATACATAACATAATCCATTTTACTCATAAATCTCAAACCAAGATTTACAAAATATCTCCACATTTCATTCATTGGCTCCAAAAATATTACAAAGTATCATGAACGAAATCCATTAAACAGCTACAAGCATCAGGAACATAACACATCTTCATATAGTGTAATACCAACTCTAGAATTCCTCTTTACTTATTGTTGTTAGGGAAAGTGTTCCTATGGCTGGGGCGAGGCCACTAATATACTAGGGTTGAAAGATAGACATATAAGTTTATGTAAATACAATAATTAAGAAAAATGTTAAGGGTTGGAGAGGGTGTGTACCTTACAGAAAGAAGGTTGATTCAATCCTCTCCTTGAGTCCTCCTCTTGATATCCAATCAAGGAACCTATAAAACCACTTCAAGAACTTCCTGAAACCAATTTGACTACACATAAAAGATTGATATTCAAAAGAACATAAAACAATGATATCATAAACATCAATAAGTAATCAAATTTGAGATAGGCATGCACACAATGATTTGGAAAGGGAAGAATCTATAATATCTAATTAAAGATTGAAACATGTACATAATACCTTATTCCAATCAAGGAACCCGG
>LPNX010071880.1:478624-695518 GCA_001517045.1 Pseudotsuga menziesii | reverse complement strand
TTTTTTTAATGACAAATATGTCAATTCAACCATTATGGTTGACTTATTTTATTGAAATTCTATTGGTTCTTAAATTCCAACTCACAAAAACTTATTTTGGGACGTTTTCTTATAAGGCCCATTTTAGACCCCAAATTTCCTCTAATCTGAGTCATGAAACCTTCAATTTTGGTTATCCTGCTTCTCTCCTCCCGGAATCCCAACCTCCAAGCAATGCTTTAGTGGTAGATGGAAACTAGAGCATAAGTGCAGGGGATGAGAGTCAACATGTTTCCAATGTACCATTACAATAGGACAATATCCCTTTCATGTTCCCATATACCTCTCTTATTTAGCAAATGAAGAAGAAAGGGTTGAGGAGGAATTAGTTACAACCAAGGAGATGGTTCCAAAACCACCCAAACCACCAATTTTTCAATATTTTTTCTATTTTTTGTATAATTTTTAAGCACACTATAGTGTAAAGGATAAAATAGCATGTCACACTCTAGTGGAGAAATATGAAACCAACGTGTTGGTGAAAAAATGAGTAAAAATTCATTTTCCCAAGTTTTTTGGGAGGTAGTTTGGTCTCCAATTGTGTTCATAAACTTCCTAAATGTTGAATGCACCATGACTAAGGTAAGGCCATCCTACTAAGGTCTTGGATATTCCAACCTTAAAATGTCCTTTAGGTGAGTGACAATAACTTCATGAAGTGTTGTCATGCGACCAAAACATGTAAGTGTCGTCATGGATGGCGAAGTGCCAAATTTGGCTATAACGGATGCCCCCTAATGTATGAGGTCAGAGGGTAAGGTGATGGATAGAATACATTATAAATAATAAATAGTTGGGTCATGGAGTCCAAGAAACTGGAGAAACCAATATCTTATGCTCAAATGAAGTACTTGAAAGTGTTAGAACATTAATCTACCTTAGTACCATGGTCTTAAACCTAGGAGGCATTTTAATTTTCCTTATGCTTATGTTATATGATCCTACTTAGGTTATACTGATCAATATTGGCCAAATAGGTGTTTTTGGATCATTAAATCACAGTTGAGGTGATCCACTTTGATCATCCTGATAGTTGAGGCTCTCTAGTTTGATCATCCTATCATCCCAAGTGCCTTAATTGATTACAAACCACTTCTTTTTTACTAGGGGCGCTAGTGTGTGAATGTGGTTGTTTTGTGGTCTTTTTGGGCATTTCTTTGCTCCTAGAGACTCTCCCACTCACACATGTGTACATTGATGCATTTCACTCCTACATTTATGCCTCCTTAAATGTTCACACATGTATTCATGACTGATTGGTTGGGTTTGGGGGCCTATTGGTCAACCTAGGGGAAATTAGGGGTCAAGTCCTAGAACGAAATTTCTATGCATTCACATGGCCTCCAAAGGCTCATTAATTTACCCCAATGTATTATAAATATGTACTATACACATCTACAAGATGTACACTAATAGAAATATTGTTTACTGGCATCATTCATATGTACTATTTCATTCTCTTTTTTTGTTATCTTGCATATTTTCTCAAATTTTTTTACTGTGAATATTGCTCTAGATCCTAGATCTCATTGTGAATCAATTCTCACACAAAGAGAGGAAAATGCCAGACAATCTTATCTCTAGGATAATACATGTCCGAGTACAAATTATTTCGAGAAAGATACAAGGTAGATACAACTTATGTTTGACTGATGTAACTATCATGGACATACAAAATACAAAGTGGTGCCATATGAAATAGAGATGAGTCATGGCTAAAAATGAGTAGTGTGGATCCATGTTCGATAACCATTCATAGCCACAAGAATACAAGGTGGATCTATGCCTTAGTAGGTGTCATATACAGTGTGACATGGTGTTACTATGATGTATGCTCAAATAAGTATTGAAGGGGGTATCCCCTCTACTAAACCTTACACGACCTTGTTCATGACTCCCTTGTCATATGAGGTTTTTTCTTCACCTTCTACAAACTTGGATTTCCTAAATATAGGCCACTACATCTGAGTTTCAATGCTTTGTATAATTTGAATCCAAATCACTAGCCTTAGCTAGTAGGTGATCATCCCTAGAAAAAGTAATGTTACTAATATATTTTAAGATTAACATTCTTTTTAAAGGGTTGTTTCTTACTCAAATGGTAATGGTTGTGAAACTAGTGATTTTTTTATTCATAAATGAAACACAAGGATGAGTGAAAAAAGAGATTCAAAATGCAAAGCTTTTACTTTTCTTTTATTTTCGAAGTTGACAATGCAGGCCACAAATATGAGATTTTTTTTCTTTTTTTATAGAAAAAGTACATATGCATGTGCAACTATGACTATGTTACTATCCTAAGACACATACAATAGAAAGAACTTGATTTTTAATTTTTCTTTTAAAATAAAAAGAAAAAAACTAATCGCAAACAAGTAAGATCAATATGATATGAAAGAAAAGTGATTTAGATCTTTGCACTAAACATACAAGATCAGGACCCTAGACTAGATAAAGGGCTTATAACACCCTACTTAGAGAGAAAACTTGAAACAAGAATTCAATTTAACCACCTTGGTATAAAAACCTTGACCAACAAGACTGAGCAAGAAAATTATCAAAATAAAACATTTCAAGAGTTCAGATGACTGACAAATAGTCTATATGTCCTAACAAAGGTTGAACAAAGTATCATAAAAAAATGACATCCCAAGAATGGATATTAAGTACAAAGTGCATAAAAAAATACCAAATTGTGAAAAAAAGATACCAAACATAAATAAGATCAATCACTATATAAGACACTACTTCCAAGGGGTCTTACACAAACCTGGGAATAACGAGGATTCCAAAAAATGCAACCAAAAACCCCTCAAACAACCCTGAAAGTGAAAAAAATCACCTACAGGAGTGACACATTACAGAAAAACATGCGTAGTAGCTTCTGACAAGCAGGTGAAAAGACCATCCACCAGTGTGTATATAGAAAAAACACCACTATATAATCTATAACAAGCATGTGGGTATTAAAAATTCCAAAAAATGTGAATCCAATTCCCAAATTGACAATGGAAGTGTCTAAAAATAGTCAATGATTGTTCCTAACTTGAAATAAAACTCAAAACTTCAAGAAAAATAAGCTTCTCCCTAGTAGAGTCACCAATTTTGTTGTTAGGGAAAGTGTTCATATGGCTGGGGTGAGGCCCACCACCATACCAGGGTTGACAGACATACATATAAGGTTATGCAAATAAAATAATTAAGAAAAAGGTCAAAGGTTAGAGAGGGTGTGTATCTTACAAAAAGAAGTTTTATCCAAGCCTCTCTTTGAGTCCTCCTCTTTCTCTCCAATCAAGGAACCTGAAAAACCACTTCAATACATTCCTCAAACCATTTTTACACATAAAAGATTGATTTTCAAAAGAAAATAAAACAATGATCTCATAAACATCAATAGGTAATAAAAACTGCGATATACATGCACACAGTGATTTGGAAAGGGAAGAATGTCTAATATTTAATTAAAGAATGAAACATGTACATAATACCTTCTTTCAATCAAGGAACCTCATGAAACCTTTAATTCTGGTTCTCTTGCTTCTCTCCTCCATCCCAACCTCCAAGCAATGCTTTAGTGGTAGATGGAAAATAGGGCATATGTGAGGGGGATGAGAGTAAAAATTGTTCCAACATAAAATTATATAATTTAAAAACAATGGTTGATAATTCAAAATATTTATAAAAAACATTAAATAAAGAAATAATAAAAAAATTGCAAACAATACTTTAATAACCTACATTTGATTAAACTAATTCATATTACATTCTAGTGTAAACCTAAAATTAAAAATTGGTTAATAATTATAATTAAAAAGATTTTGAACAATAGTAAATTTAAATATTGGTTAATTACAAAATAAAAATATTTTAAAATTAACATTTGCTACCTTAAACAATTTAGGGTTTTTAGTTGTTTCTTCTACCCATGAACTCTCTGAACCGGCATCCTCTTGTCACCACATCCCATCACTATTTATTTAGTTCTTTCACTCTTCATGTTACTCGGAAAACTGTCCTGATGATGGATCCTGTTTTGGATTCGAAACGTCGATATACAATTATGAATACTGTGGTTTTTATGATTCCTGCTACAACTAACCACCACAAAAGTCTTGCTACAGAAATTACTTCCCAATATGGAAGGGAAATCTGGAATCACGTCCGGTTACTAGAGAAGTTACGAGTTAAAATCATGAAGAGAGCAGAAGATCTGAATTTCTTAAAAACTTGCTGAGACAAGAAGCTAACTCCCTCGTTTGCTGTAATCAACCACCGTATGCGCATTCTTTGACAAATTAAGCTTTACGCTAGTTAGAACTGAAATCAAGAAGACACGCGCTAACCTAGACTATTTTAGGATTATTAATCCTCCCTTGTCCAAATTTGGTCATATGTCTAAATCGGGAGTCCATCTAGTCTATTTACAGTCATTAACACCATTGGGTCCACTTGGCCTAATTGGGGCACATGTTTCAGTTACTAAAGTGTGGGGAACACTAATTGAGGCTCACTGCCACTGATTGCACTTGATTGCATCAGTTTAGGAGCCTCCTAGACCAATCGCTACAATTTAGGAAGCCAATGGGAGTGCCGAAACCAACCAAGGTCAGTTCACTTCAGTTGATGACTAGTCAAGCTAAGTTAGGAGTCAGTTACATTCAGTTCTAGTCCTCTACATTCAGTTAGCTCTAGGTTTACTTGACTGCACTCATGTGGGGCGCATTTCTAACCTACCACAGTCAGTTAACCTTAGTCAACACTGAATGTAACACTTGAGTTGTGTTTTAGAGCTCCGATGAACTCCGGTTATGGTTTAGACAAGGTCAGTTAACTATTGATTCCTCCGATAGTGATATAGAAAAGGTCTTGGTTACCTACAATCAAGTAGAGTCTAATCAATTCGAACTTCCTCATGTGGATTCGAATTGCTTGTGGCTATTAAAGCCATTGTACTTCATTGTAATTATCTATCTAATTACTCTTTGATTAATGAAAAGCATTCACAGTTGCAAGCCATTTTTGCACTGTTTCATTCTTCAATAACTAAGTAAATTGTGTGATGTATCATGTGAGTTGTGTGTTTGTCCATAGATCTATGTGCTCAATTTAATATGGTATCAGAGCCTCCGCAGACAAGGCACTTCTCCTCCTTAGATCTTCTACTGGATCATTTTTTTGTTTTGCAGGTACAAATTCGAAATGATTTCATCTCTGATGAGATAAGGTCTCTGTCGGGTGACGCCTATTGGACTCAGTAAAGAGTGTTTTAGTAATATTAACAAGCTGAATAAAAGTGATGGAGCTTTTAGAACAATAGCAACAGGTCTTTCTCCTATCTTGCGCTACCTCATTAGATCTATTGAAGACCCGAAGGAACTCTGGACAAGATTGGACATAAACTTTGGAATGATTTATGAGGATAATAATAGCACTTTGGAGAGCACATCCAACACCATAATCATCCTTGATCCAAAAATATTGGCCTCCACTCTCTCTGATGAAGTTGTTCAAGATAAAGAAGAAGCAGAAGCTTCTACACAGTCAATTCGAATTGAAGAGTCTCCATGCAATGACTCCTTCTCCTGATGCTTCCGAAGTTCATGAGATATCTGATATCTCATATTCTCATATTGTTGAAACAGAAGAAGACATTCAAATCTATGATATTGAAGAACAAATCTACTGCACTTCCATGCAAACATTCACCGGTGATTTTTCTTTAAATTCTGTGCAAAACTTACCAGTAATTGCTTCTGAAAGTGAAGAGAAATTTGATTTTCCTCCCTCTAATGTTGCTGCTGGTGTGAAAATATGTGATACCTTGGATATTTTGAAAGAAATATCAGATTACGAGAGTGATCCATTCACTCCCCATGATCTATATTTTCCAACAAATTCCTGCAGGATTCCATGCACCAAAATTCAGAATTTTGAAGAAGAAGAAAGCTGTGCATCCACCGTCTCGGTTAACCATTTATTTGAATCTGATATTAACCTTATTGGATCTAATATGATGTTATTTAGATCTGATATGATATTTCTTGGTTTAATATATCAAATTCATAATCTTTAAGTACCGCTTGTAGTTGTTCTCATCAACGGTGTGAAGAAACAAGTACCACAAGTCTCCTACAAAATTGTTGCTGGGGATTTGATTCCATTTCACAATTTTGGATCTGTTTTGAACCTATTTAGATTTGATTTAATTTCTGATCTGATATTATTTGGTTCATATTTTAAAATCCAAAATCCTTCAGTCATGCTTGTAGCTGCTCTCACCAATTCCGGTGTGAAAAATCAAGTACCACACTTTCTCTTCAAAACTGCTGATGGGGATTTGGTGTTAGTTTCCTCATATGAGGTTGCTGATATTTTATTATGTGATTTATTATCTATTTCAGAAGCTATATCAGACTATGGAGCTCAATAATTCTCTATCAACAGTCCCAGTGCTTCTCTACCATTGATCACATGCTCATCTCCTCACAGAACTAGTAAAGAGGAAGATTTTCTGCATCCGCCTGGACACCTTCTCCTAACACTTGGGGCTGTGCTTACCACTCATGGTTTGCTGTTCATGACTGCAAAATATCAGTTTCTTTAGTGTTCCTCACATTCTCTGAATTCTCAAGAACCTTTTCTCACTTTTCAGTTGACTTCAGTTGCTCTACATGGGTCCATTCTTCATCCGACAGCTGTCTATATTTCTGATTTAGTTGAGCAAATCATTCTTCTTCCAAAGAGGAAGATTCCTCCAGACATAATGATGGAGAGGTTCACATGCCAGGCTTGAGGATACCTATGCACATAAGAAACAGATTGATCCTGATTTTACCTACTTAATTAGAGAAGGGGATTTTTTTCCATGTGTTTTTTCCCCAACACCTTGTTTTTGAGCAGTTACTTTACTTTACTTGATGTAATGGGTGACCCATGGTCTTAGTTACCAGGGCCCACAGATTGTCCAAGTTAGCATTCAGGGGGGGGTTTAGGATTATTAATCCTCCCTTGTCCAAATTTGGTAATATGTCTAAATCGAGAGTCATGTCTAAGTCGAGAGTCCATCCAGTCTATTTATAGTCATTAACACCATTGGGTCCACTTGGCCTAATTGGGGCACATGTTTTAGTTACTAAAGTGTGGGGAACACTAATTGAGGCTCACTGCCACCAATTTCACTTGATTGCATTAGTTTAGGAGCCTCCTAGACCAATCCCTACAATTTAGGAAGCCACTAGGAGTGCCGAAACCAACCAAGGTCAGTTCACTTCAGTTGATGACTAGTCAAGCTAAGTTAGGAGTCAGTTACATTCAATTCTAGTCCTCTACATTCAATTAGCGCTAGGTTTACTTGACTGCACTCATGTGGGGCACATTTCTCACCTACCATAGTCAGTTAACCTTAGTCAACACTGAATGTAACACTTGAGTTGTGTTTTAGAGCTGCGATGAACTCCGGTTATGGTTTAGACAAGGTTAGTTAACTATTGAGTCATCTGATAGTGATTTAGACAAGGTCTTGGTTACCTACAGTCAAGTAGAGTCTAATCAATTCGAACTTCCTCATGTGGATTCGAATTGCTTGTGGCTATTAAAGCCATTGTACTTCATTGTAATTATCTATCTAATTACTCTTTGATTAATGAAAATCATTCACAGCTGCAAGCCATTTTTGCACTATTTCATTCTTCAATAACTGAGTAAATTGTGTGATCTATCATGTGAGTTGTGTGTTTGTCCACAGAACTATATGCTCAATTTAATAGATCGCATGTCCAGAAACATGTTTTCCCTACTTAATAAATACAAAATATTAAATTCCAAGTTTAAATTGTGAATATCAACCTTTGAAAATCTAAAACCATACTTAACAATTAAAATTTATAACTAATAAAAATTAATTTCATAAAAACTTTTTAAATAAATCATAACTAAAATCAATTAAAATTATAAGTTTATAATTGTAGTAAAAGTTAGGATGTTTTAAACATATAACTCATAACCTATTCTAACTTTGACCAATAATAGTATTGGTAGGAATTAATTAAAAAATGTCAATAAAGATTTATAAAAATTTAAGAACAATGGTTAACAATTTTTTTTAATAAAGTCTTATATAATTTAAAAACAATGGTTAATAATTCAAAATGTTTCTAAAAAACATTAAATAAAGAAATAATAAAAAAATTACAAACAATACTTTAATAACCTACATTTTAAACTAATTCATATTACATTCTAGTGTAAACCTAAAATTAAAAATTGGTTAATAATTATAATTAAAAAGATTTTGAACAATAGTAAATTTAAATATTGGTTAATTACAAAATAAAAATATTTTAAAATTAACATTTGTTACCTTAAACAATTTAGGGTTTTTAATCGTTTCTTCTACCCATGAACTCTCTGAACCGACATCCTCTTGTCACCACATCCCATCACTATTTATTCGGTTCTTTCACTCTTCATGTTACTCAGCAAACTGTCCTGGTGATGGATCCTGTTTTGGATTAGAAACTTCGATATATAATTATGAATACTGTGGTTTTTCCGATCCATGCTAATGCTAATATCTCTTTCATGGTCCCATCCCTCTCTCTTATATAGAAAATGAAGAAGAAAGGGTCGAGGAGGAAGTAGTTACAACTGAGGAGATGGTTCCAAAACCACCCAAACCACCCATTTTTCGATATTTTTTATATTATTTGTATGTTTTTTAGGAACACTCCAGTGTAAAAGGAGAAATAACATATCACAATCTAGTGGAGGCATATGAAACCAGCATGTGCATGAAAAAATGAGTAAAATTTCCTTTTCCAAGGTTTTTTGGGAGGTGTTTTGGTCTCCTACTGTGTTCATAATATTCCTCAATGTTGAATGAACCATGAATGAGGTAAGGACATCCTATTTAGGTCTCAAATGTGGCTCTTCCATCCTTAAAATGTCCTTTGGATGAGTAACAATAACTTCATGAAGTGTCGTCATGCAACTAAAGCATATAAGTGTCGTCACATATGGATAAGTGTGAACTTTGTCTATAAAACTTACACAAACAACAAAATAAATATGACAAGGTTAATAGACTAGATCCACAAAATAAGTACCAAATATCGTAACACCTAGGACAAACTAAAATCTTTGGATAAGATTGGCCAAGTAATATTTCCATTTGGAAAATGTATCCTTCATTTTAGTAACATCTTGATATGTCACATGCTCTAGTTGGATCTGTTACATATCATTTCTCCTTTTTTCGTTCTAAGTATCAACGAAATTATTGAGAAGTAGTTTCAAAGAAATTAGAGATTAAATGAACCATTTCAAATATGTAAGATCAATATCGTTATGTCCTAATTCATTATGTTGATTCACTTGCAGTTGATCCACATCAATAAACTTCAATTTAATAGGATTGAGACACCTAACTCAGTAGAAACCGCCATGCCCATGTTTTCCATCAAATTGTATGTCCATGCCCATATCCTACAACATATGTTATCATGTTTTTTATTTAGAGTGGAAGCGTCATCACATACTATGCCCCAAGACTTCAATGAAACATTAACTCATTTTAACTTCATTCAATCCAAGAGAGGAATGAATTCACCAACATTTTTTTTATGTAAGAAAGTCCATGTACGAGCTGCTCAAAATATTTGTCGTCTATCTTCTTATTTTCCACATGTTCATTCAATACATACAAATGTTCAAAAAAACAAAAAACAAAAAAACATCTTGAATATCATTAAGGACATTGAGAAAATCCTTCTGAGATTCTCTATATTTATTATTAATAGAAAAGTCTTTAGCTTTAAATTCATCCAATGTAAGGTTTAAAGATGAAATAGAGAGTGATTTTATTTTCAATTGACCAATCATTTCTTTCAAGTCTTTGATCTCCACTGCTTGGTCCATTGCATTCTTATATGTTTATCCCTTGTGTTGCAAGGTTGAATCAAGTTATTTCCTCAAGTCCTCCAATTATTTCTGATGTTGAGTCTTCATATCATTTAATTGCTTAACAAAGTCAAAATGCAATGAAAACTTTTCTTTTCCAGAGAGGCCACCTTGGACTTCTCATAATCAATGACCTTATTTGGAGCTTACACTATATGAATCCAATGGCTGTTACTTTATCTGAATCTTCCTTTTGTACATATGTAATAGATTCCTTCCAAATTATCTGATGTGTAGGTGGATCATTGATAGAACCATCATCTATGGATATTTTGGTATAATTTATCATAACTTCCTTTTGTCTCTTACTAAAGGAGTAATCACCAAGGAAAACAATAGTGTCTTCCCTAAAATAAACAATTTTTTTTGAAATTGCTACCATGGGATCAACAATGGAAATTAAATCCATTGACTCTATAGGTGTAGCTATCTTCCCTTCAAGAGGAACTCTAGAAATATTTCTATCAACTTCAGTTACTTGCGAAACAGATGATATATGTGAAGAAGGTTCCAAAACTAATGAGTTTGGATAAAGGGTGAAGTATTGTTAGGATGATATGTAATACTTTCACTATCCTTAATCAAAGAGGGGGCATATACTTCCTTTTTCTTCACTTCCTTCTCAATAGGTAGGCTCTGTGAAGTAGGAGGATTAATTTGAACTTGTGTAATAATATTTTCAACTAAACATGGCAATGGTGGATTTTCAATGGATGAGAAGTCAGATGAATAACCTACCATATAACTAGGTAGAGGGTTTTTGGACTAATGAGAAGGTTTCTTATGAGATTCTAGGGGAACATGACCATTTGAAGAGGAGGAGATCTAATGAGAACTAGTGGTTGTGGTAACAGGAGGAGTAGATGATGTTGATAAAGGTAAGGAATCCATGTTTTCTTATATGACTTGAGTGGGCTGGAACACTTCCTTGGTTTTTTCTAAGTATAACTTGAATAGTAGATTTAGGGGAATAGAATTACACATAGAGGCTACTAAAGGCTTGACATATTTTCCAAAAAAAAATTAATATATACTCAGAACTAGAGCTAGAAACAATAGCGGGTTCAGTATCTATATAGAACATACTTATGAGAGATTCTACTCGATGCATAAGGTTTGAAAAAGTTTGGATAGGAGTCAAAGGATTGAAGGTGCTTTTCTATGACTACCTCGTTGACTATTGTACTGTATGTAGTGCTAGCAACCAAGGATTTGTTCAATGCTTCTTGTTGTGCTTTCTTTGTATTATCCTCAAGGGAAAAATCTCCTTTCCTTATTTCAAATACATGGATCCTTTTATTCTTCTTATTATCTTCATGACGCAGATCATTTATTTTATCCAACACTTCTTCAAAAGTCATAAAACCCTAGTAGACAAAGCCATTTGGATCCTTCTCAAGCATATAGGTTCATTTAATTCGAGTTGTTGAAAGATTACACTATACAAAATGCACATGATCATGCATCATCTTAGTCACCCTTCCCCAATTTCAATTAATGTAGTCTGAGTGCCAATAGATAGGCATGAGTGGAAATTTGAATAACCGAGAGTCCCAAACACATAGGGAATTTAATACATGATTCCTTTCTAGGGAATGTTCCCTATCATGGATTCCATCCACTAGAGTCTGATAATCCACCTCCTCCAAAATAATTATGTCAATCACAATCCTGGGGAGAAGATGAAATGAATTATGGTCCCATACCCTGATGTAGGTAAACTACTCTCCACAGTTCCAATTCCCCATTGTATCCACCAACTTCCTAGCATATTCTAATATCATAGGCGTGTAAACTTTGTAGATTATGAGATAGACATGACTGAAAAAGATCTTATAGATATCATAGATGTAGGGTTTGTATTTTTCCTCCCACAATGCAACACAATAGACATGTAAAGGAGGTGATTGCACAATTTATTACCAAGTCATCAAAGTAAACTTGAAATAAGCAAACACAATATTAAACAAATATGTTTAGAAGAAAAACCTAGGATTTTTCATCATAGGGGAATCCTTTACTAACCCAATAATGATATTCAAGTTATGTGAGAACAGTGGAGCCCATCTAAATACTTGACAATGGGTGATAATGTTATGAGCTAGAGGAGCCTATTCCAACCTAAATTGTATTTAATTTTCCAAACCATAAAACATGGATAACACGTATCCCAATAATTTATTTGGCTCCTTGAGGTATCCTTAGGTTTGAGGTATCCTTAGGTTTTATCCAGAACTTATCCTTCTCAATCCACCAGCTTTTGACCAGTTTTATGAAATTGAACTTCTTCTCCTACTCAGCAGCAAATGCTGGATACAACATATTTTGTGGGGCTTTGAGAGAATACATTTGAGCAATGGTATATAGTTTGAAATATTCAATATTGTCTAGTTCACATATTGGAAGGAGTAGATGGGTATATCTATTATGTTAGGTGGTTATATATACAACATAACAGGGGGATGTGTAACGATGGCATGGGGATTCAAACTTCGGATCTTCTAAAAAAATGTTAGCACCGTCTCCATACCATGAGAAATCACCATTATCGAACAAGTTGTAAATGTCTAACTAGCCATACATTGGCGGTCTCCATTTCTACAATATGTATAAGAAAATATCCTAGAATTTGTTTCTTTAACATCCACGAGAGTCGCAGTCTTGCCTTTGGTCATTGCATCAATTATATCAGTTAAAATTTGCAACATTTTCCACAATAACTTACGATTTCAAACTAAAAAAATTAACCATATTAAGTAGAAAAAAATACTAATAAAAAGTCACAAAACAACTGGTAAGAATTCGAAGTGCTCAGAATCTCTCAATCACAGGGTGCTTACAAAGTAAAAATGTGAAGTAATTTTCAAAAGCAATATTAAGTGTCACATTATCAACCCAATAAGTTAAATTTCGCATCAACATTCAATGAGAAGAAGGGGACAAAATGGTGGTTAAATCATTATAAATGTCAATTCATTAAGGATTTGATCATTTTTTGAACTTTTATATGAATTTCGAATCAGCAACATCGGCCTACATATTTTCCAAAGAACATATGACCTTTCCAATGTAGGGGTACCGAGAAAGTCGAACATCAGGTGTCGGAATGCAGAAGCATGAAAATTGTGTTAAAATAGTTTTTCCGGAACTCCAGAACCAAAATATAAAATTAAATTACAAGGAATAATTATTTAGGGTCCATGATGACGGGAGAAAAATTTGACAAAATAGAACTTCAGTTTCAATGCTTGATTTCTGATACTTTAGATCTGTGACGAAAAATAAATGAATTTGAGTAGCATTTACGAATTTGAAATGTCGGAAGGTATAATTTAGAAATACAAAATACAATTACTGTGTTGGAATTCCGATTTTGTTTTGGAACATCTAAAAGTTAAAATAGAAATTTAAACATATTTCTCAACTAGTGCTGGAATTTGATGGGCAAAATGATCCTCATGGGGCATTTTGATGGTCAAATAGGGTTAAAAATTTTAGTAGATTGTTTTTTAAGGGTAAATTTATCATTTAAACTTATTTTTAAAGAGAAATAAAATTTTCAAAACGTCATTATATTACTATTATTTTAAAGGGAAACAAAATTACTAAAACCTCATTATAAATTACTACTAGTAAATTAGTAATATTAATACTTTTATCTTATTATTATATAAAATTATACTTTCCAAATTCCAACCGTACTTTCACTAAAAAGAAAAATATTAAGTTACTATTATTTCTATCATCCATGCTTTTCTATTTTGTAATCTTTATTGATTTTTTCTAAAAGCAAAAAATATCATTTAACACTGATTTTTCTATTATTTTTTTACTATTGTAAATAGCATCTACATAGTACAAATTTTAGTGCTCAATGCTCAACTAAATGATTTGAAAGTTGGAACTTGGAAGGCTGGAGCGTAGAGCCTAGAATCCCTTGGAGTTGGAGAGTGGACAATGGATTCTGGACAGACATTATTGGAAAGAGTTATCAAGATTCAAAGGTACTTTTTGTAGAATTTTTTTGGTTTAGACTTAAATATTTGTTTAAAAATCTATTGACTTGTTTAAAAATCTACTATGATTTTCTCTATATTTTTTGTAATGTATATATATTTAAATTCGATACTGAGAGTCGATATCACATGGTTGAAATCTTTTAGTACAAGATTATTTCTGGGTGTAACAAAGATTGCTTATTTAAGACAACGAACAATAATTAAGTCAAATAAACATGAAACTCCTCTAGGTTTTTTAACTTTGTCCTTTAAGCTCAGTAGAATATGGTTTTCTTGCCCCTCATGCTTGATAAACAAAAAAACAAAATTTCAACTTCACATAATCTAGTGGTTCAATTATGGAATTAAAACTAAAAACATGATTTGTCATCTTAAATACTACTGAAAACAAATTGTAAAACATTTATGTAAAATTGATGAATTTGTAATTTTCAATTTACATGTGAAGAGTCGAAGACAAAGTTGAAGGCTGATTTTGAAAATAAGTTTGTTCGAGTTATTTTATGCGACTCGCCTCAATTTTGTTAGCATTAAAAGACCTGGTTCCTTCGACTTTAATGGATCCTAGTAATTCTAATATATTATATTCCTATTCTCCATTCTTTCAAAACTATTTTATGATCATCTTGTATGTACTAATTTAGTCTCTGGTTGCTTGTATTTGATATAATATTAATGGTGCAGGTTGTTTAATTATAGAATAGGTATCCATTTCATTTAATCTCCAAACCTAGAAAATATACTTAATAAAATCGAAATCAATCCCAAAGATCATTACATTTCATTTTAGGTAGATTTTCATTAAACATGGCTCATCAATTTAAACTTCACCTCACTTGTTGCATTGTATGCAAAAGCGGTGCAAAAGGCTTGCAACAAGTTTTTTGGAAACTCTGGAAATGCTTAAAAAGTTTGTATATCAGGTGCCATTGCCAATTTCCCACCACTAAGTGAATATATGGGGAAACCAATGTTCAAAGTCGCTATAAAGAAAGAATTTACAAGCATTCCAACTGCTCCTATTGCAACAGTCTCTATGATGTATCCTCTGTACATTTTTCCATATTTGGCCATAACAATGGCACCTTTGGTGTTCAATCCGAAGTCTCTAAGAGTCTAATAGTCCTCTTTAGAGTAGTTGACAAACACCGATTCCAACGTAAATCTTGAACATCTTGGCAAATTGCAGGCCATCCATTACCCTGGTAACATTATTTCAAATCTGGGCCATGTGAGCTTCTTATCCCATGTGAATATCAAATTTAAAGCATTTTCTCAATCAAACATATTTATGTGTAGCAGACCAGCTCCAAGTTGTGCTCGACTCTTAGTTTCACCTTAAAAATGATATAAATTGCCTCCATACAAAATCTTGTAGTCGCAAACGGAATTCAAATTTATATTTAAAGGCCTCACAAGCTGTAATTAAAGGCCATGATGTCTTTGTTGGTCAATTTTGTAGGGTGTATTCAACAATCCATGATCCAGTCTCGTAGTCTCTCTAAGAATTGCAACCAAAAAATAAAAAGGGCAAAGTTGACCTTTAACTCCAACACTGAATTATAACCACTATGATGTTATCAAATATCTTTATTATACATAGAATTGTCCATCATCATTCGAGTGCATTCATTTCCAGGTGCATAGTGCATCACTTACATGTGGAAAAGGGTATTCCACAATATGGGACCAATTAACGTTCTCATATGGGACCAATTAACATTCTCATATGTCCATGTGGGACTAGTGGGAGTTATAGTGATCATAGCATTCTATCAGCCATTAAACATCTCTTATAAAAATTGTGGAGATTTAGCATTAAACATAATCTCTCAACGATAGGTTCTTCTTCGTAAATTATTATACAAAAAAGATCTCAATTTAAATGTGATAACTGATAATTTGTGCGTATGGGTATTCATGGGCCAGGGCACAAGTTAAGTCATTTTAATCTGGGAGAGATATTTCATACATAATTGAGTCCAAGGAAATCTTCGAATAACTGCAAAGGCCAAGGTTATTGCAGGATTCAAATGAGCTCTAGAAAAATGACCTATGGCCTACGCCTTAAATTATGATCATCACTGCGAGTCCCCATACCATGGAAATAATAAGATGAGTTATGGAATTGTTGGTTTTCTTATCGATAACAACGAATCCACACATTTCCATCTCAAACCATTTTTAACAATATTAATAAAGACCATTTTTTATTTTAATATAAAAAATGTCAAAACAAATATTATTTCGAAAAAAATTAACAAAAAGTAATTATTGAAGGGTAAACATTTTAGCAAATCTTCACTGTTGAAGGGTAAAATTTTAAATAAAACTTTATATGATAAGAAATATAAAATACCAAAACGTTAAAAAAAAATTGACAGGTAGAATAAAAACCAAATTCCAACACTGTTCCCAACAATCATGATCCATGTTTATCGATCCGTACAGAAGTTTAAATCATATTCTAGATAAAATTAGGTTTATTACTACGGATATGGAATATTGGGTAGGTTACACCAAAAAATTATTTTTAATGTCGGAAGAGAAATCTCCACATAATAAAGGATATTTTTACATCGAAAATAAAAATTAAAACGACCTTGAGCTTGGAAATCATGGAATCAAACACAACCCTTTGCAATTGAACTTTTAAAGCAAATTCTAACTAAGTAGTGAATAAAAATTAGAAATTCAAAGCAAAGGAACAAAATTTTAAATGGGGATCCCATCGATTTAGTAAGAAATATATGCAATCTGTTGTGGCTACAACAAACGATTACTTACCAAGAGCAAATCATTATCTCTATAAATTCATAAAAATATTGTTTTCTCTAGAAGTTAAAGATTTGGGTAAAAATACAAAGTAGCTAGCTTTTTACCATAATCAATGTATCCATTTGCCCCATCCATGAAAAATTGAACTTTAAGTTATAAATTGTGTTCAGATATTCAACTATTATTAAAAAACATGAGAACTAGAGATTATGAAACTAATTAGAAAGATGTATAACTAACTTCAGCAGAATTATCTTAAGCTTGAATAAGAAGGCATGGGTTTGAATAGTCTTTAATTGTAAGACCCTAATATCACAAGCATTTCCTATGCTACCAATGAGTGTCCATAGCCATAATAGGGTTACCTTTTAACCCATTCTAGATGGTTTGATCCTAGGATGTTGCTTATAGGCACATAGCTTATAATTCCAAGTGTACTTGTCAATGGAGGTGTAGACTTGGAAGCTTTTCACAAGAACAAATGACATGCAAGTCTTTTGAGAATGTACTTGTATTATACATTTAAAAAAAAAAATTGAACCCCTAATGTCACATACATTGCTAATTCTACTAATGAGTGTCCATACCACCAATAGGGTTGTCTTTTAACTATTTTGCATAAGCATTGTGGTCCCAAAACATAACAACAAAGGATCTAATACCATGAAATTCATAATTATATCGAAAGAGATATTTAATTGGATGGGGAATAAAATATAGAACTCCTTAAGATAAAAGGATGACATAAAGAGGATGTCTATGTCTATCTCTTGTTAGGATATTTATCTGAAAGAATAACAAGTAAAACAAGATGCATAAGATTGTAACACCCTAGTTTTGACCCCATTGCATTAGATGTATATGATGTATATATTGTAAATGATCATGGTGTGGAGATAAAGGCCAAGGCCCCACCATTGATCGGTTATGTTATGTCTTGGATTTAAAATTGTCACCAATGGTATATCGGGGCATGCGGCATATATTAAGTTTATCATCATGTGAATATGCATCTATAATTAATTAAATGAATCCGACCAGCTACGATCGCCGCAACTAAATTCAGAAGGGGCATGATTTTCACAAGGATAAGGGTGGGGAAATTGTCAAACCTTGGCCAATGGGGGTAAAAATCCATGTGTCACCCTTCTTTGTTTACCCAACCACCTCCATTAAGAATTGCTGCTGGTGGTTTAGGCAGTTATTGTTTTGAAAGTGGGGTGGCAGGACTGTCAGCCCTTAACTCCACGCACACTCCATCCATGTTTGAATTCACTATGGCAAGAAAAACCTTCACGCACACTCCACTACGCAGGACTCACGATTGTCTGTTCACCTCCATGCACAGGATTTACTTGGTTTTTCACTCCCGCAGACACATTCTCCTCTCCACGCCTATGCTGAACACTCACGCACATCCAATTCACGTCCTCTCTGTAGTCTGTTCATCCACGCACAAGCTGGGAGCTATTCGTCCTCAGGTAGGGACCGTTGTCTGCTCATTATCCTCACGCATAGGAGTCTGCCCATTTCACGCACAGCTGGGAAGTCTGCATTTTTCTCTTCTTCTGCGTGGCCTAGATATGTTTTCTCGGTGATTTCGTTGCCCAGAACGGGCTGTGTTCCCCACGTTGTTGGCTGTGGTTGCTGTGGTCTTCCTTACATTTTGGGGACTATTGTAAATTCGCTTGAGAGTCATTTTGGCCACGATAGGGCCAAGAATGACTCAGAATTGTCTTCCCTGTCTTAAGCTGTATCAGCTGATTTAATTGCATGTGTGCAATGGTTGGTCTTCATACTGTGTAANAATAGCACTGGAAGGGAATGCAGGGCCTAAGGGACTATGTAGCAGAGAAGGGACTGATTCCTTGTGTTGGGTGTGTTTGGGTGTCTTAGAGGTCAGGCTAGCTCTGGTGCAGGTGTTCTTGGCTCTGTAATGATCTCACCAGCTTAGCATTGAGACTTTCCCACTCCTGGATGGCCTGATAAACCCAACTGTGTTGGCTTGGCTATGCTTTGTGTATCCTTGGCTATGTGTAAGCCTGCTAGTTCCCTTATTCCTTGGAGAATCATGCCTAGCTCGGGGGTGGCAGCGCTGTTGAGAGATTAAGGAGCACGCTGGACTATGGTTGGGTGGAACGTTGCAGCAACGTAGCTAGTTGCGGATCGATTTCATCATAAGATAAGTGCTCTTGTCCATTTTTACTTCTGCAACCATGTTTTTTGTTAATGTAAATGATGAACATGTTAAATGAATGCTTGCGTGAATGCATGTTGATTCTGCTATGCATGATAAATAATTGTAGCTGTGTATGATAAACAATGACAAATGTGCATTTTTACTTCAATGCACTTCCTTCAATGTGCATGATAAATAATGAACATTCTTACTTCAATGCACTTCCTTCAATGTAAATGATGAACATGTTAAATGAATGCTTGTGTGAATGCATGTTGATTCCACTGTGTATGATAAATAATTGTAGCTGTGTATGATAAAAAATGACAAATGTGCATTTTTACTTCAATGTGCATTCTGTTTCAGCAGTTTTATGAATTCAGCATGTTCATGGGGCTTTTAGTCTGCATGGTTAATGCCATGGGTTGCATCCTCTTCGCAGGTCGGAGGCACAGGGACGTGACAAAGATATAATAGATACACAAGACACAAATATTTTCATTGAGGAAACCATAAAGGATAAAACCTTAGAACTTCCTCATAATAGTACAATCACAAGGCTTGTATCATAATATGAAGAAACTAAGTAATAAGAAGCCAACAACAGATTTCCATCTCTCCTCCTTCTCTCTCTCTCTCTCTCTCTCTCTCTCTCTCTCTCTCATGCAAACTTGAGCGAGTGTGAGGTGTGTATAAATGAGGGAAGGTGTCTACCTATTTATACCTTTCAAGTGACATACCTATTACATGAGTGGGGCTAACCTCTTACCCTAATAGGGTCTACTTCTCCTCTCAAAAATCCAAAAATACATTACATGATGTTATAATGAGGACTATTTCCTCGACTTACAAATGAGGTTGTACCTCAAGGTCCATACACAATAATGACATCCTGAAAGGAGGAAAAAACATCTCCAATGGGGTAACAAAAAAATACAATGATAATATACATCAAAATATCTTCCAAAGTTACAAATACATCAACACTCACTCTTAACTAGAAAGGTAGTCTCTCTCTTCCATAGTCGTCAACACATCTAGTCCAATCATCATCACAGAGTCATAATCATAGTTGCTTCCATCATTATCTTCTTATAAATCATTGAATGGTACTATCTGTCATTAGAAGTTTCTAAATATCTAGCCCTTTTTCATGTTGGGTGTAGGCCTAGTCCACATCTAGATCTTCATCACATATATGAGCAAGCCATCATGTAGGAACAATTCATGACCTTTTTTACATTGCCATGACAAGAAACCGTGTCTCTTACCTTTATCTTGTCGTATCCAAATCATCTCTTTTGTCCTTCCCAAAATAAACCAAATTCACAGAGCACAGTCGAGATGAAGAACATTGCGTTCTATCACCATAGTAGTATGCCAAGAAATTTCACGTCATCGAGACAACCTGTAACATCAAATATGAAAGAATATCCTAGGATCACGCCAATTGTATTACATCTCTCCATGGTCAACCTGCATTCTACCAACATAGGAGAACTTCCTAGGTGCACCTCAAGTTCCTTGTGACCTTATCATCTCCAACATGGGAACACACGCACACACAAATGTAAGGAATGATTATGACAGAACAACCTGCTACATTGGGACATTTACGTTTCAGGTTGACCTCAAGGACTTATTACATATGAACAACCTGCGTCCAGGATATTTTCTCTTAAGACAACCTTTGGGGATTATTACATACGATTAACCTAAGTACCATTCCAGGTCTCTTATTTACACTCACACAAACCACATGACTTATAACATTCTAGTAACTTGTGTACCACGTCATGGATTTTATTTACACTCGAATTACATGACTCAGGACTGATTACGTCTAAGTAACTTGTGTATCATGCTAGGGATCGTATTTACACTCACACAACCTACAATATTTATTAATTCCAAGCAACCTGCTTCATTAGGGTAATTTTTGCTTGGATAACTTGTCTCATTTCCCATGTAAGATATCATGCATTTGCATCTTCTAGTCTCTTCCTATTCCTAGCATAGAAACATATCAGGACTGATTACGTCCAAGGATAACCTGCAAGATTTTCCAGGACATATTACATCCAAGAAAAACCAACCTGAGTGATTACATCTAATAAACCTACTATCTTTGCCATAAATTTTACGCTCAGAAAACTTGTCTCTCCATTTATGCTAGAACTCATCACTCCCTCTTTCAAGTGGTCTCATTCTAGATCACACCAAGTCTTTCTCTGAATTACATTAAATTCACTCTAGCTATAGGCTTGGTTAACACATCAACTATATGCTCATCCATAGCCACTTATTGGAGCTTTAGTGCTCCTCTCTGCACCATATCCCTGATATAGTGGAACTTGATCTCTATGTGCTTCAACATGTCATGAAACACAAGGTTCTATGACAGATTCACATAACTCTGATTGTTGCATAAGATACAAGTCACATCTAACTGGAGATCAAACAAATCACATAGTAGCTTCCACATCCACATTTCCTCACAAATAGACAAGAAAGAGAAAACATACTCTGCGTTGGTTGTACTCAGCGCCACATAGGAATTCTTCCTTATAAACTAAGAGATCATGCGAGATCCCAAAGTGAAGTAGCAACCCAAAGTGATCTTCCTATCAGTGGTGCTACCTTCCCAATACAAATCAACATAACTGTGTAGGTTAATCTTCTAATTTGCATCATACTTGATCCCATAATCCACTGTACCCTTTAGGTACCTCAATACATGCTTTGCATCTGTTAGGTGAACAT
Source organism: Pseudotsuga menziesii (assembly GCA_001517045.1). Classification (NCBI taxonomy): domain Eukaryota; kingdom Viridiplantae; phylum Streptophyta; class Pinopsida; order Pinales; family Pinaceae; genus Pseudotsuga; species Pseudotsuga menziesii. The sequence goes on along the minus strand of LPNX010071880.1, from coordinate 673,783 downwards.
GTATTAGATCCATCAGGAATTGGCTCAAGATGTTCACAACAAAGCATATGTTTGGTCTCGTATTCCTCAGATACTGTTGGCGCAACCCACCAACAAATCCTTGTTGACAGGGGTTCCAACTCTATCGACCTCCTGCAGCACAATCTCCCTGAGCATCGACCCAAACAGGTTTTACCCTACCCAGCAACGTCTCTGAAGCAGACGAGGTCTCACCCGAGGTGTTCAAGGGAGAGCTGTCAGAACTGAGTTTCCGATAGTGGGGAAGGAGGACATGGGGATTTGACTGGGGAGAACCATGAATTACGTGATCACCCTATATTATCACAACATTAATCATGAAACATCATACCGCATTCAACAGTCGTAGAGATCACATCAACTTATAGTTAACAGATCGCATTAACAGAGAAAGGAGAAACTAACTCGCATAATTGTATCAGAAGCCGAATAATAGCATCATAACAGATCTACATAAATCGCATATCATCATTGTAACAAAAAGAGGTACTGCCACATCATAACAGACAACATATAAGGATTGAACCATACTCAGCACATATTATATTAATACTGTGCAAATGTGCCACATTACACAATCCTTCTCCAAAACTGGAGAATTCATCAAAAGAAACCCAGACAAAATCGCAGTCAAGATAGAACAGTTCCCAGCATCGAGTGTGCCAGATGGAATGCCAAAATCATGTATGTTTATCGTTACAAAATGGATCTATAAATAGGATTACGCCTTCACCTCAAGGGTCCACTATTAACTAATTTCTAACCGCTACTGACCTATTACAACAAAAGTGGGCCCACATATACATAAAATATTCAAAAAGTGGTTACTTCTCTGCTCATCATGCTAAACAGCCCTTGCATGCTACCGTGTGAGCTTGCACAGCTGTCACGATGCTGCGCAACTCACTCACCCCAAACCCTTGCCAATAGGCCCCCAACACAGTTTTGTGGCTCCTCCTCGAGCCATGTCAAATTGACAAGGTGTATGCGACAGTCTTATCCTTAAAATCGACAAATTGTTGAGCCGTGTCCTGAACTTGCAGCTGCAATTTAGCAATAGTATCCTGACAATTAATCACCATTTGCTGGAACGGGTGCTCCTCAATAGCCTTGCTGTCGACCATCTGTTGACTCTCCTGAACATCCTAAAGGGTGGTGACAGCTTTAACACCCAATTGGCCGCCAAGATCTTGGAATTCATCGAGCTGTCGTAGCTGGCACTCTTGGGCACGGGCAGCGCATTGCTGGAGATCCTTCAGTTCGGTGGCTCGGGTAATTTGTACCATCACCGCCATGGCCTTCAGCACTGACTTCAAAGTTTTCAATTGACCCTTTGCTTCCTGCACCTGCACAGTGAGTTGATCCAGCTTCTTATCCTGAACAATACTCTTCCAAAAATGCGTGATTTCCTCCATAATAGCTTTAGCCTCTTGCTCCATGTGGCCAAACTGAGTAGCAATTTCCTCAAGGGAGGCCTTACTCTCTGTAACCTACTCTAGCGGGGTAGTGGGATATTCTTGAGCCTGAAGTAGCAAGTTATGGTCCTCAAGTTGAACCAAGGTCTAACGCAATAGCTAGGCCTTCTTGACTGGGGTGAGCTCGGTGGTGGTGTCAAACATGTCCTGACAGGCTATAGAGATAGCCTACTCCAATTCGCTATACCGCACATACAGCTGTGCTTGTTCCACAATCAGGCGATCTTGTACCTTCTTGATATCCATAATCTCCGTAGTAGTATTTCGTTGCATCTAAGCTTGTGTCGCCTTGAGCATGTTGATTTCTTGTAATTTTTCTTTGGCCTACTGCACACGGACCTGGTGCAACTCCGTGACATCCTTCTTTAGCTGCTCAACAGAATTCTAGGCTTCGACATAACCATCCGTCAATGCCTGTTGTCATGCTGCCAACTCCAGTGCGACGCCATGCTGCTAATCAACCAATTTTGTAGTGGACAGCTTGTTCAGGTCTAGAGTCACGCTTTGGATTGGGTGCAACTGCTAGGGACCTTCTACATTTCTTACGTCGATCACAGTCAGGGGAACTTGCACATTCTGAACTCGGGGCTTAGTGCTGATCGATGGGCTATCCTACAATAGAGGTTGTGCTAATGGTTGCTTGGAAACAATATAAAAAATGGATTCTAGCTTAGTTCTTACTGCACCAAATTCAGCATGGCTTGATTCATGGATTTCCATAGTCGCAGCTGTAGATGAATCGATGATGGCCTTGATAAGCCACTGCAATTGATCTTCTAATCCAGATTTAGTACCGCTTCCAGCCTCGTACTCTTGTCTCCATTTGGTGTGAGTCTCCTCCCGCATCCACTGTGTTGCATCTTCAAGGTCTGTGGATGACTCATTGGCAGAGTCATAAGTGCTAAATTCCAGCGGGACAAGGTCTTTAGGGGCTTCCAGGGGTATCTCCTTATCTAAATCCTCTTGACTTAGCGGGACACACCAGTCTCCCAGCTAGTCTTTCACAATTGCATCCAAATATTCCATGGTAATCTTGTAAGGAAATGGCAACCATTGCTTATCGAGATCCCGCCTAGCCTGAATATGAATGGAGTGGGGTCCAACATCAAACTGAATGATCCTATGATACTTGGCCATGGTGTAGGGAAAGATTCTTAGAACAGATACAATGGCTACCTGCAGCGCCTTCCAATAGACCCAAAAATGAATTACGCAATTTGTTTAGCGACTGGGTTCTTCGAACCACCACAAGTTTTGATAGCGGGCATCGTGGAAAACCTTGGCTGCCTCAACCATCATTGGCTAGTAGTACTTTGGCTCCATCCAAGTAACCAGGGCGATGAGAATCAAAAGCCAACTATAAGAAAAGGGGCACTCGCTCTGAGCAGTGAGCGCCTATTCGAGCAACTGATTTAACAAAAATAATGACCAATTCATTTGAACTCCCTCCACACATTTATGAGCACAAGCAACAACTCCTGAATTGCATTGCACTTGTCGATTGCCACGAACAACTTTGCTAGCCAGAATTATGCCGCCAATTCACACCGTCTACGAGTTGATACTGTCAATGTGATAGGCACGACCATCCCGTTGTAACCCGAAGTGCTCCTTCAGCTGCTTTTCAAGTCTTTTGTCCGTATCTCGTCCACGAATATATTGCACTGGGTCCTCCCCAGCCTTAGGAAACCCAGTAATGCTGGTAATCAAGTCAACAGTAACAAGGATTGGTGTAGTCAACCAAAGCATCCCTCCATGGAAGCATGCCAACAGTTGCTTTACACATGCATGAACTTCATTCAAATGGCCAAAGTGGGGCATATTTATGATCCCCGGCAATCTAGATTTTTCTAAGCCACTGGACCATGGCTTCGGAATTCGGTGAATGGGGCCACCCGGCACTGTCATAATAGACTCGTAGGGCTCATCCTAGACATCGTCAAGTAAAAGCAAGTCATGTTCCTCGAACTTGAGCCTAATCAATGCAGGGATGATATCTACAGAGCATGTCATCCCTTCTGGCAGTGGTGGCAACTTGGGTGGATACTTTTGGTTTTTAGGCAACTGCCATGGCTTAAGGCCTAGATTCCTGGGAGCAATGTATCCCAAAATATCATGCACTGAGACATCCTAGGGTGCCATGGACTCAAACGCTCCTGAGCTCGATGGCCCCGTCTAGGCAGTGCCTTCTCCCCGCATTCGCACCGAGGTGCAAGTTTGCTGCTTCTCAGGGGGTGTCAGACTGGGTCTTTGAGCCTGTCGTTTCTACTTTGGAATGGATGACGAACCCATTGGCATACTGGTAACTTCCTCTTCTATAGCCGTGGGTCAAATAGGGGACTTGTATTCACTCGAAATTTCAGTGGCGTCAAGGCCGCTCAGCATCCCTTACCCCACAAAACTAGAAGATAACACTCCACACCACGAGCTATACTCAAACTTAGCTCAATACTCTGCACCAAATTCACCTTCTACTTCGGCCCTCACAATTGAATAATGCCAACAAACGCCTCCCATGTGGTGTTTTATAATCATCTCTAATTCCAAATCCATCATTACCAAATCTAACTGCACCATTATTGCCAAATTGGGTATTAATGACACCAAATCCACTGGTGATCTTATGGAGGTAACGATCGGATCACCCATTAATGCGGGTCGCTTCAACAAGCACCACCAGTCAACTGGTTTAACTACCTTCATTTATTACCTAATTTGACCACCCCGCAGCTCGGCAACATTCACGAATGGTTGACCAACTACTGTTAGCAACTGTATCTTCTTTGTGCAGCCTCGCTCCCGAGGCTCACCTCTTTATGCTGAACTCAAAAATGTTTTTATTTTTATTTTTTTTGTTTTTTTTTCAAGTGGTGTGCATCACCGACCCCGTTCTATAGGGCTTCAAGCGACTCCCATTAATGAGCTTTGGTAAGAAGACACCGTCTAATTGATGCAATTGCACGACGCCTCCAGAGGTAATAGACTGAACAAGATAGGGACCTAGCCAGTGCATTTGTAACTTACTTGGATGCTTGATAAACTTACTGTAATATAACATCACCAAATATCCTACTGTGAACTATTTGTGCTTAATATGGTGGTCATGCCATGCCTTATGTTGATCTTTCACAACCTGTTGCTAGAAGCCTGCGATGAAAGGATCCTCATTGAGCTGAATCAACTGCACAACACGTGCTTCTAATGCCTTTGCATCCACCGTGCCCATTTCCACGACAATGCGCAAGCTGGGAATGATGCACTCCATCGGCATGACTGCCTCTTGTCCATAAACCAACTTGAACTGTGTCTGACCTGTGAGTCATTTGCAGGTAGTACGATAGGCCTATAAAACTACAGGAATTTTCAGATCCCAGTCATCGCGGTTGGTGTTACATACCTTGGTCAACGTTGTCTCCAAAATTTTGTTGAAGGCCTCAATAGTGCCATTTTCATGCAGATGGTAGGGAGTGCTTCGCTTATGTTATACCTGAAGCTCCTCGGTTAGCACTTTTATCATTTGGTTGACAAAGTGACTACCTTAGTCAGTCATCAGGATTCGAGGACACCGAAAGCGCGTCACAATGTTCTCAAAAATAAACTGTGCTACTATCACGATGGTACAATCAACGACTATTGCAACATCCACCCATCGAGTCAAGTAGTCAGTTGCAGTGATAATATAACGGGCTCCAGTGCACTTACCTAGTGGATTGATAGGACTCACAAAGTCGACGGCCCATTTATCAAATGGTTGCAGAGTCACCTATGGTACTAATGGCATCTCGTCTCTCCGCGATGGTTTACCAACTTGTTGGCATACATCACAACTCCTGGCAATATCTGTGGCATTGTTATGCAATGTGGGCCACCAAATCCCAGCACATAGCACCTTTCGGGCAGTGGCATGGCCTCCATAGTGACCTCCCGCAACACCTGCATGTGCTTCCTATGGAATGGGACCCTGCTCATGCGGTAAGATGCATCGTCGCAATATCTCATTCGGTCCAAGTTTATAGAGCTATCCTGCAATGAGTGAAAAATCAGAAGCTTTGACGACCAACTACTTCTTTTGGCTAATCGACATATCTACAAGGGTGATGCTAGTAGATAAAAACTGAACAATGGGGGCATAGTAATCGTCTACAATTTCAACTTGAAATAATTGCTTATTAGGCAGCCCATCGTCAATATTAGTTGGTTCTTCACCATTCTCAATACGTTATAGATGATCCGGGCCAGTGTTCAACCGTCCTGGCTTTACCACTATTTCAAAATCAAATTCTTGGAACAAAAGCAACCACCTACAGATTCTCCCCCCCAACACAGGATTATTTACTAGGTATTGCAAAGTTGAATGATCAGTGAACATCTTAAAGTGTCCACCCAACAAATAGTGCCTAAATGTTTGCAAAGCATATACCATCGCCAGGCCTTCCCTTTCAATCATGGTGTAATTCTGTTCAACAAACGATACCTTCCTACTGGCATACGCTATGCGATGATCCAGGTCGCCTTCTCTTGGTTGCGCAAGAACAAACCCCAGTGTAGTAGAAGAGGCATCAACATGCACATGGAATTCCTTATTCTAGTCAGGAAAAACCAGTATGGGTGTAGAGGCCATCTTGGCCTTCAGGGTGACGAAGCTACCTTGAAATTCCTGAGTCCATTCAAATGCAACCTCTTTGTTTAGTAGCTTCTCCATAGGAGTGGTAATCGTAGTATATCCCCTGATAAATTTGTGATAGTATCCTATGTGGCCCAGTGTTGCTTGAAGCATTTTTACATTCGTTGGTGGTGGTAAACTGAGGATCAGCATAATCTTTGCCAGATCTACCAACAAACCTTCTTTGCAGAGGATATGCCCAAGTAATATGTCGAAGGGTGCATAGAAAATACATTTCATAGAATTCAATGCAATTTGGTGTTGTCGACACCATTCCAGTATTAATCGCAGATTGTCCAGGTGGTCTTTAGCAAAGCCATATATTGTCTAGTCATCCATATATACATGTAGGAACTTCTGAATAAAATCCTTAAAGACTGTGACAACGTCGGGGGCATTTTTTATCCCAAATGGCATGATGGTATGTTGGAAACAACCCCACTTGGTGACGAATGTAGTCTTATGGTGATCCTCCTTCGCAATCTGGATCTGGTGGTGTTACGGCGCGCGAGCACCTCAACGGTCCTTAAGATGAGTAACCCCGCGGGTTTGACTGAAAATAGTCTTAGGGGTGTCGGGGTAAGTCAAAACCCCTTTTTGTAATAAACTCACGGCTTAAGACCGGGGTTTAGGGTTTTTGGGTGCCCATGGTATTGAATCCATGTTTTTGTAAACAGTGCGCTATAAATAGGAACTTGTGTAAATGAGAAAGGTTAGGTTTTATGATGTAAGAAAGATCAAGGTGAAGTTAAGGCTGGTTTTGTAAGGAAAGGTTAGGTCCCAGCTATGTGTGTGGACGACCTCTGCAGCTGTGTGCGCAGAGGGTTTTGTAAGAAGAGAAAGAAAGATCTGCAGCTGTGTGCACAGAGGCCTGCTGCTGTGTGCGCGGCTATTAAGGACCGAAGGGATCTGCAGCTGAGTGCGCAGATCAAAATGTGGTTTTGTAGCAAGTTGAATAAAACACAGTTTGTGGACGTAGCCCCTACACTGGGGGTGAACCACGTTATATTTGGTGTTGTGGTTTATTGTGTTGTTTCTATTTCTGTTATGTTTATGCATTAAAAACTGTATACATCTGATAACGTAGATCACTGCTAGTAATAAGCTTCGCTGTGAATTCCCTGTAGTGGGTTAAGCAAGTCACGGTTATTTATCTATCTGCGAAGTTATATATATCTATAAACGAATGACAAAGTTGTGTAACTGTTGATTAATAAGTTTATTAAAGGCTAAGGTACAGTAATATCCCTCTCTGCTTGCAGAAACCTGATTCTGCGGCACCCCATTGCTGTTTCGGGTGAGACTGCAACCTGCACGCAGGTTGTTGCCGAAAGGGCCAACACGGTGGGTCTTTTGTTGGTGTGACATATAAGGATTAAACCCGGGTCTTCCCTATTTCCCAACAAATTGGTTCCGTTGCTGGTTGAACTCAGTATCTACTCCAGAGGGGTTTACGCCGTACCTTGAGGGCTATGTTCTGGAGGCCCTCTGCGACAGTAATCGGGGATTGGCTTGATGTGACTTATCTGAAATTTGCTGAGAAAGAGAACACAAACCCGCGTCGTAGCGCACGGGACGTTTTACAGAGGTATGTTTTTTGTGATGCTTATGAAAGTTTCTTTGGTACTATCCACATAGAGTTGCACCAGTGGCTGACCAGGTTAGCAGAGAAGCGAACCAACTTCCGCGAGGGGGGGTTTTCTGTTTGGACCCCTGCGAGAGTTAATATAGTACAAAGTGTGAACAATGAGATCTCCCGCGCAGTGGAATTCTGGACCACATGGACCCTTGAAGCCTTCGTGACAGAGTTCGCCATTGACACGGGCACTTCCTTTAGTGACGCCGAGCGCCGATTTTTCCACGGACCGTGGGGTAAGCTTTTGAACTTATTTAGCTTAAGAATTAAAATGCTATTGGTCGAAAAGGGAATATTTCTATTTGAATCAGATTGTTATCTGTTGTGTTACTAACGTATGTTTGCAAGTGACAACACTCCCGCTGTGCAAACTAGTTTGCCGCGAAGTAGAAAAGGGTATAAACACGATTTCGAATCCTACTCCTTAGGCCAGGATACCGCACCATCCCCTAGCCATTCTGAAGACTCAGGCCCAGAAGGAAATCCTTCCTTTGGAAATTCCCTGGTCACCCCGCCGCGAAGTTCTGTGACCCCTGACCATCCATCGTAGCCCACCAGTCCACCAAGTTCGAGTATTCCAGCCACCGATCCATCTGCCTCTGTAAACCCCCCCCCCTCGACATCCCGTCCCCTTCCCAACCCTCCCAGAACCGCCATGGCCCACCTAGCCGATGATATCAAGCTGCCCGTCTTCAAGGGCACGGGATCAGAAGACCCGGAACAATTCTGGTTTTTATGTGAAGCAGTATGGAATGCGAAGAACATTACAGAACTGGATGTGAGAACTGCGCAGCTCATTACTTCTTTCCGGGACCGGGCTTTGACCTGGTTCATGAAATTCTCCAGTACACATACCCCTACTCTAGCCGAGATTAAGGCAGCCATCACTCAAGAATTTAAGAAGCCTAAATCCGAATCGCAGAGTATCACTAAGCTCAAAGAGATTCAACAGCGGCATGGTGAATTCATGTGGGACTTTGACCAGAGATTCAAAGTCCTCCTCGACCAAGTCATCTTTACCATTAGTCCTACGCAGCACAAGGAATGGAATATCGTGGCATTATTACCACATATCAGAACTCCGCTCATGCAACAGAAGGTTGCTGACCAGCAAGAGGCCCTGGAAATCGCAATGAAGCTGGAAACTGCCCCTGTCGGAGATGATTCTGGTATTGCTCAAATCCAAGCGCAACTAGCAGCGATGGCCCTAGAACTTCGCGAGATGAAAATAGGAAAACCTGATCGTAAAGAGGGTTCGGTGTACGCAATGTTAGACCGAAGGTCACGACAAGGAACAGTGCCCTCTAGTAAGCAAGTACCTACGTACAGGAGTGCCGGACCCATTTCCACCACAAGTTCTATATTGTGAGCTCTGCAGAACAATAGGTCAGCACCGACCCGAGAACTGTCACCTGCTGCAATGGTACGGACAGGGTCCTAAGACCCTCTACTGTAATTTCTGCAAGTCCATAGGTCATAATGAGGATGAGTGCCACACCTATGATGCCTACCGGGTACACAAGGAAGGCCCCAGTAGTGATAGCTACGGTTACCAAGGGGGTGCCTCTGGTAGAGGTTCATCTAGAGGCCGTGGTGGTATGCCCGGTAGAGGCCGAGGCCAGTTGGTATGTTACAATTGTAACCAAGCTGGGCATTTGGCCCGTGATTGTCGGAACCCCACTACGACATGTCGATACTACCGCGCAGTAGATCATGTGATCGAGCAGTGTCCACAACTCATAGCTAAGATTCAGGCACGACAGATTGTCCCCACGCGGAATATCCAGATGATTTCAGTTGAGCCCAGACCGGCTGCAACTATCAATGTTGTCACACGGAGTGGAGCTATGACACACCTGCCAGATACAGAAATACAGCCCGCCGATGCTCGGGTTTGTAAGGCCCCTATGAAAACCCCAGCATTTGATCTCATAAGAGAAAGAGAGACATTTATGGAGGCTAAGAAATATTTTGCTGATCCTCGCACATCCGTTACACCGACACAACCTCAGCAACTATCTTCGCGGCCCTCGGAAGCTCCGAAGGATAATGTAAGTACCTTATCCTCCTTTCTACAGAGTTGCCTCAAACTTTTACGCGATCAAGATGCTCTAACTCAGTTACAGGACGTCATTGCTTCCTACGGCCCTTACCACAATCCTGTGCAAGACAAAACTGTTCACAGAGTGAACAGAACCGGCAGGGAAATGCGATTGAATGCTCAGGTAGGGGCCTATCATCTGAATGATGTTATCTTGGACTTAGGGTCTGATGTAAATGTGTTAACTAAACAAACCTGGGAACACATGGGAAAAACCCCCCTCGCCTGGTCCCCTATCCAGTTGCGACTAGCCAACGAGCAAAGGATTGTGCCTCTAGGAAGTCTCCTGAGTGTTTAAACAGATATTGCCGGGGTTAGTACTGTCGTGGACTTTGAAGTAATTGAGATTATTGATGACAGCGAACCCTACCCGGCCTTGTTAGGAATTGAATGGGCAATGGCAAATGCTGCAGTTATTAACCTAAAAAAGAGACAGATGATTTTCGAAGGGAAAGATGTGAGAGTCACCCTACCACTGGATCCTTCACAAGGGGAATGGTACTTGGAACCACTTCGACAAAAGGATCAGGATGACATGGAGCCCATCCACACTATTCCCGCGCAGGATGGGGGTTATGAGGATCCTCCTACCACAAGTTGGGAGTCAGGAAGCTCCTGTATGACCGACTCGGACAATGACTTAGAAGGATGGCGGCATCGACCTAGTAGTACCAGATCTCCTAAATCTCTCAGATGGCTTAGCTCACAACCAAGCACTCTCTTTACTTTTGATGGTTCGACAGACCCGGACCCATTTATCGTACAATTTTCAGGTCAGATACTGGAGTCACAGAAGATGACTTCTCTGGAGTTAGCACTTAGAGTCACAGCCGCTAGATGGTAGAAGAGCCATAAGCCGCAAATTTATAGCTGGGAAGTCTGTAAGAGGCTCCTTCGGTTGTGATTTAAGGAACAGCCTGAGGAGGTACGAAGCAAGTTTGATGGAAAATCTAGGCCACAGGAACATTTGGTAAACTGCTATGAAGTTTGGAGGTATGTACCTCGGAACGAATGGGTACATCAATTCGTCCATACACTGGCACCGATAGCCTAGACCTGGTATGAGGAAGCTGAGCTCCACCTAGATACGGTAAGTTGGGATTGTCTTGTCCATAGTTTTATACATACTTTTTCTACTAATGATGTCTGCCCAGCTCTAGATGCAGCTATCAGGATCATCCATACCAAGGTCTTTGATGACCGAGAACTAGTAGAACAGCATCCGGATTGGACAGTGCAGGAATCCCACGCCCTAGAATGTTATAACTTTTCCATTGAGGACGATGAGGACCCGTGCAATATTGCTATCCCTGAGTCAGAAGGATGCTGCAATGTGCAAGGTCCAGCCATCGAAACCCTGGAAGTATACCAGCCCCTGAAGACACGCACAGTTAACATTGGATCTGAAGAACAACCTAAGCTCGCCACAATTGGCGACTATTGGGACGATGAAATGGTCAGCAAGGTCACCCAACTCCTCCATGAGTACCAAGATCTCTTTCCAACAAAGTTTTCTGAAATGAAGGGTATCTTGGGTGATATTGGCGTAATGAATATCCCTTTGAAACCTGATGCAAAACTTGTGAAACAGCAGCCTTATAGATTAAATCCAAAGTATAAAGAAAAATTTAAGGTGGAGCTGGATAAGATGCTTGCCGCGGGAATAATTGAGCCTGTTGAAGAATCCGAGTGGGTCAGTCCTATGGTGGTCTAGGAGAAGAAGACTAAGGGTGAAATCCGCATATGTGTCGACCTCAGGAAATTAAATGATGCCTGTCTGCATGATCCCTTTCCTACCCCCTTTACAGACGAGGTGCTCGACAATGTTGGAGGTCAAGAAATATACTCTTTCACTGATGGGTTTTCTGGCTACCATCAGATCCAAATTGCTACTGAAGATTGACATAAGACAACATTTGCTACCGAAATGGGATCCTTTCAATATACTGTCATGCCCTTCGGGCTGAAGAATGCACCTGCTATATTTTCTAGGGTCGTCATCTTTGCGTTCAAAGAATATATACATAAATTCTTAGAAGTTTATTTTGATGACTAGACTATTTTTGGGCTAGTGAAAGATCACCTCACTAGTTTGAGACTTATGTTAAACAAGTGTAGACAGCACCCGATTGCTTTGAATCTAAAAAAGTGCATCTTTTGTGCCCCTTTTGGAATTCTCCTTGGTCATGTTGTCTGTAAGCAGGGATTGATGATGGATCCCGTGAAGATAGCTATTATTGTAAATCTGCCACCACTGAAGTCCATCAAACAACTGCGTACGACACTCGGTCACATTGGTTACTACATTAAATTCATCCAAGGATATGCTCAAATTACCACTCCGATGGAAAGGCAGTTGAAGAAAGATAATAAGTTCGAATGGACACCAGAGTGCCAGGCAAGCTTAGATATTTTGAAGAAAAAAATGGTCACTGCCCCCATTCTCGTATTTCCTGATTGGAACAAAGAGTTTCATGTGCATGTTGACGCATCCTCCATTGCTCTTGGGGTGGTACTGGCTCAACCAGGCGTAGGTCAGATCGACCACCCTATTTCTTTTGCCAGTAGAAAATTATCCACTGCAGAGAAAAACTATACTACAACCGAGCGGGAAGGCCTTGCTATGGTGTATGCACTACAGAAGTTCTGACATTATCTGTTAGGATCGCACTTTAAGATGTTTACTGACCATTCTGCTTTGAAATATCTGGTTAATAAGCCTGTGTTAGGAGGAAGAATATGCAGATGGCTGATCCTGTTTCAAGAATATGACTTCGAAATCATCGTTAAGCCGGGGAGACTGAACCTAGGACCTGACCACTTGTTGAGGCTCGAGTCAGGTGAAGAACCCACCAGTCTGGATGAGTGCCTCCCTGACGCGCAGCTATTTTCCATCCAGATAATCGATGATTACTTCCAAGATATCGCTCAGTACTTGTCTACAGGGTTCCCTCCAGCTGAAATGACCACACAACAAAAGAAGCAGCTGGTAGTGCGCGCAGCGGACTTCACCCTAATATCCGGCCAGCTATACAAGATGGGACCAGATGAAATACTGCACAGGTGTGTTTTGGAACATGAATGACCCCTGATTCTGGCCGAGGCACATTCTGGCGTGGCAGGAGGTCATTATGCAGGAAAAGCTACAGCACAGAATATTTTGACAGCCAGCTTAGGGTGGCCCACCGTTAACAAGGATGCAAGAGAATATTGCCACAGCTGCAACGTCTGTCAAAGGACAGACAAACCATCTCGACGGGATGAAATGCCCCTAGTGCCACAGGTAACCTTACAAGATTTTGACAAATGGGCCATTGACTTTGTCGGCCCCATCAACCCCCCTGCAAAGAAGTCTGGTGCGAGATATATTATCACAGCAACTGACTACCTTACCCGTGGGCTGAAGCCCAACCGGTCAAGAACTGTAGCGCTGCTACAGCTATGCAATTCATCTTCGATCACATCTTGTCCAGGTTCGGGTGTCCTCGCGTTCTTATGAGCGATCAAGGATCACATTTCTTAAATAAAATAATTGCACTACTGACTGAAGAATTTCAAGTATACCATCAGAAAAGTACAGCCTATCACCCACAAGCTAATGGGACTGTCGAAGCTTTTAATAAGATCCTGGAGCATGCTTTGACAAAGATTTGTAATGCTAACAGAAATGATTGGGACCTTCACATTCCAGCCGTGCTATGGGATTACCGAAATACTTGCAAAAAGTTGACAGGCCATACACCTTTCCGATTGGTTTATGGGAAAGAAGCCGTCATGCCTATGGAATACATTGTTCCCAGCCTCAGAATCTCTGCTTTCACTGAGATGGATGACCCAGCCATAATAACAGAGAGACTGAAACAGATATTAGAACTTGAGGAGGATAGATTTATTGTAGGTTTCCAGCAACAGGTGCAGAAAGCTCGGGAAAAAGCGTGGCATGACAGACACATTAAGAAGAAATAGTTCCAGTAGGGTGATCTTGTGCTCCTCTATGATAGCAAATTTATGAATTTCCTCGGAAAGTTTCAGACACATTGGAAGGGACCGTATATAGTACAGAAAGTTACTGATGGCGGCGCAGTCCAACTAGCCAAGTTAAATGGAGAACTCTTTCCTTCTATGATCAATGGGAGTCAACTAAAGAAGTACCGGGACCGGCCAAATCTTCAGAATTGAAGGTAGCACCAAGACAGGAAGGCTACATACCCAGCACAACTGCTCGGTACACTGGGGAATGTTGTAACCAGAAGGATAAAGTATGGACAGCCAAAGGTTGGTCAGGGGACGCAGGTTCATCCTGTGTCGAAGTGGAAAGTGGTTGTTATGTCGTAGGTTGGAATTGTGTCGCAGCCTAGTATGAGATGGATGGGACAAAAAACAATTGACGGCGGCGGCACGTGCGCTACTCTTCATAACTGTAATTATGAGATTTCGGGAAAATCTCAGGCTGAGTGTGACGAGATTTCTGGTATTCAAGCAGATTTGATGTCATTACTACACTATGATGATAGATGCTGTAACGAAAGTCTATAAGTCAGCTACATGGGCTTGTGGCATTCTCCTCGAAGGACTTCTTGCAGTTTGCTTGATTGGAGCCATGACAAACAATCATGACGTCCAGAAGCTAGTACGCGAGTTCAGAGAAAGAATCCTGCAGAACCTTTTGAGTATCCCGCCAGCACAAGTCGTATTCGACTTAGGTACGCAGGCAGGCAGAAGTTTGCTCTAAACCAGGTGAAGGCAGGCACAAATTTGCTCTAACATGGAGCCATGATGGCCATAAGACCTCACCAAATGACTCTGGCGCACCCCACCCTGGAAGCTTCTAGCATAGCAGAACCTTGGCAGTTGTGTGTCTTATGCAGTGTGACACACAATTCCAGGGGACCCCAAGCTGTGGCTGGTTAAGTCTCGCCAGTCCGACCAAAGGATGGGGTTGCAGATGGATCCACAAGACCTTAGTTCCGCACCAATATCAAGTCCCAGAAAGAAGTGGGCAGCCGACCACTAGCAGGAAGAACTCCAGGAACCAGCGCACAAATGTCTTCGCCAAGCAAATTTTACCACCAGCTGAGTAGATAAGTGCCCTAGGACGGGACACTGGTGAGTCTTAGGGGCCTGTTAGGGCACGCAAGCACCTCAATGGTCCTTAAGATGAGTAACCCCGTGGGTTTGACTGAAAATAGTCTTAGGGGTGTCGGGGTAAGTCAAAACCCCTTTTTTTAATAAACCCACGGCTTAAGACCGGGGTTTAGGGTTTTTGGGTGCCCATGGTATTGAATCCATGTTTTTGTAAACAGTGCGCTATAAATAGGCACTTGTGTAAATGAGAAAGGTTAGGTTTTATGATGTAAGAAAGATCAAGGTGAAGTTAAGGCTGGTTTTGTAAGGAAAGGTTAAGTCCCAGCTGTGTGCGTGGACGACCTCTGCAGCTGTGCGCGTAGAGGGTTTTGTAAGAAGAGAAAGAAAGATCTGCAGCTGTGCGTGCAGAGGCCTGCTGCTATGTGCGTGGCTGTTAAGGACCGAAGGGATCTGCAGCTGAGTGCGCAGATCAAACTGTGGTTTTGTAGCAAGTTGAATAAAACACAGTTTGTGGACGTAGCCCCTACACTGGGGGTGAACCAAGTTATATTTGGTGTTGTGGTTTATTGTGTTGTTTCTATTTTTGTTATGTTTATGCATTAAAAAATGTATACATCTGATAACGTAGATCACTGCTAGTAATAAGCTTCGCTGTGAATTCCCTGTAGTGGGTTAAGCAAGTCACGATTATTTATCTATCTACGAAGTTATATATATCTATAAACGAATGACAAAGTTGTGTAACTCTTGATTAATAAGTTTATTAAAGGTTAAGGTACAGTAATACCCCTCTTTGCTTGCAGAAACCTGATTCTGTGGCACCCCATTGCTGTTTCGGGTGAGAATGCAACCTGTGCGCAGGTTGTTGCCGAAAGGGCGAACACGGTGGGTCTTTTGTTGGTGCGACATATAAGGATTAAACCTGGGTCTGCCCTATTGCCCAATAGGTGGTAGCCTGAAAAACCATATGTGAAGGAATATACCTCCTGGCCGCCTACACCTTCTAAGACTTCATCTGTGAAAGGGGTCAGGAACGGGTCATGCATACATGCGTCATTCAATTTTCTTTGATCGACATAGATGCGTATTTCTACAGTCTTCTTGTCTTGGACCACCATCAGGCTTATCGACTCTGATTCTTCTACCGGCTCAATGATCCTAGCATCGAGCATTCGATCAAGCTCAGTTTTCACGCGATTCTTATACCGCGGGTTTAGTCTATACGGCCTCTGGTGGACTGGTTTTGCATCTAGCTTGAGTAGAATCTTCATTTCTCCCAAATTTACAAGGATCCCCTTCATCTCAGAAAACTGCATGGGGAACAGATCTTGGAATTCATGCAGTAGATCTGTGATTTTGGC
The DNA here is from genome assembly GCA_001517045.1 of Pseudotsuga menziesii. NCBI lineage: Eukaryota > Viridiplantae > Streptophyta > Pinopsida > Pinales > Pinaceae > Pseudotsuga > Pseudotsuga menziesii. The sequence continues at coordinate 657,444 of LPNX010071880.1, read as the reverse complement.
TATCATCTCTTTGCCCCAATAGTCCCCAACATTGGCAAATTTTGGGTTTTTTTCCATCCCAATGTCAATTTTCCTAATGCGCAGTGGCTGGTTCATTGAGTCCATCGGTATGCCAAGAGCCGCGACACCGTGGCTTCCCTCAAACTCTGGGATATTAACATTCCATAGCTCGTTGTCACCTTCAGGTTCCCCAGACAAGTTGTACCACATCATCAAGGATTGGAGAGAGCAATTTGCATGGGGATCAAATGGGTATGCGATAGGGGTGACTTTTAGTACTATGTCACAAAATTCAAACATCTGCACAAAGAAAACTAAGAACTGCTCCAAAATGGTAATGGTTCTATGCAACTTTGCTGCTACATACCAGGACCATGGCATTTCTTCAAGAGAATGAACAAAAGCATGAACCCACTCATCTCTAGGTCGTGATGTCCATAATGTCTGACATTCCATTAAATGACTGGTGGGGTCATGATATGCATCATATCTCCCAGCATGGTAAACCTCTACATCACCAAAATGGACCATCATTAGTCTACGACACTGCTCCCAGTCGTGGATCGTCCGTTTGTGTGTCGCCCACCAACGGGTCGGGGTAGCCTTTAGTGCTACATCAAAAGCCAATATCCTTTGCGGTTCCAACACTTTCTTTTCAAATTCTTGAAAGAACTCACAGAGTCCTAACAGTCCTTCATAAATGGGAAACTCAGCCATCTCAGTTGCAACATGTCGGAAAGACTGCATAATGAACCCACACTTCGGGAATGATACCTCATGCAACCGATTTTGCCAATTTTCTAGAGCATCATCAAAATCTGAGGGTGCAAAACTTGCGTTGTGCCATCCAAGTTCGTCATCGATAGTGGGATGGATGTAGTCCTCGAAGATGTTGTATTCCTAATCCCAACTTCTCCTAACTTCATTCTTCACTGGTTCAATATAGTTTTGTCCTTCTTGAGGGTCCATAGGAGCAATGACCCTAACATCCTAGTTCTCAAACATCATAAATCGGTTTTTGAAGTTGATAACTGCCATGCTATCATTATCCCACCCAATTCCTAGTAGTGCTAGATAGGAACCACCATCTTCTACAACTTCTATCACATCAAAGTCAGCACATGTTTTCATACCTTCAATGTCGAAAACCAAATTTGAAACACGACTGATGGGCTGAACCTTCACCTAATTTTCCAATCACAGCTGCAATGGTGACCATCCTAGCATTGGCTTCCCCATCGATTTCTAGGTTTTCTTTGTCAGAATGTTGACATCAGATCCAAGGTCTAGAATGACTGTGTCAACCTCATAATCCCCAATATGGATATTCATCCTCATTTCCTTGCCTGTCTTTCTTTTTTACAAGGAATTCATAGTGAAATCCTTCACTGCCTTATTCGGGAAGTGCAACAATGTCTCAATATCGACAAGGGTGTCTGAGTCCCTTGCCAGTGATAGAAAAATTTCAAAAACTTACGCATATTTCCATGCTGCCGCTATAGTCCTACTTCTGTAGATGGGTCAAAAGTGAAAGGCATGTCAATAATTAGCATCTTACTTGGATTCCTTCCAATCGCCTGCTTCACTTCAAAGAAAGTGTCTTTTTCTGTTGCAATATCAAATGCAATATTTTTCTTTCCTATAAGTCGAACAGGTTGTCATGGTCCATCATCACCAGTTGTCACACCAACATGAGTGGCAATCCCAACATTGGAATCCTTCATCCTTGGCTCTGCATGGATTGTTGCAACTGTTAGCCCTTGATGCAAGTTTTGGGCTTAAACTCCCGGTGGGTGTTGATTCAATGGATGATTTGTAACTTGATTCATTGGTATATTCTGAGCTTGGGGTGGATTCTGAGTCCTATTCTGATTCTGTCATGGCATTTGACATTTCAGGGGTGGCTAATTCTGTACTAGGAACAGAGGCTGATTCTAATTCTGGGTGTTCTGCAACTGGGGAATATGGCCAGCCTTCCATTTTGTGATCAAATGAGGACAATTTTCGACAGTATGATCACTAGCTACACAGTATGTACACTGCGCATGATGACATTCTCTATGATAGTGCCCGAATATCCCACATGTATAACACTGAATGTATTCCCAACCTTGGCCACTTCCTCAACCAAATCCTCCATCGCGGCCCCTAAAGACTCCACGAAATCCTCTTCGGGTTCCTCCCTGTTGGAACTACGGTTGAGCCAGATGCTATTGTGGAAGTTGCTGCTGAACATATTGCACAACTTGTGGCTGATTATATTGTGGTTGCTGCACCTAGATATACTATGGTTGTACGACTATTTGTGGCTGCGGTGCAAACTGCAGCTGAGGTTGCACAAGGACGAACTGCAATGGAGGTGGCAGTATGTACGGTACCTGTACTACTGGCTGCACTACTTGTAGCAGTGCTTTCCCTCTTCGGGGTTCCTCCATTTTCACAAAGTATGAATCGTATGTCCTTTCTTGGAGCAAATCATAAGCGCGGAAGTTCATGTCGTAATATCCAACTGACTGGCAAAATGTATAGTACAAGCTCTCTACTTTGGTAACCATCTTCTACATGTAATCACAGTTCTTGAGTCAATGCCCATAGACCTGGAAGATACGACACCATGGTGCACCAGCACTACTAAATGGATTAGGGGCTCTTGATAGCAAATAATTTCAAAACATCGGACATGTATCCTTGGTATGTCCTTCGGCATGGTGATGGGTACACCAAAGATCATCATGATCCTCCTTGGCCTTTTTGATGTCTTGCAGCTGTAGCATTAGATTGGCCAGCTGCGCCTGAATCTGATTCATTCCAATGGAAATTTCTCCTACTGGTGATGCTTCCAGTTTCATTGTGGTCTCTAGAGCGTCGCTCTGTGTCACAAGATTTTGCTGCATTAATGGTTATCAAATATGCAGGAAAAGCGCTGCAATGAACAATTCTTTGTGCTGAACATCGCTCATCTGAAAACTTACCCAAGCCATCAATGTATTGAATCGCTGATCAAAATCCCAAATCGTTTCATTGGGGAATTGTTTGATCTCTTTCAATTCAGTAATGTAATGAGCTTCAGCCTTCGACTTCTTAAATTCCTCAAATATCCCTATAATGATCTCATCCAATGTTTTTGTAGTACCTCCCCGAGGCACTCATGTGAATCTCATAAACCATTCCAATGCACGGCCCCACAGAGTAGTGGCTAGCTGAGTTTTCTTGACATCATCATCGGTAGTTTGCCGAGCAGTCTAGATCGATTCACATAAGAACCGGTACTATTTTGGATCATCAGTTCCATTTCCATTGAATATTGACAACTTCATCTCATCACTCACCATCCTAATCCTTCTTCCTCCTGCTGGTGCTCTATTACTATACTATTGTTGACACATCGGGCAAGTCAACGTAGAATGCGTGTTCCTTCCTTGTGCTGGAGTAGTGCATGGAGGGGTAGGAACGCTACTGGTGGGGTTCAATCCTATCGTTCTTTTGGGTGTAGTCTAGGATTGTATATCCTCATCATCATAGAAATTTCACCTCCTCCCATGTGGTTTTTCTTCATGGTATTGAACTTCGAATTTAGCAGGGCCTTCTGCCATCCTCTTCCTCTTTTCTCGAAACCTTTCTCCTCCCCTCGTACAACCACTTGTTTCTTCAATGACCTTTATATTCTCACCAGAACTCATGCCCATATACCCCTTATTTCCTTATGAATTCCCCCCTTTTGGTCATAGTTCCTACATCCCCCACACACCAAAGGTCCACTACTCTTGGTCCATATTTATGATACTCTTTTCATATACTAGTTGCTTAATCGACAGTTGTAGCGACAATAAGAACCAGCCATGAGGTCCACTGAAAAATTCCCTTTTTGCTTCACTAAAATATTTTTTAGTATCAACAGCAAATTCAATGATGTATCCCTCTAAGATACTATCCAACCATACCTCAACTTTTTGTGACGTCTTGTTTCTAGTTTCCTGCTACACCTGGATCAATTCTGGGGTCCAGGATGTCGGCTCTCCTCCTTGGAAATTCGTCTTTCACTTAGCAAATTTGGTCAACCATTCATGAAAGAGTACCAAAAATTCGTAAAAGTACCACTCATGAGGACCATCAAGGATATATCTAGCCATCCATTGACTTGTTGACAACTTCGCATTCTAGTTTTCAACTTCAGCAAAATCCCCCAACTTCTGATCAAACCACTCCTTGATCTCTAATCGAGTCAGATTCCAGAACGTATCCCCCTCCTAGTTGCAACTCGATCCTAACAACAAAACCATTTGTTGGCGCAAACCACCAACAAAGCCTCGTTGACAGGGGTTCTGACTCTGTTGACTTCCTATAGAGCAATCTCCTTGAGCACCAGCTTGAACAGGTTTTACCCTGCCTAGCAACGCTTGCAAAGCAAACCAGGTCTCACCCAAGGCATTCAAGGGAGAGCTTTCAGAACCGAGTTTTCGATAGTGGGGAAGGAGGACATGGGGATCTGACTGGGGAGAACCATGACTTATGTGATCACCCTATCTTATCACGACATTAATCAAGAAACATCATACTGCATTCAACAGTCACAGAGATCACATCGACTTATAGTTAACATATCGCATTAACAGAGCAAGGAGAAACTAACTCGCATCATTGTATCAGAAGCAGAATCATAGCATCATAATAGATCTACATAAATCACATTGCATCATTGTAACAAAAAGAGGAACTACCGCATCATAACAGACAACAGATAAGGATTGAACCATACTCAGCATTGTTGATGTAATTGTAACTTCGGAATGTATTCACTTGTATTTATTATCTATTGTAACCTGATGTTTATTCCGGGATGTACTTATGTCATGTCATGCCCCGATGTTCCATTTGTGAAGATCTATAATGTAAACAAGTCATGTCAAATCATTGTGGGTAACCCTCCTATTGTCTAAGGGTTAAAGTCCCCGCAGTTCTAGGGCACTAGGATTATTAGACTCTCCTAGAGAGGTCGGCCCTAGTAGGGTTTTAGTCATGTCAGGATTAGTATAAATAGAGAGCTGGACTCTTTATTTACTACACATCACATACACACTCAAGTGTAGCGTATAGTTGAGGAAGGAGAAGACACTGGGGCTAGACAAGAAGAAGGTTACTACTGTAAGGAGATCACTTACTGTTTTGGGTTTTCCTATTTTGGTGCTGATTCTATCTCTGAGGAAGTTGCAGGGTTTTCTCCATTTATGGTTTCCCCAAGGGAAAACACTGTGTTCATTGTCTCTTGTGTTTGATTGCTGTACTTGTTATTCTCTCAATAAAGATCCTAATAATGCTAGCTTAATGTTGAAAAACTAACATGGTATCAGAGCTAACCTAAGGAGAAGACACTGTGCAGCTATGGGAACTAGGGATTCCTATTTTGTGGATCTCTCTCCATAGATTTTCAGCAAAAGTAGGGTGGAATAATTATCCTCCCTAGGGCGCATCTTTCTATCGAAGAAGAATTCAATTTTGATGTTTTTCAGTTTTGGACCCAACAATGCTATCGGAAATTAGGGCTTTTCACAGAAGAGGAATTTTACAGTGATCCTAGGCCTGAATTAATCTCCTCCCTAAAATCAAAGTTAGGGATAAAACTCAAAGCAATTAGTTGGACAGAACTCCTAAAAATCAAAACCCTAATTTGCTCCTTAACCAGCTCTATAGGATTTTCAACCCCAAATCCAGATCTGACATCTTGACCTGGTAAGATCTAAATATTTTGTATTTCTATTTGAGGTTCTCAGTTAAAATGTCTTGTCATACCAAGCTTGATGAAAATCTTGAGGGAGATGATCACTTCCGAGCTTCGAAGTATAGGATCTCCCTGGTCTTGGAAAAGAATGAGTTGGACTCTTACATCCATGAGGAGATTCCAGTTCCAGATGGAGATGAGGCAAAGGCCTTACATAAGAAGAAGTTGGTTATGGCAAAGAGAACCATTGTTTATTCTATCAAGGATCATCTCATACCACAAGTGTCCTCTCTCAAGACACCTAAAGCTATGTTTGATGCCCTAACAAAATTGTTTGAAGGGAAGAACATAAATTGGAAAATGACTCTGGGAAACCAACTGAAGAATGTGAAGACTCAAAATCTAGAAATAATCTAGTCTTACTTCACAAGGGTTTCCCAGATCAAAGAACAACTAGAATATGTAGACGAAGAAGTGGAGAATGCAGAAATTGTGATGAGAACACTGAATGGCCTTCTTAGGTCATGGGATTCATTCATCCAAGGAATATGTGCCAGAAAGAAGTTAGTCAAGTTCAGCAGACTATGGGAAGAGTGCTCTCAAGAAGAATCCCAGATAGCAGCTCTAGAAGAGAAGATGGGAAGTGAAGATCAAGCTCTCATAGTCCACTCCAAGAAAGGTAAAATAAACTCTCATCACACCAGAGGTATGAATCCTTACCATAAATATAACAGTAGAAAGGACCTATCTAAATTGAGATGTTATACATGTGATGAAAGAGGACACTTTGCAAAATAATATCCTAATAACAAGGTTCATTCTCATAAGAATAAGGGAAACAAAATAAGACATCATGCTCATGCTGCAGAGGATGATGAACCATCCAAGAAAAGAACCAGATATGAAAGTGAAGATGAATATGTTTTGATTTCTAGTCTTACAGGAAACATTACTCATGGAAGCACTAATTGGCTTATAGATAGTGGGGCTTCCAAGCATATGACATGATTCAAGGAATCATTTGTAAAACTATTAGAACATGAATCACCTCACAAGGTGAAGCTAGGAGATGACTACCAGTATCCAATAAAAGGTAGTGGGGAATCCTCCTATAAACTAGACTCTGGAAATATACGATAATGAAGGAATTTTTGTTTGTATCAGGACTCAAGAAGAACCTCCTCTCCATATTTGCATTAGATGCAAAAGGAATGAGGTTTGCATTCATAGATGGTCAAGTCATCATGTGGCCAAAAGGAAATACTATCGATGATGCGGTGGTGATTGGAGAACAAGAAGGAGGATTGTACAAATTAAAGGGCCATCCAGAACAAGCCTTGGTCCATGACATAGTAGAGCCAAGTGAACTTTGGCATAGAAGGCTTGCACATGCGCATTACAGAGCACTACCAATTGCAAGCAAATATGTTGAAGGTCTTCCATAATTCCAAGCAAAACATGATGGGGTCTGCAAAGGATGTGCGAAAGGAAAGAATACAAAGAAGACATTTCCTAGCAGCGAAAGCAAAGCTAAAGGAATCCTAGAAATCATCCACTCCGATGTATGTGGTCCTATGTCTTCAAGATCACTAAGCGAGTATGCATATTATGTTTCTTTCATTGATGATTTTTCTAGGAAGACATGGGTTTACTTCATGAAGAACAAAGATGAAGTATTCAGCAAGTTCAAGGAATTCAAAGCCTTGATCGAGAATCACACTGAAAAGAAGATCAATACTTTTCAATCAGATAATGGCAGAGAATTCACTTCGAATGAATTCAAAGAGCTATGTAAAGAATCAGGGATTAAGAGGGAGTTTTCCACTCATTATAATCCACAACAGAATGGGATTGCGAAATGGAAGAAAAGAACTATCATGGAAGTTGCAAGAGCTATGCTTCATGATCAAGATATTCCTATGCATATTTGGGCGGAAGTTGCCAGAACAACTAAGTATGTACAAAACCGTAATCCAGATAGAGTACTCAAGAACAAGACTCCTGAAGAAGTATTCTCCGGTAAGAAACCATAAGTCATCCATCTCAAAATATTCGGCTGTCCTGTATACATACACGTTCCAAAAGAGAAGAGAACAAAATTAGATCCTTCAGGAAAGAAGGGTATATTTGTGGGATACTTTGAAAGCTCGAAGGCTTATAGAATATATTTCCTAGGATACAAGAAGATTGACATCAGCAAGGATGTGACATTTAATGAAGACACAACTTACAACAAATCCAGAAAGAGACCTGCTGAAGAACTTGAAGAAGCAGAAGCACCTAGAATTCATGATACAACCATGAATGAAGAAAATCAAGAAGAAGATCGATAATATGAAGAACCACAAAGACCTGTAGATCCACCTTTGGAAAATAATCCTCATAAGAGGAAACTTGCTTGGGTACATGAAATTATCGAAGGTGCAGAAAGATATGGGGCTCCAGAAGAGAATCACAGAGAAAGAAAGAGGACTAGATCCTGCTCCGGGTATGTAGCTTTACTATGTGATTTCATTGATAAAGAACCTTCCAGTTATGAAGAAGCAACAAAACAGAAAGAATGGAAGGATGCCATGATCAAAGAGTACCAATCAATCATGAAGAATGATGTTTGGGATACTGTTCCAAGACCAAAGGGAAGCCAGTTGTAACTTCCAAATGGATCTACAAAATCAAGTATGTTGCAGACGGTAGCATTGAAAAATATAAAGCAAGATTTGTGGCTCGGGGGTTCTCTCAGAAGGAAGGAATAGATTATGAAGAAACCTTTGCACCTGTAGCCAGATACACTTCCATCAGATCAGTACTTGCTCTAGCTCCAGTGATGAAATGGAAGATACACCAGATGGATGTCAAGACTACTTTCTTGAATCGTGTAGTAGAAGAGGAAGTGTATGTAGAGAAGCCACTCGGTTTTGAGACACATGATAGGGAGTCTCATGTGTGCAGATTGAAGAAAGCCCCGTATGGTTTGAAACAGGAACCCAGGACATGGAATGGTAGAATTGATAGCTTTCTATCCAGTTTGGGCTTTACCAAGAGTAAAGCAGATTCCAAGTGATGCTTCTACTATATGTAGATGATCTGTTTGTAACAGGTATGGATGGGTTGATTGCTAATATGAAGAGAAATATTGATGCCGAGTTATAAATGAAGGACTTGGGTATGATGCATTATTTTCTAGGTATGGAGGTGTGGCAGAGTGTGGATGGAATTTTCCTTGGAAAATGGAAGTATGCAGTAGAGATCATGAAGAGGTTTGGGATGATGGAGTACAATACTATGGCCACACCTATGGCAGTGATGCTTCATCAGAGTCAGTTGATGCTATGATGTATCAATAGATGATTGAGTCCTTGATGTACCTGACGAACATGAGACCAGATATTTGCTTTGCTGTGAAAACCTTGAGCCAGTTCCTGATAGATCTGAGACATGTTCACTTGATTGCTGCAAAGCATATTCTGAGGTACTTAAGGGGTACAGTTGATTATGGGCTCAAGTATGAGGCAAGTTAGAAGATTAACTTGGAGGGTTATGTTGATTCAGATTAGGCAGGTAGTGCCATCGATAGGAAGAGCACTTCAGGGTGTTGCTTCAGCATGGGATCAGGTGTGATCTCTTGGTTTAGCAGGAAGCAATCCTGTGTGGCACTAAGTAAAGCTAAAGCAGAGTATGTCATAGCTTGTTCAGCTAGTTGTGAAGCAGTATGGCTGAGGAAGCTACTGTTTGATTTATTTGATCTCCAATTGGATGCTACTTGTATACATTGTGACAACCAGAGTTGCGTAAAGTTGTCAGAGAATCTAGTGTTCCATGACAAGTCGAAGCATATTGAGATTAAGTATCACTATATCAAGGATATGGTGCAGAGGGGATAAATGAAGCTCCAATATGTTGTGACGAACAATCACATAGCTGATGTGTTAACAAAGCTGTTGGCTAGGGTGAAGTTTGAGTACTTCAGGGAGAAGCTTGGTGTTCTCCAGATCGAGGTTCCCTCCAAAGGGAAGTGATGAGTCCGTGAGCCATTCTAACATGGTGAGAGGATTGGTTCCTTCCATGGTCAGATGTAAGGGCTGAGCCATTCTGTCATGGTGAGAGGATTGGTTCCTTCCATGTCAAATATGAGTGCTGAGCCATTCTGATATGACTGTAGGATTACTATCCTACATGATCAGATATAAGGGCTATTGCCATTCTTGGAATGGAGCTGCTTGGTAAGTTACCAAGAAAAATCAGTCTGAGACTAAGGGCCGTTCTGATATGATTGTGAGATGTGTTCTCATATGATCAGATGTGAGTGCATGACCATTCTGATGTGATAGAGGGATGTGTTCCCACTTGATCAGATTTAAGGGATGAGCCATTCTGTCATGGCTAAATGGCTAAGTACCTTCCATGTCAGATGTGAGTGCTAGCGATTTCGATGAGTAGGTCAGATGTAAGGGATACTTCCATTCTCTGGGAGAATGGAGGCACCTGTTCAGTTACCAAGTAGCTCAATCTAGGATTGGGGGCCATTCTGATGTGACTGTAGGATTGGTTCCTACAAGATCAGATGTGAGTGCATGTCTTTCTGACGAGTAGGTCAGATATAAGTGCAGATCCCTTCCATCATGGTTTCAGGATGTGTTTCTGCATGGGTGGATGTAAGTGCATAGCCCTTTTATCATGGTTGCAGGATGTGTTCCCGCATGGGTGAATGTAAGTGCAGAGCACTTTCATCATGGTTGCAGGATGTGTTCCCGCATGGGTGAATGTAAGTACAGAGCCCTTCCATCATGGTTGTAGGATGTGTTCCCACATGGGTGGATGTAAGTACAGAGATCTTTCATCATGGTTACAGGATGTGTTCCCACATGGGTGGAAGAGTAGAGCCTTTTTAGCATGGTTGTGGAATGTGTTCTCACATGGCTAAATGTGAGTGCTGGGCCTTTCTAATATGATTATAGGATTGGTTCCTACATGATCAGATATGAGTGTTGGGAATTCCTTTTTGATGATTAGGTTAGGTGTAAGTTCTTGGCAGGCCATTCTGACAAGTAGGTCAGATATAAGTGATGAAGAAGACCTGCATGGAGGCTAGGCCTACAACCAACATGAAAAAGGGCTAGCTCTGTAGAACTTCCTACGATGATAAGAATCATGAGATAGCACCCATGATGATCCAGTGATGATGATCCAGTAGTGATGATCCAGATCCAGTGATGATGTCCAGTGATGATCCAGATCGAGTGATGATCCGGATCTAGTGATGATGTCTAGTGATGATCCAGATCGAGTGATGATCCAGATCGAGAGATGAAGATGACTTGAAGATGAGGACGACTTGAATATGAAGATGACTTGAAGATGAATATGAATTGGAGATGCAGATGACGAGATGACCTAGATAAGAAGACCAGTGATGAAAATTATGTCGAGAGAATACCTTCCTAGTTAAGAGGGAGTGTTGATGTAATTGTAACTTCAGAATGTATTCACTTTTATTTCTTATCTATTATAACCTGATGTTTATTATGGGATGTACTTATGTCATTTCATGCCCCGATGTTCCGATTGGGAATATCTATAATGTAAACAAGTCATGTCAAGTCATTGTGGGTAACCCTCCTATTGTCTAAGGGTTAAAGTCCCGACAATTTTGGGGTACTAGGGTTATTAGACTCTCCTAGAGAGGTCGGCCCTAGTAGGTTTTTAGTCATGTCAAGATTAGTATAAATAGAGAGCTGGACTCTCTATTTAGTACACATCACATACACACTCAAGTGTAGCACATAGTTGAGGAAGGAGAAGACACGGGGGCTAGACAAGAAGAAGGTTACTGCTATTGGGATATCACTTATTGTTTTGGGTTTTACTATTTTGGTGCTGATTCTATCTATGAGGAAGTTGTGGGGTTTTCTCCATTTATGGTTTCCCTGAGGAAAAACAATGTGTTCATTGTCTCTCGTGTTTGATTGATGTACTTGTTATTCTCTCAGTTAAAGATCCTAATAATGCTAGCTTAATGTTGAAAAACTAATAAGAACATCTCATGTTAATCCTACGCAATTATGCCACATTATAGAATCCTTCTCCAAAATCGGAGAATGCATCAAAAGAAACCCAGACAAAATCATAGTCAAGACATAACAGTCCCAACCATAGAGTGTGCCAGATGCAATGCCAAAATCATGTATGTTTATTGTTACAAAATGGATCTATAAATAGGCTTAGGACTTCACATCAAGGGTCCACTATTAACTAATTTCTAACCGATACTGACCTATTACAACAAATGTGGGCCCACATATACATAAAATATTCAAAAAGTGGTTACTTCTCTTCTCATCATGCTAAACGGCCCTTGCGCAGTACCGCGTGATCTTGCGCAGCTGCCGCGACGCTGTGCAACTCACTCACCCCAACCCCTTGCCAACAAATACACCAATGAGAAAATCACATGGTGATACATCATGGAATCAACTAACTTAGATGAAGCATCACACATAAGGTTCAAGTTTTATTTCATAGGTGTGGTTATCTCCTTGCAGTCCAACATTCTAAATATCTTCAGAATACCCATTGTATACTTTCCTTAACTAAGGAAAATCCCATAGGATTCTCCCACACCTCCATTTGTAATAAGTAGTGCATCATCCCTAGGTATTTCATCTCGAACTCCGCAACAAGTCTCCTCCTTGCATATTTAATGAGTTCATCCTCACTTTTTAGGAACATGTCATTGACATATAATAGGAGTGTCACTTGTCTTCCACATTACACCTTGAAGTAAAGGTTGGAATATTCTTTACTCTTGGTAAATCCTAGGCTCATAAGGAATCTATCAATCTTGTTTTACCATGCCCTCGGTTCCTATTTCAATCCATACAAGGCCTTCTTCAAGTTGCACACATGAGTCTACATGTCATGTGTCTTGAATCCTAATGGTTATTCCACGTACACTTCCTCCTAGACTACACCATTCAAGAATCTTTCCTTGAAGTCCATTTGTTTTATATTCCATTTCATAACTGTAGCCAACTCAAGTATGAACCTAATGGAAGTGTACCTCACCATGGGTGAAAATTTATCCTCATACTCTATGCCTTCTTTTTGTGAGAAGCCTCATGTTACGAATATTTCCTTGTATTTCTCGATGCTTCCATCTGCAACATGCTTGATATTGTAGATCCACTTTGAAGTCACGACATACTTATTTTCTAGTCTCGAAACTATATCCCAGACATTATTCTTCATGATTGAATGATACTCCTCAATCATGGCATCCTTCGATTCTGTATTTTCTGCAACCTCTTCATAGGTGGAAGGGTCCTTGTTAATGATGTCACATAACATGTCCACATAGTTGTTTTAAGTCTTTGTCCTTTTCATTTCTCGATGCATCCCTTCTCGATCGCCATACCTTTATGCTTCTTGTATGAGATCCTGTGCCCATGCAAGTTTCCTCTTGTGGGATTCCTTCTCAAGAAGTGTCTCTATTAGCTCTTACGGTTCAGCCATGTCATGATCTTCATGGTCTTATGAAATTGGTTCTTCAATTTCCATAGCTCAGACTCTCGTTTCTTCAGGTTCCTCGACCTCTTAAATCGATAGCCTTCTGTAGATGAAGTATGTCAAGTATTCATCAAAGGTTACATATTTACTAATGTCAATCTTCTTGAATCATGAAAAGTATATTTGGTAGGAATTTGATGTATCACTGCATCCTACGAATATTCCCTTCCTCCCTGAAGGATCGATCTTGGTCCTCTTCTCCTTTGGGATATGTATGTACACCAAGAAACAAAATATTCTAAGATGGTTCACTTCTGGTTTCTCTCTTGAGAAATCCTCTTCCATATTTTTCTTGTCAAGTACTCGATGAGGGGTACGGTTTTGTACATACACATATGTTCTTGTTGCTTATACACAAAGGTGCATAGAAAGATCCTGGTCATGTAGCATTTATTTCACTGCTTCCATTATGACTCGGTTCTTTTGTTCCACAACCCCATTCTATTGAGGATTGGAGTGCTCAACTCCCCGTTAATCCTAGACTCTCTATAGAGTTCCTTGAATTCTTCTAAGGTGAATTCTTTGCCATTATCTGACCACAGAGTCTAGATATTCGTTTTAGTTTGGTTCTCAACCAAGGATTTATATTCCTTGAACTTACTGAATACTTCATTTTTCCCTTTCAAAAAAAATATTCAAGTATTCCATGAGAAATTAGCTATAAAGGAAATATAGTACACATACTCACTTAATGTGATACAAGGCATATGTATTCATACATCTGAGTTTAATATCTCCAGTATTCCTTTAGCCTTGCTTTAACTACTGTTAGTTTTTCAACATTAAGCTAGCATTATTAGGATCTTTAACTGAGAGAATAAAAAGTACAACAATCAAACACAAGAGACAATGAACACAGTGTTTTTCCTCGGGGAAACCATAAATGGAGAAAACCCTACAACTTCCTTAGAGATAGAATCAACACCAAAATAGTAAAACCCAAAACAGTAAGTGATCTCCCGATAGCAGTAACCTTCTTCTTGTCTAGCCCCAATGTCTTCTCATTCCTCAACTATGTGCTACACTTGAGTGTGTATGTGATGTGTACTAAATAGAGAGTCCAACTCTCTATTTATACTAATCCTGACATGACTAAAACCCTACTAGGGCCGACCTCTCTAGGAGAGTCTAATAACCCTAGTACCCTGGAATTGCGGGGAATTTAACCCTTAGACAATAGGAGGGTTACCCATAATGACTTGACATGAATTGTTTACATTATAGATCTTCCCAATCAGAACATCGGGGCATGACATGACATAAGTACATCCCGAAATAAAAATCGGGTTACAATAGATAAGAAATACAAGTGAATACATTCCAAATTTACAATTACATCAACACTCCCTCTTAACTAGGAAGGTATTCTCTCGACACAATTTTCATCACTAGTCTTCTTCTCTAGGTCATCTTGTCATTTGCATCTTCAAGTCATCTTCATCTTCAAGTCATCTTCGTCTTCAAGTCATCTTCATCTTCAAGTCATCTTCATCTCTCGATCTGGATCATCACTCGATTTGGATCATCATTGGACATCATCACTGGATCTGGATCATCACTGGACATCATCACTGAATCTGGATCATCACTCGATTTGGATTATCACTGCTGGATCATCATCACTGGATCATCACAGGTGCTATCTCATGATTCTTCTCATCACAGGAAGTTCTACAGATGATCCGTAGGACCTCAACTTTAGTGCATTAAAAGTATGTTGTAAAAGAATGCATGCAATGGGTTAATTAATGGACAGTATTAGCAGAAATTAAATGCTCAGAATAGAAATGAAAACCACAACACTCATAGATAGATACAAGGAAGGAAACAAAGAAACAGAGTCACAACCAGAAGTTGATAATGGAGTTCACCCCCTCCATTGGGCTACGTCTTCGGGTCCCTCTCCATTGGGAACCGATCTAATTAATGGCTTTAAAATGGTACAAATGGTTCTGGACTCTACAAATCAATTTCAGCAGTATGTACAAAAGTCTGCAAGACCTCTTCTCTAGACTAATACAAATTGGCTTTCAAAAGCAAGGAGAAGCCAAATAGAACAGAGAAGACAGTCGACTCTTTACAATCACGGGAACTGGATATTAACAGTAAAGTCTTCAAGACCTCCTCTCTGAAAGTTACACAACTAGACTTCAACAGACAAAAGAAGCCAAGGATAACTGAGAATAGTCGACTTCAAAAGGAAAACCAAAATGCTCTCTGAAGCTTCTCATCACAGAGAAAACACTGCACTGTGCTCCCAACGAACTGCCTCCCCCTCTCTGAATGAACTCCTCTCTTTTATTACTCATCTTTGCCGTTACAAAGGAGCCAAAATGCTCAAAGAAATGTGATTGTTTACATCCCATGAAATGCGGCATCAAGACTATTCATATGCCTTTCGTCGTTATTCCAGCTGTGGCATAACTGCCAAGAAAGCTTTGCCAAACTGTTATAGCTAAGCCGTGCCATGCGCATTGCCATGTTTGAATCGGAGGTTGTAGTCATCTGCTCGTCCACCGTTGCGGAAGAGGATAAGCAACGGGCTTCGATGGTCTTAATCGGCTGTCGGCTGGTTTTCGAGTTGGAGGCTTTAGTCACTTTGGTTTTCGCCGTTGCGGACTGCCAGTTGTTAAAATCTCCTGATTTGACTTCTCAACCCGTAAGCCTTGGGCCTCCACCGTTGTAGCTGCCAAATCATTCTGACTTTCGATCCGCCCGAATTCCCATTAAACTTTCGCCATTGCGGAAGGGAGGATTCTTTGTGAGCCTCGTCGTTGCGGAAAAGGAAAGGCTTCCAAGCCCCGCCGTTGTGGAAAGGGAAATGCTTTCGATCCCTGACGTTGCGGAAGAGGAAAGGCTTCTGAGCCCCACCGTTGCGGAAATGGAAATGCTTCCGATCGCCGATCCTCATATATATATATATATATATATATATATATATATATATATATATTTTTGCGTCCGGTTATCCCCGTGGATAGACTAGGAGTTTGGCCGCCCGCCATTGTGGAGGAAGATCTCTTCCGACCTCCGATGCTTTGTATTTTTTCCGTCCGATTTTCTTCAACCGTCATTTCTAAACCATGTACCATATTGGATCTTCAAAGAGGAATAATCCACCGGATCAACAGAGCTAGCCCTTTTTCATGCTGGTTGTAGGCCTAGCCTCCATGTAGGTCTTCTTCATAAACTTATATCTGACCTGCTCGTTAGAATGGAACACCCAACACTTACATCTGACCTACTTGTTAGAAAGGCATGCCCAACACTCACATCTGATCATGTAGGAAACAATCCTATACACATATAAAAAATGCCCAACACTCACATTTAGGCATGCGGGAACAAATCCTATAACCATGCTAAAAAGGCTGTGCTCTTCCACCCATGCGGGAACACATCTTGCAACCATGATGAAAGAGATATGCACTTACATCCACCCATGCGAGAACACATCCTGCAACCATGATGGAAGGGATCTGCACTTACATTCACCCATGCGGGAACACATCCTGCAACCATGATGAAATGGCTCTGCACTTACATTCACCCATGCGGGAACACATCCTGCAACCATGATGAAAGGGATCTGCACTTAGATACACCCATGCAGGAACACATCCTCCAACCATGATGGAAGGGCTTTGCACTTACATTTGATCTACTCGTCAGAAAGGCATGCACTCACATCTAATCTTGTAGGAACCAATCCTACAGTCACATTAGAATGGCCCCCCAGTCCTAGACTGAGCTACCTAGTAACTGACCAGGTGCCTCCATTCTCCCAGAGAATGGCAGTAGCCCTTACATCCGGCCTACTCATCAAAATGGCCAGCACTCACATCTGACATGGAAGGAACTTAATCCTTTATCCATGATAGAATGGATCAGCCCTTACATCTGATCAAGTGGGAACACATCCCTCTATCACATGAGAAACTCATATATGATCATATGAGAACACATCTCATAGTCATATCAGAACGACCCTCAGTCTCAGACTGAGTTTTCCTGGTAACTAACCAGGCACCTCCATTCCAATAATGGAAATAGCCCTTATATATGATCATGTAGGAACCAATCCTACAGTCATATCAGAATGGCTCAACACTCATATCTGACATGGAAGGAACCAATCCTCTCACCATGATAGAATAGCTTAGCCCTTACATCTGACCATGGAAGGAACCAATCCTCTAACCATGTTAGAATGGCTCACGGACTCATCACTTCCCTTTGGAGGGAACCTCTATCTGGAGAAGACCAAGCTTCTCCCCGAATTACTCAAAATTCACCCTAGCCAATGGATTTATCAACACATCAGCTATCTGATCGTCCGTTGCAACATATTGGAGCTTCACTGCTCCCCTCTACACCATATCCCTGATATAGTGATACTTGATCTCAATATGCTTCGACTTGTCATGGAACACTGGATTCTCAGACAAATTTACGCAACTGTGGTTGTCACAATGTATACAAGTAGCATCCAATTGGAGATCAAATAAATTAGACAGTAGCTTCCTCATCCATACTGCCTCACAAATAGCTGAACAAGATGTGACATACTTTGCTTCAGCTGTACTTAGTGCCACACATGATTGCTTCCTGCGAAACCAAGAGATCACACCAGATCCCATGCTGAAGCAACACCCTGAAGTGCTCTTCCTATTGATGGAACTGCCTGCCCAATATGAATCAACATAACCCTCTAGGTTAATCTTATGACTCACCTCATACTTGAGCCCATAATCAACTGTACCCCTCAGGTACCTCAGAATATGCTTTGCAACAATCAAGTGAACATGTCTCGGATCCATCAGGAACTAGCTCAAGGTGTTCATAGCAATGAAAATATCTGGTCTCTTGTTCGTCAGGTACATCAAGGACCCAATCATTTGATGATACCTCATAGCATCAACTGACTTTGATGAAGCATCACTTAATAGCTTCAGGTTCGATGCCATAGGTGTGGCCATAGCCTTGCAGTCCATCATCCCAAATCTCTTCAGGATCTCTACTGCATACTTCCCTTGTCCAAGGAAAATTCCATCTGCACTCTGCCACACCTCCATACCTAGAAAATAATGCATCATACCCAATTCCTTCATTTCGAACTCAGAAGCAAGCTTTCTCTTTGTATTAGAAATTAACCCATCCATACCTGTTACAAACAGATCATCTACATATAGCAGAAGCATCACTGGGTTGCCATCTTCAACCTTGTAGTAAAGGTTGAAATCTGCTTTACTCTTGGTAAATCCCAAACTGGATAGAAAGCTATAAATTTTTCTGTACCACGCCCTGCATGCCTGTTTCAAACCGTACATGGATTTCTTCAATCTGCACACACGAGACTCCCTGTCATGTGTCTCAAAACCGAGTGGCTGCTCTACATACACTTCCTCTTCTACTACACCATTCAAGAAAGCAGTCTTGACATCCATCTGGTGTATCTTCCATTTCATCACTGCAGACAGATCAAGTACTGATTTGATGGAAGTGTATCTAGCTATAGATGCAAAGGTTTCTTCATAATCTATTCCTTCCTTCTGAGAGAAACCCCGAGCCACAAATCTTGCTTTATATTTTTCAATGCTACCATCTGCATCATGATTGATTTTGTAGATCCATTTGGAAGTTACAACTGACTTCCCTTCTAGTCTTGGAACAATATCCCAAACATTATTCTTCATGATCAATTGGTACTCTTTGATCATAGCATCCTTCCATTCTTTCCATTCTGCCGCTTCTTCATAACTGGAAGGTAAGTTTATCAATGAAATCACATAGTAAAGATACATACCCGGAGTAGGATCTGGTCCTCTTTTTTTGCTGTGATTCTCTTCTGAAGCCCCATATCTTTCCGCACCTTGGATAATTTCACATACCTAAGCAGGTTTCCTCTTATGAGGATTCTTTTCCAGAGGTGGATCTACAGGTCTTTGTGGTTCTTCATATTCTCAATATTCTTCTTGAGTTTCTTCATTCATGGTTGTATCATGAATTATGGGTGCTTCTGCTTCTTCAAGTTCTTCAGTAGGTCTCTTTCTGGATTTGTTGTAAGCTATGTCTTCATCAAATTTCACATCCCTGCTGATATCAATCTTCTTGTATCCTGTGAAATATATTCTATAAGCCTTCAAGTTTTCAGAGTATCCCACAAATATACTCTTCTTTCCTGAAGGATCTAATTTTGTTCTCTTCTCTTTTGGAATGTGTATGTATACAGGACATCCAAATATTTTGAGATGGCTGACTTTTGGTTTCTTACTGGAGAAGACTTCCTCAGGAGTCTTGTTCTCGAGTACTTTATGTGCAGTATGGTTCTATACATACAAAGCTATTCTGGCAGCTTCCACACAAAGATGCATAGGAAGATCTTGATCATGAAGCATAGCTCTTGCAGCTTCCATGGTAGTTTTGTTCTTTCATTCTGCAATACCATTCTGTTGTGTATTATAAGGAGTGGACAACTCCCTCTTAATCCCTGATTCTTTACATAGCTCTTTGAATTCATTCGAAGTGAATTCTCCGCCATTTCTGATCGAAAAGTATTGATCTTCTTTTCAGTGTGATTCTCGATCAAGGCTTTGAATTCCTTGAACTTGCTGAATACTTTGTCTTTGTTCTTCATGAAGTAAATCCATGTATTCCTAGAAAAATCATCAATGAAAGAAACATAATATGCATACTTTCTTAGTGAGCTTGAAGAAATAGGACCGCATACATCGCAATGGATGATTTCAAGGATTCCTTTGGCTTTGCTTTCACTGCTAGGAAATGTCGTCTTTGTATTCTTTCGTTTCGTACATCCTTTGCAGACCCCTTCATGTTTTGCTTGGAATTATGGAGGACCTTCAACAACTTTGCTTGCAATTGGTAGTGCTATGTAATGCACATGTGCAAGCCTTTTATGCCAAAGTTCACTTGAATTTACTGTTTCATGGACCAAGGCTTGTTCTTGATGGCCCTTTAATTCGCACAATCCTCCTTCTTGTTCTCCAATCACCACTGCATCATCGATAGTCTTTTCTTTTGGCCACATGATGACTTGACCATTTATGAATGCAACCCTCATTCCTATTGCATCTAATGCAGATATGGAGAGGAGGTTCTTCTAGAGTCCTGATACAGACAAAACTTCCTTCATTATCATAGACTTTCCAAAGTCTAGTTTATAGGAGGATTCCCCACTACCTTTAATTGGATACTGGTAGTCATCTCCTAGCTTCACCTTGTGAGGTGATTCATGTTCTGATAGTTTTACAAAGGATTCCTTGAATCCTGTCATATGCTTGGAAGCCCCATTGTCTATAAGACAATTTGTGGTTCCATGAGTAATGTTTCCTGTAAGAGAGGAAATCAAAACATATTCATCTTCACTGGAAGAATCTTCACTTTCATATCTGGTTCTTTTCTTGGATGGTTCATCATCCTCTACAGCATGAGCATGATGTCTTATTTTGTTTCCCTTCTTCTTATGAGAATGAACCTTGTTCCTATGACAGTATTTTACAAAGTTTCCTCTTTCATCACATGTATAACATTTCAATTTAGATAGGTCATTTATACTGTTATCTTTATGGTAAGGATTCTTACCTCTGGTGTGATGAGAGTTTCTTCTGCCTTTCTTGGAGTGGACTGTGAGAGCTTGATCTTCACTTCCCATCTGCTCTTCTCGAGCTGCTATCTGGGATTCTTCTTGAGAGAATTCTTCCCATAGTCTTCTGAACTTGACTAACTTCTTTCTGGCACAAATTCCTTGGATGAATGAATCCCATGACCTAGGAAGGCCATTCAGTGTTGTCATCACAATTTCTACATTCTCCACTTCTTCATCTACATATTCTAGTTGTTCTTTGATCTGGGAGACCCTTGTCAAGTAAGACTAGATTCTTTCTGCATTTTGAGTCTTCACATTCTTCAGTTGGTTTCCCAGAGTCATTTTCCAGTTTATGTTCTTCCCTTCAAACAATTTGGTTAGGGCATCAAACATAGCTTTAGGTGTCTTGAGAGAGGAAACTTGTGGTATGAGCTGATCCTTAATAGAATCAATAATGATTCTCTTTTCCATAACCAACTTCTTCTTATGTAAGGCCTTTGCCTCATCTCCCTCTGGAACTGGAATCTCCTCATGGATGTAAGAGTCCAACTCATTCCCTTCCAGGACCAAGGAGATCCTATACTTCAAATCTCGGAAGTGATCAGATCCCTCAATCTTTTCATCAATCTTGGTATGATGAGTCATTTTAACCGAGAACCTCAAATGGAAATACAAAATATTTAGATCTTAGAAGGTCAAGATGTCAGATCTGGATTTGGAGCTCAAAATCCTGCAGAGCTGGTTCAGGAGCAAATTAGGGTTTTGCTTTTCCAGAGTTCTGTCCAACCAATTTCTTTGAGTTTTATCCCTAAATTCGATTTTAGGGGGGAGATCAATTTAGGATTGGTCTCACTAAAAAATTCCTCTTCTGTGAAAATCCCTAATTTCCGGCAGTAGTGTCGGGTCCAAAACTAAAAAACCTCAGAATTGGATTCTGCTTCGACAGAAAGATGCACCTTAGGGAGGAGAGTTATTCCACCCTAGTTTTACTGAAAATATGTGTAGAGAGATCCACAAAATAGGAATCCCTAGTTCTCGTAGCTACGCAATGTCTTCTCCTCAGGTTAGCTTTGATACCATGTTAGTTTTTCAACATTAAGCTAGCATTATTAGGATCTTTAACTGAGAGAATAACAAGTACATCAATCAAACACAAGAGACAATGAACATAGTGTTTTTCCTTGGGGAAACCATAAATGGAGAAAACCCCACAAATTCCTCATAGATAGAATCAGCACCAAAATAGTAAAACCCAAAACATTAAGTGATCTCCCAACCGCAGTAACCTTCTTCTTGTCTAGCCCCAGTGTCTTCTCCTTCCTCAACTATGTGGTACACTTGAGTGTGTATGTGATGTGTACTAAATAGAGAGTCTAGCTCTCTATTTATACTAATCCCGACATGACTAAAACCCTACTAGGGCTGACCTCTCTAGGAGAGTCTAATAACCCTAGTTCCTCAGAACTACGGGGACTTTAACCCTTAGACAATAGGAGGGTTACCCACAATGACTTGAAATGGCTTGTTTACATTATAGATCTTCCCAATCGAAACATTGGGGCATGGCATGAGATAAGTACATCCTGAAATAAACATCGGGTTACAATAGATAAGAAATACAAGTGAATACATTCTGAAGTTACAATTACATCAACAACTACTACGAAATGTCTTCTATGCAATTTTTCCTTGTGCACATCCTTTGCAAATTCCTTCATGCTTTTTCTGGATCTCTGGAATTATAGAGACTACTTTGATTTCCATCGGTGTTGTTTAGGATTAAACACCCTTGTAACCTAGGGTTTGGGGTTACCAACTTACTACTAACCTTGCAAACAATCAACTTTAATAGAGTATAGAAAGGAAATAGGAATAAATTCTTGACTCACCCGATTACCGACGGTTGATCCAAGCTTGATCTTCTTCCACTCTGCTTATCTCCAAAGCTTCCAAGGATGCACTTCCTTCACCTGCAAAGGGAAAATTCTCCAAGTACAATCTTATACATGTATATATTAGAATTTAGATAAAGAATATATCTAGTGGATAATGGAATATATTCATCAACCATGATACATGAAAGAGACTCAACACAATGTTTGAAGAAGAATTCTCTTTATTAATAATCAATGAATGAGATAAGAGTACAACCCAACTTTTGAGACAAGGACTCCTCTGCAACCAAAGGACTATGAGTTCTGCAGCTGCAGGACTTCTAAAGATATACCACCAGCATAACTTTGCTCTCCAAAATTGATTGATTAATGCCCTCCCCAAGGCCTCTATTTGTACTTTGGGAAATAAAGTGGTTTTGAAGGTTGAGGAGGTTGAAGTAGTTAGGATAGTTAATGATTAGGACCCAACTAACCTCCATTAATCATGATTTATATTTTTTAATGTCGAATCAAGATGTACGCAACTATTGATATAGGAAACCCGCGTATGACACACGAGTTGCTTAAAAGAAACCCATGTTTGTTGATGTATACGGGTTGCAATGGAGATAGTCACGTACAATACACAAGTTGTCAATGGGAATAGTCACATACGTATATGATTTGCAATGAGGATAGTCTCGTATGCAAATCAACACTTAGAAAAATAATATGGCAAGCTAGTTCAAGGGTAAATGCATCCTATATCATCCCCATCTATAGTGTTTTGGCAAACTTCAATCCTAAGATGTCCTTTTGTGTACCAACTTAAGGAATGTTAGCACTTGGATGGAGAAGTGCTGTTTGGGTTGATAACGGATGCCCCCCTAATGTGTGAGGTTAGAGGGAAACGATGGCTGAAATATATTATAATCATTATCTTGGAGAACTCATAAGTCCAATGGAACAGAGGTAGTACCTGAAACAAATACATAATAATGTCATATACAAAGTCATATGTGAGGATGCTATGTTCAATATACTAGAACACTAGCTCCTTTACAATATTTGAGTACATCCTATAGTACGGGTACAAGACCACGTATATTACAAATAGGGATAATTTTAGGGGCGAATTTTAGCCCAGTGGGCTATTTTTCCATGTTTTTCTCCCAAAAAAGATTTGCCATTTTGCATTTTTTGAAGCCCTATTTTGCCCAATTTTGATGGGGTAAATGTTTTCCACCTTAAAAATCACCAAATTATTATATAAACGATATAAAATCATTGGAAATTAAAATATGTTTTGAAAAATATAGGTAATCATTTTATAGTTGGTGCTTTAATAATTGGTAATATTCGCCAATATTTATACACTTTTAAATAAGTATGGTTCCTTAAAATCATCCCTAAAATTTACAAATGTAAGCCACAATATACATTAATGATGAGTCTTCAAAGATCTGGAAGTTGTGTAAGTGACCACCACATAATCTTGTGCAACTTAGTCCATAGATTTGAACCTAAGATCTTCGTCAAAAATCCCAAAGAACCAGTACAATCCAAGCCATCTGAATAGATGTTATTGAAGTTGAACATGGATAGGATTCAACAGATTGTCAACCAATAGGTGATAATCGACAACTGAAGCAAAGGAATTCACCAATAATGAAAGTGAATCCTAAGGTACGATCGTCAAAACTCTAGGTCTTCATCGTCAAGAAGTGCTGATGCAGAACCATACTGTGATGAGGAAGGAAATAGATCCTCCAATGGATCACAAGAGTGACTAGGAACTGGGTAAAGGAAGGGAAACACAAGTAATAATAGATAATACAATGATGGAATCAAGATGTATATTAGATACAGGGTTAAGTCTTTGAACAGAGATGACCCAAGGCAACTTTTAACTTTACAGATAGTACAACTAGACTTATCTGTTATGTAGGAGACATGATCATATTCCCCAGGTAGAATTGACAAGAGGAGGAGTAATAAACTCGAAGTAATAGTTGAACTCAAAGTGAACACTGAGACATGAGTATCGGAAAAGACAGAGAGTGCTATGTTCAAGGATGACATGCTGCCACTAACTGAGAACCAAAAGAAAACTTCTTCCTTATCTTCCCTATTAAATTTTAACGAGTCTGGGAAAGTCAACTCAATTCTCTCTTCATTTTTTGACAGGCTTGAAAATAAGAGGGAATAATGATTGATAGTGTCACTGATTCGTGGATTTTATGAGCCCGAACTAATACATGCTCACTAGGTTTTTTCATGTTTAGAGAGTCTGAAAACTCTGAAGAAGACTCCAGGGGGTCCTTTTTCATCCAATTTAGTCTCCTGAGGCCGAAAAAGTATAAAACATACCATCGAAGAACTCTCTTAACTTCCATAGAAGAAAATGTGAACCTTTTTTGTACTTAGTCAAGGAGGTCTGAAAAATGTTAAATTACCACCTATCCAATGCTCCTTCGAGAGAAGCATATTTATTGAGTTATACAACTGTGAAGGAAAGCAAGATCACTCGAAAAGATCCATTTGAGTACGAGAAATGGGGCTTACAACAATAAACTTGATGCTTTGTTATTGGTGTTTAACGAGCATGACAAAGATATGAAGTACACTCAGAATCTTTTTCATGTTTAGGTCCAGAGCATGAAAAAGAGAAAACTGAGCTCATACCGGGTGTTCTTTTTATGTAAATTTAGTCCCTCAGGTCTGGAAAAGTGATAAACTTGTACCTGAGAATACTCTTCTCAATTTCATAGAAAAGAGAGTGATCATTTCTTGTATTACTCCACATGGTTTGAGAAAGAGATAACCTACCACCAATGTGGATGCCCATTCACATATTCTTAATGAGCTTGAATGGACAAGTTTACTCGGCAGTCAAATCTGTTTTGAGGAGTTAGACCTGGGCCTAAAGAAACTCCATAAAGGCAGGGAGTCTTATAAAGGGATAGATTGTAAAAAGAGACCAAAACAAGGCTTAATTTGGCATGAAAAATAGCTAAGAAGACTCCCATAAACCTATGACAGTTGCAGCATGAGTATCGAAATACAATAAGTAGGTTCTAAATGAGGACACTCATGGGAGGAAAGTCCTATCCACGGAAGAACAATGTTATAAACAAGGAACTAATGGTTAAAGATACCATAGTCCATGGTCGAAGTGTTAATGCTAGGATTAAGATGGATTAGGTATAAATGCATAATGCATGTGAAACGACAAAAAATCCATCCTATATGAGCGAAAAAAAAAACTTAAAATGACCATAAACTTGTCACATGTAAGAAAAGATATGGCATTAGTTTAAAAAATATGAACTATAGGGAAAAAACCCACTTTGAAAATAAATTTTCTATAAATAGTTCAAAATATGAATAAAAAACTCACCATTTGATTTTTATCCCAAAAACAACAAGTTTTACCTCTACCTTTGATTGCTGGGTGTGGACAATTCGGTGCAGAATTCTTGAAACTGCAAGTGTCAGGTAAAACTACACTCCATGCTCGTTCATTTGATCCAAGCAATTCTGAATTTTGGGCCCAAATTTTATGTTTTCAAGCACCCTCAAAGCATGAACGCTGTGTATGTGGGTATGGTATGTTAATAGTCATGTACACGCATTCTGTCCATGGGTTTCCTGAAGGAAAGTCACGTACAGTATGAAACTTTACCAAAGGACAGTCACGTACACTACGCAAGGTAGAAAAAGAATATATAGGGTAACAAATTCAAAATTTTATGTGAATCTAATGGTTTGAAATTGCTTGATTATTAGATTTAAAGATGGTGCTTGAGTGGAGGGAGAGGGAACATGAAGACATGGACCAAGAATCTCTACAAGATGCCCCCATGGTGAATGTTTTACATTAGAGTGGGTTATTGAAATTCTTCTGTACCTCACCTATGCAGTCAAATGTCTTCCTATTAGAGTTTTTGATAAACTATTTGGATCACGATCTTGGCATGTTTGACCTTCAAGGTGAGTTTCTAGAGGTTACTTCGGAATATGTCTATTTCATTTCTGCTTTATCACAATGGGGAGCTCCTGTGAACTTGGAAGGTACCGGCAGAGGTGGTGACCTTCTAAGTGTAGAAAACTACGTAGACATATACTGCAAGCCTGTCACTCAAAACAGGGGTAGCTGCATCCCTATTGTACACATTCGCAACTTTCCTTTACATGTATTGGTGAGCACTGTAGTGAGGGTTGCAGGGTCATCATCACTTCACCTTGCAACTCGAAACCAAATGAGACTAGCAGTGGACTATATACAGGGAGCGCTATATGAATGGTGTTTAGGAGTGACCCCGATAATCAGGAAACAACTCTCTGACTGCAAAAGAGGCAGGTGGAAGAATTTAGGTTATTCCAGCATGTTAGTAGCCTTTTTCTTTGAGAGGGTGCCAGGTTTGAGTCTTGCAGTACCATTTCCAGTTCGTTCTCCCCGTCAGCCTAGGCTGAGTAGGTGGGGAGAGATCTTCCTTCGGTAGGGAGGTGGTGGATCGGTCCAGAGTGTCTATGACGATGACTTCTACTTTTGGTGGGAGCAACAGTTACTAGCCTTGGAGAAGTTTTCATATGTTGGGTTAGATTTCCGAGGTGATGCTGACCTTGTTCTCCCTCTTGGAGGAGCATGGGGAGAGTCAGGTATTTTTATTTTCAAAATTTCAAAATTTTTATGAATTTTAATTATAAATATATATACATATGTATAAGAGTTCTAATCCTTTTAAAATGTCAAAATGTAGATATTGAACCAGTTTTCCCTGCTAGGCATCCACGCATGTATGTGCGTCCTGTGTTGGGAGAGGACAGGGTTTGATTAGGGTTCTTGAGGGAAAGCTGGGCAGGATTACCCAGAGAGTACCTACCTTACTCATTGATCATATCCATGCCATCATGTAGGAGCTACTGGTTGGTATACCACATGTTTGGATACGCCTTATGAGGCGAGTAGTGAGAGAAGTACTTGTGTATATTGATGCTGTTGAGGCTACTAAATTCAAGGAGGCTGAAGAAGCTTGAGCACAGGGTAATCAGGATGATCGGGGGGACCAAGGTGGTCCAAGTGACCAGGGTGGTCAAGCTTCGACTTAGGAGCATTTTATTGACTTTGATCCATGTTTTGTATAATTTTTGTATATTATACAGTTATGACTGGATTTGAGGATCATAAAATCGACCTATCTATATGGACATATATTAACACACACACACACACACACACACACACATATATATTTTGTTGGTTTATTTACAAATGTTTTTTTATGTGTCTGCTGTATATTTTTTATGCAAAATCTGTTAAATGCCAATCCAAGATATAATTAGCATATGCATCAATTAAAGAATTTTAATTTCTTGGAATATGATTGAATATAATAAACTCAAAATTTCTTTCCAATAACCTAACTTGCATAAATTGACGTAATATAATAGGGTTCCGCACCTGATAAGCTCGATTCAGCTAAGAAACAACTAGTTGAGAGTCTAGTCGAACTTCTAGCTAGGTGATACCACATGACAGGGCATCCCATAAAAGCTCAATGACAACCCTGTATTCAACCACATTATTGGCAGCAGGACCTAAGCAAGCGCCTCCTGAGGCGACTAAGTGTCTAGAGGGAGAATAAATGACCCATGCAGTTGAAGCCAAATTACAAGTGTGGTGACTGGCACCATCAGCCAAACCTATGAACCAATTAGAAGACATCTATAACAACCAGCGGATGGTATAAAAAACACAAACCGACGAACTATTGTAGATAAAAATACATACAATAAAATACAGGAAAAAGCGCTAAGCCTAAGCATAGTAATTTTTCAGGTAGAGCCCATTTCTAGGCTTACGCGGCTTATTCCCTTCGAAATCAATCAATTAATATGCGCCCTTCTTCAACAATTTTGACACGACATATGGTCCCAACCACATAGACCTGAACTTTCCTGCTCTCAAGGGTTCTTTGTCTTGATCCCAGAGCAAAACAAGCTCCGCTTCAGAAAAATTCAAGGCTTGACCAATTTATTGTATTGGATTTTTACCCTATTTTTATGAGTTTCATTCACTGTCAGTGCATCTCTATGCTTCTCACCTAGATGTTCTAAATGTAATAAACGTTCTTCCATATCAGTCATATCAGGTAACACATGAATAGAAATTTTTAAGGACTGGATTTCACATTCAACTGGGGTAAATGCTTCCACTCCATGAACGATTTGGAAAAGAGAAAACCCTGTAGCCGTTTTCACATTGGTTCGATATGCCCAAAGTGAAGGATACAGCAAGATGTGCCAGTTGGAACAAGCTGCATTAATAGTACATTTGAGAATAGTCTTCAAATTTTTATTAACAGCCTCAACTTGACTGTTTGCTTGAGGATAGAAAAAAGATGAACGTTCTTGTCTAAACCCTAGCATAGTGGTCAATTCAGTCATCATAATATTTTGGAAATTACTTCCATGGTCAGTGAAAGTCACTTTAGGGATACCAAATCGTGTGATAATTTGGTTGAAAACGAAAAAAGCTACATTTTCCTCGTCAGCTTTAAGGGTGGGCATTGCCTCTGTCGATTTCATGAAATAATCTACAGTGACAATGATATGTTTGTGCCCCCCAGCCGAGACTAGGTTGCATGTCATGTAATCTATCCCCCACTTCATGAAGGGGCCCACTAAGATGATGGGAAATAACGTAGTGGGATGCAACCGCATCTTTTTGGTGTAAAGCTAACAAGGATGACATCGCTTCATGGATTCCATACAATCTTTAAAGATCGTGGGCTAGAAATAACCGACACGTAATATCTTCTGGGCCATTGCTAACCCAGATAAATGAACCCCATATGCTCCACTATGGGCATCATTTAGGACAATCTCAACTTCTTCGTGGGTAAGACATCGACACAAAACGGAATCTACCCCCCTACGATATAAAGTATCTCCAATAATGAGGTAGTTCTTGGCATGTACGCGTTGTTTACACCATTGTTCCCACGAGAAGGCTATAGGGTACTTCAAAGTATGGATATAGATAAGTATATATCCATACCAGGGGTCAGAGGTGGAAATAAAAAATATATGCTCATCTGGGAATGAGACTTCTTCAATGGCTACATCTTCCTCTACTGGAAATTATCCACTGAGCTCAACAAAAACTAAGGATTTTTTGGATTTGGTGGATTGAAAATCTAAGTCAAACTCTTGAAGAATGACTATCCATTTGTTGAATTTTAATCTGACTATCCATCAAGACAAAACATATTGAAAACGATTAACATCCTCCACTACCATTGCAGTCCTCAGTAAGATGTAGGGACACAACCTCTGAATAGCATACACAGTTGCTAAGGCCAACTTCTCAACATGACAATACTAAGTTCAGGTCTGGCTAAAGCACGACTGAGATAGTAACATGCTCTTGGATATTATCGTTCTCCTGGAATAGTACTACCCCTATGGTTGACTCAGATGCAGGCAGATACAATATAAAATACCTAGAGTAATTTGGCAGACATAATAATGGTGTTGACAACAAAGCTTTTTTTAATGCCTCGAATGTGAGTTGTGCAATTTAATCCCATACAAATGGGGTGTCCTGTTTTAATAGGCACATGAAACCTTTAGTAATCTTGGAATAATTTACAATAAAACATCGAAGGAAATTAGACTTCCCCTGCAGGCTCTGAAGCTTCCTGATGGAACGAGGAGGAGGCAGATTTACGATGGCCTCAACTTTCAAAGGATCCACCTGAATTCCTATGTTAGAAACAATGAATCTGAGTAGTCTCCCTAACTCAACACATAAAACACACTTGTGGGGATTCAAGCGAATTTTATAGTATCTGTATCGTTCAAAAATCAAATGCAAGTGATTTGGGTGATCGATCCTCTTACAAGAATGTGCTGGAAGATCATCAAGGTAGGGTTCGACAATGGATTTAATGCCATGAAAGGAAAAATTCATTGCCTGCTGAAAGGTTTCCCCAGCATTTTTCAATCCAAAGGGAATTTTCTTGTACATGAAGGTACCCCAAGGACAAAATAAAATCTGTTTTATGTTGGTCTTTCGGTTTAATTTGGATTTGATTATATCCGTACAAGCGATCCATAAATGAAAAGACTTCACTTCCTGCACAAGCATCAATAATTTGATCTATAAATGGCACGGGATAGTTGTCCTTAGGAAAGGATCTGTTTAGATATCAAAGTCAGTACAAACGCGTATAGTCCCTTGCTTTTTATCAACAGGAATAGGGTTGGATACCTATTCTGTCAAAGCTATGAGATAAATGAAACCGGCTTTCAGTAGTTTCTCAACTTCATCCTTCACTGCCGTTGCTTTACGCGGGTTGACAGGTCTCAACTTTTGTCGAACGGGTTTAGCGTCAGGGTATGTTCGGATTTCATGCTCAAATATTGATGGATCAATGCCAGGCATCTCCTCATATGACCAAGAAAAAACGTTGTGGAATTCCTTAAACAAGGCCGTATAGATCGCAATCTCCTCCAGAGAGAAGTTTGCGCCAATGTGTACATTTTCCACAACCTTCGGATTTATAGAGATGTTGATAAGGATAGCAGTGGAAATTTTTTCCATATTCCCCTCAACAAACATTCCTTCCCTTGGTAAGGGATTAATAGGTGTATCAACATCGTTCCTGCCAGTCTCATATGGAACTCTTGGTTCTCTATCCTGCTTAAGTCTAGAAGAAAATAGGATCGATGGTTTCACGGATCTTATCTCGTCCGCACATGGCTTCATTCGAAGGTGAAACCATATCTAAGCAATTTCTAGAATGCAAAGAGTTCTCTACCCAAGTAGGCAAATATGATTCTTCCAATTCCTCTAAGACTGTGAGAGGGACTCGAATGGGATCAACAATGGTATGGAAGATAGCTTGATAAGCCACTTCCACTGTCGATAA
Source organism: Pseudotsuga menziesii (assembly GCA_001517045.1). NCBI lineage: Eukaryota > Viridiplantae > Streptophyta > Pinopsida > Pinales > Pinaceae > Pseudotsuga > Pseudotsuga menziesii. The sequence goes on along the minus strand of LPNX010071880.1, from coordinate 625,746 downwards.
GGGAACTTCAAGTTCATGGTGGGAAAGCAAAACCCAAGGATCAGTCCTATCAACAACCATAGCTATGGACTTCCTGAAACTAGTAGAACCTATATAATTAATCAAAGCTAGAAAATCAAATGTTCCCATCAATTATGCTTACATTCCAGCCCCTAAGCTCTCTGAAGTAGGTCTAACCTGATCGACCAATGTTATGGTGGACTCATTAGATTCGATGCGGCCTTTTTGAGTAAAACTGAGTTGGTCAACAGTAACCAACTTCCCTTCGTGTGGAAACACTACCACCTGAAAAATGGCTAATGCAATAGTAGAGATGGCGTAAGTCCAAGTTCTCCCCAAGAGCAAGTTATAATCCAAAGGTGCATCAATCACCTCTACCTTAACAGACATCGCTTCCCCTTCCAACTTAATTTCGAAATCCGGTAGGATACCATGTGGACGGAATGACCTTCCGTCGAAAGCAATAAGTAGGGTGTTCGATGGAACCAGCTCTAGGGATCTAAGAGCTTTCCAACAAGATAGGGATATAACACATGTAAAAGCACCCTTTTTGACAACTTCCCTTCCAATGGTATTTCCACCATGGATGACATCTATCAATAAGGCTACATGATATGCCAAGCGAATTTTGACATCAGAAAAATTAAATTTCTCCATGAGACTCGATGAGTCCATATTGCCTAAGGCTGCTCAGAGTGCGTCCTGCTGGGTGAGACAACTCTATAACACCTCTAAAGCCGACATTGCACAAGGAGTCTGGGCTAAGTCTTCAACAACAGAGTAGTTGGCTACATCCCTAGCATTAGGATTATGCAAGGTTTTCTTAAAGACACCTTTCGATATCTTGGGCATAATTTCAACAGGTTTCTCAATTGTGAGAGGGTTAGAAGTTTCACCTATCGACTTACCCTTCTCGGAGGTATCTTTTTCATAGTTCTTGTTCCTGGTCTGTAGTAAAGTATTATATCAAACCATGTTGATATAATTGGGGTTAGGATCATTTGGGGTGCCCCCTGCTGCATTTGAAGCTGAAGTAGAATTCTGTCCTTCGAGAAAAGGATCCTTTAGGATTGCCAGTTGTTGGGATTTTAACAACATCTGAGCTTGTTCCATAAGAGGACATAGATGGGTCAGGTGATATTCATGGCATAAATTACATGGAAATTTTAGCTTCTTCTTTTCTTTCTTGCCCCCATCAGCATGGTTTGTAGGTTTTTTCTTGTTTTGGTTTCCCTCACCCTTTTTTCCTCTCTTCTTTTTCCCATTGGGTTGCTGAGTGCCCTTCTGAGAGGTTTGTGCAAAAACATTTGCATTTTGGGGTGAGAGGGAAGAATTTGCTACCTCCTCTATAGAATGTTTGACGGACAGCTGATGGAGCTGTTCATCCAAAGATTCTATAGTGGGAGAATTCACAGAACCAGCCACACCATCGGCATGGGGTCCAAGCTTAGGTTTCTCTACATTGTGCGTTGGCCTCGATGCCTTAGGGATAATCTCATATAATATCCCAGACTGAGAATATATCAAATCTAGTTGTTAGGCCCTGAGGATAGCTTCTTCCTCATTCGTCACTCTTGAAGTAGATACATCCTCAGATATATAAGGAAATGGGGATTTAAGGAACCATTCTAATAATAACTTGGGAGGAATAGTGGCTTTGATAAGGCTCTTCCATCTTCTCCACTCTTGGATGTGATCCGAAATATGAGTGGCCTTGTCTTGCTGGAAGGTAGATAAAAAGTCTATTTCAAAATCATAATGGACAGCAAGCTAGAAGTGACTAAGGAATGCATTAGCCAAGTCCTAAAGACCGCTAAACGTAACAGAAGGCAATTCAATGTACCATTTTGCTGCAGTAGTGGTCAAAGTTCTTTGGAATAGCCTCAACTGAACTAAATCCTTGTTCAGTGAGTTGGAACAACACCATAAATGGAAAGTGGTGGCATGAGCTCCAGGATCATCACCAAATTTTCCTTCAAATTTTGGGATATCCTAGGGCAGCTTGGTAGGGACAGGTGGCCAGGAGGGGTCATGTCTTATTGGGTCATTCATCAGTTTTGACAAATCTGGCAAGTTTAACATTGCTAGGAAAGGAAGCTTGTGTCTAACCAGAGCACTAAAAGTACCAGTTTGGAGATTAGAGGGACTTTCCCCCATATTCCCATATGTGAATGTAGGGTTTCCCCCTGCTACCGGTTGTGAAGTGGATGGGTTTCTTTGGAAAGGATTCCATCCATAAGCTAGCAGATTGTTTATGTACAGTGTAGTATAAGAGGTTCTAGCTACCCCAGTCAAAGCTGGGGTTTGGAATATAGGAGTAGGTATCCCTCCGCTAAAAAGAGAAAAGGGAGAGCTTGTGAGCGGAGCTGAAATTGGAGTTTGAAAACCTTGACCATAAGGATTAGTGTTTACAAGCTGCACCCCGAAATATGAGGGTGTTGGGCCTATGTATGGAGTGGATGGGGGAATGTGCCCCCCATTCCAAGAAAAAACTTGGACAAAAGCCAAGGATCCTATAGGACCACTCTAGGCAATGTGTGTGAAGGAAGTAGGAACTGTAGGTACACTAGGAATCCCAGTGACCATACCACCATAAGCCCCTGCTAAACTTGTGGGAGTCAGTGGTTGAACTAGTCGGCTAGCTGGAGTTAATGATGTAGTAGGTATACTTGTTCTAGGGGCACCTACCGGGGGAGGTAGCACCCCATCAGCCAGAGCAGCTGAGGTGGAAGTAAAAGAACTTTTTCCTATAGTAAACATTATTATTCCCATAGGGACACTAATCACGGTTGGATTTAAAGGATAAACCTAAACGATCACCGGATTGCTTAAGTTAGTTAGAGGTGAATTAAAATTCCTTGCAAAATCATCATCCTACAAGTCTTATATCTCAACCATGTTTAAATTAAACTTAGTTTTCCCTAAGTTTTGGTTCACTTGGAACTTCACTAACTCCTATCGGTTCGATAGAACCGTTTGTGTCCAATCTCCTCCTTTGAGGAAGAGATGGAGGTTCCAATGTGATAAGTGAAGGAAGGTTTTGCAACCTTCGTGACCTTCTAATAGATTGGTCCTCCACGATTGTAAATTTGACTCTTCACACCCTAAGGTCAGCTAAAAACATAGACAAACCATAGAGCAATCACTACAAAAATTTCCTAAAGTCTCAACAATCACAAGGGGTATAAGATATGCTTTCCCAAAGAAAGTTGGGATACAGTTTCTTGGCATCCTTGAAGAGGTTCTTAGGCACAAGCGGAGGAATCACCCACCATGCTCATACACTTTCAACAAGGGTTACCTTCCAAGCCCATCCAAGTTGAAACAGAAATACCCTTCCGGTTTACCTGTGTATAAACCCTAGATGTCCAAGAGACTAGAGGCTACCTTAACTATATCAACAATCTAGGGGAATGTCGCAAGCTTGATTCATATGGATGGGCAGGGTAGCAAATCCCAAAACTATGTCTAGGATAGAATCCCCAGATGTGTAAAAACCTTGGTCTATGTTTTGACAAGGAATTAGAGGGTTATATCCTCAGTCTAATGCCTCCACGCGGCCTCATGCTTAACTCCCGTTTGAGAGGAGCTTCACAGATACTATCAACACATAGAAGGATTTACCTATCTATTGGCCAACTATGTATGAATTTATGTACTTATGGGGAGTTTACACTTCCTATCCGACAATTCTAGCCTATGATAGTAGGTGTATGACCCTATAAAACAAAAATTACTAATAAATTTTAAATTATAGCGTTCATTTTAAGGGTTGTTCTTAATCAGAGGGTAAGTGGCGTGAATGACTATGATATTATAGACTTGATAAGAAAAGTAAAATAGGTATATAAATGAATTCCAAAACAAATTATCACTATTTAAAGCAAGCTCTTTTTCTTTTTGTAAATATGAACTAATGAAAATGCAACTAGGAAAGAGAAAACTAAGACTTATTTTTGTAATTTTTGAGATTTTATTTAAAAATTGAAAGTAAAAGTACCATATGCAATTCAAATGCAAATGTTTCCAATGCTTTTCTTTTCACTTTTCAAATTCCTCAAAGATTACTATGCACCTAAATGGAAAAATTCTTCAGTATGCTTGAATAATCAAACTATATAAAGTAAGCAAAATGAAGTATCGCAGACTTATAAGAACCAAAGATCAACCACCTAAGGAAGACTTGGAAAACACCTAGCTTGGGAAGACACAATGAATTAAAATAACTGAAATCAATCAAAGTTAAGTGACAAACCAACACTACTTGGAAATAGCATGGGATATAGGGTATTTAGAACCCTGATCATTGATTCAAACACACAACACTTGGACCTATTGTTGGGCCCAGAAATGGCCCCTTTTTGACCATCCTTATCCACCTCTTTTTGCCTTATCCTACCCTATTGCGCATGCTAAACAGATGTTTTCCCTCACTCTGCCCCTCAAGTCACAAAGGTATGGTTATTTATTGTATTATTCTATTAATGCTTAGGATTGTGGTAATCAAGGCTCTATATCTTTCAATATGCTAACATATGATGGTTTATAAAGGTATTTCAAGATATAGAGACTGCGGGTGTAGCGGGATGAACATGATAAGGGAAGGATGGACATTCATTGCTTAAGCTAATAGCCATCCATCCCACCATTTCCCAAAGAACGTAGTCCCAGTGTATTATTCCATGCGAAGTTGTACAAGGGTAGCTGCAATAGAATGCGATAGATTTGGAAGGCAACAGTGTGCCGCTGCTCGAAAGTAGTTGTGATCTATGGGATATCTTCTCAATGGAACACGATGATCATTATTTCTGGTTCAACTAACAGTTTCCCTATATTTCCTACTCTCATCCTACCATGGCTGTAACAGTTATTGTAATTAAGGCTGCCTAAAGATCAGATATCTTCATGGCTGCCCAATAATAGGGATAGGATGTTATGATTGACATTCTATAAATATGGGGAATTGTTCTGAGCCAAGGGTGGAACCCTTAACCAAATTATTATATTAGCTGTGACTAATTTTGCTCGATTTATCTGCCCTCTTTAATACAAGGAGTTACTTTAGATCTCAGTTTTTTAACGTGCTTTACTTCCAGCATCTCTGTGTGAAGGATGGGCACACCTTCCCACAGGGATTGCTGAGTTAAATTAGAAACTTTAATTATTTTGTTGTGTGATTTTGTGATAATTTACTTTCCTCATAATAAGTTGCAGTAGTTGTGGATTTACAGTGTGTTATTAATTGCATCTCTTGGAAACCTACAGTGGCATGGTGTGATAGTCGACTGTATAGGTAATTGTTCCTTATGCAACTGCGTGGTAGCTGTAATAGCTTTGCTCATCCTTAGATCTTCCAATTGTTGTTTCTATAGATTCTTGCAATTTCGTCCTTTGCTTTTGTAGTTGCATAATTTCATTCCTGTATTTTGAATTTCTAGAATAGCTGAACTCAATTCATGTTTTTTGGATTTCTAGAGTAATTAGATCAAGAGAGTTGGGTGAATCATTAGAATAGTTTGGTAAATAGGATTTCATTTTCTGCAAAAGTAATCTAGATGTGATTTCTTGAATCTTTCAATTCTAGATGAAGAAAAGTAAAAGGTAATTGTGATTGTATCTTTTAGAAAAGTAAATTAGATTCAGTGCATCCTTGGGATGAGCGTAGCTGAGTAGAGAATAGGATTGTTTACTTACAACAAATCAGTGTTTAAGTATATATAATGCATGTTATCCTTGAAATACAAGACTTCCCTGGGTTCACAATAAATATTGAACATTCCGTATGTTAGCTATAATTAACTTCAATATCGAATGCCCAACATTTTGGCGTCGTTGCCGAGGAGGATAAGTATTAAACACTATCATAGTTGTATCCTGTAATTATTTCTATTCAGTCTTATTCAGTTTATTTTGTTTGAATTATTTGGGTTGCATGAATTCAAGAAATGTACAACTTGACTATCTTATAAATCCCAGAACCCCAAAAAATGCTAACATTGTAGGTGGTCGAGGTCGTGGGTGAGGTCCAGAATTGGGGAGAAGATCATTCATTGACGATCTGGTTTATAGAACTAATTCTTCTACTATGGTTTTCTATTAGGAAACACCTATCAAAATAATCCCTACCAATCCTAGAGTGCCAGCGTCAGGTTCTACAGTGGAGAACACATGAGCAACTGCAGCACCCTCAAATACCCCTGTAGAGGAGGACATAGTTAGTACTACAGGATCTGCTGATTGAGATCTGATTTATCACATTAATGAGAAGGTTGTAACTGAGGAGGAGTGGACACAGTTCCATCAGAAATTCATTGATCAATGGAAGAACGAAGGGGAGAAAATAGAAGAATATATGAGTAACAGGCACGAACCCAAAGAGGAAGAGGCAATGGGAGAAAATCATCCTGATGAAGGTAATTACCTGCATAAAGGGACAGTGGCTACACATCAGTTCCCAATTCAACAACTAAAAGGGATAGCCCCTATGAAAAATATATCGCCATCGTTGTTGCCCCGCTTTTATGGAAAAGCGGTAGAGGATACAGATGAATTTGTTTTTGAATTTGATATCCTCTATTGCAGCTATGATTACACCACCAACGCATAGAAGCTGAAGCTATTCCCTACCACTATGAAGGACAATGCATTATGTTGGTTTATGAGCCTAGGAGGAAAAACTATCACTAATTGGGATAAGATGAAACAGGTGTTCCTAGAGAATTATCAAGAGTATTGCAATACCAAGGACAAGAGAGAAGAACTGTTTAAAATGGTACAAAAAGATGATGAAAGTTTGGAAGATTTTGTCGAGACGCTTTTATATAACATGCAGAGAGTTGGACATACTAATATGGGGTTAGATGTTCTCAAAATAATCCCGCTTCATGGGATTAGGGATGATTGCCTAGATATGTTAAACCTGTTAGGAAAGGGGGATATCTCCAAGGAGTCTTTCGAGAAAATTGTGGAACTGTGTAAAAGGTACTCCAAGGGATATTCCAGGAATAACAGGGGATACAAATAGGACAAATTAGAACATGATGTCTTCGACAGAACTCATAATTCATCTAATGGAGGAGCCACTCCTGCAGATATAGGAAACCTCCTTGAAAATTTCAAAATATAAATGATGAGATTTATCTCCTAGAAAATATATGTCCCGAGGGAAAAGAAGAAACATGCAATAGAGGATATCACACTAGGTGTGTTCTGTCCTTGATGTAGAAAGAACCACCCTCTGAAGGAGTTCCCCCTCGACAATATAGAAGTGTGTCAGCTATGTGAGATGAACCATGACACAAAAGAATGCCCGTCACTACCCCAAGTGAAGGTTGTTTTGTAGGCATAGACTCCAGAGGTGGAACCAGCTTACTTTATTGCACAAAAGAAGCCCTGGAAGCCTCGAAATCAAGGTATGACTCCAGACTCGTTTCCATTTTTGAATAACATGAATAATTGGAATAATATCCAGCACATGAATACACAATTCCCTTCATCTTATTATAATCCTCAATGGTGCCCCTCTCAACCTTCAATGCAAAATTTTAACTCTTGGAACCCCTGGGTACAACCACCACAGCCACCACACCAACCAACTTATTGGTCTCCTAGATGGAGGAATTTCCATCCAAAGAACCAGTTTCCTCAACAGCCTCCACATCAACCATTTTCTCAACAGCCATAGCCTCCTCAATATCATCAGCCTTACCAGTAGTCACAGCTGCAATTGTAGAACAATGCTACCCCTAATATCCCGATACAACCTCAGTTGCCTGCTCAACCTAATCCTAACCCAAATAATAAAATAGTCCATTAATTTGAGACTGTCAACATTCCTGCTTACTCCCTTACTCCTATTCCCTGCAATGATATTCACTTACGATTAGGAAAGGTAGTGCAGCCGTTGATCATTGAGGATGTTCCATCCCCTATGCATGAAGAAGGGGTGAACCCACAGCATTTACCTAGTGTGACCCCCATCATTGAAGATACCGAACATCCCAATAATGTGTCGGCTAAAACATAGAATAATACACCCAGTGACACACAGCCTACTCAGCTGATTAGGAAACCATTATACCTTGAAAGATTAATGCTACCAAAGGTAGTGGGACAGCCTCAGTTTAACCTTTGAGGAGAGTTAAAAAATCTTTATGTTAAAATTCCCCTCCTTCAAGATCTTTAAGATGTACCTATCTATGCTAGAACTGTTCAGGATCTATGCACAAGGAGACCAGGAAGGAAACCCAGGGATCCTCCCACTGTTCATGTCATAGGGAAGTTATCTGCATTAATAATGGGAAAAACCCTTTTGCCCAAATATGATGATCCTGGGAATCCCACTTTCACTGTACAAATTAGGCATACACAGATACCCAACGTATTGGTAGATTTAGGAGAAACAATTAATGTTATGACTATTGAAACTGTAAGAAAACTTGGGCTCACTAATCTCAGGACAACCCTCTCCATTTTAGAACTGTCTGATAGATCCACTATTAAACCTGAAGGAATTTTGGATGATCTCATCATCTCAGTTGATTCTTGGGAGTACCCTGCTGACTTCTTGGTTTTACAACCTAAGTCACAGCTAGGAGGACACCCACTGATCCTGGGAAGGCCTTGTTTAGCTTAGCTGATTCTTGCATCAACTGTCGATCTGGGTCTATGACCATATCATATGGCACCGAGACAAAGAACCTCACTCTCTATCCTCCATCTTGATCGAGCCTAGAAGCTGAAACTCCTTTACGGATGGAGCTAGAGGAAGAAGAGGGAATTCAGCCATTATTAACAATAGGGAAGGATTTAACCTTTAAGGATGAAACTGAAGACGATCCCATTAATAATTTCATTAGTGAACCCACTTCTGTCAATAAATAAATTTATCAAATTGTAAATATTACTCTAGGTGATGAGGAACAAGAAAATATCACAGAAGAAGCATTAGTTAATGACACTCATATAGTTGCAGTATTGAAAAATTCAAAAAGTATTCCTATCGAAGTAGAGTCTGGAAAAACCCTGAATATTAACCCCATCCTCTCCCTAGATGAACAGAAGCACCTGATCAGTCTCTTTAAATAACACAAGGGGGAATTTTCCTGGGAGTACATAAACATGAGGGGTATTCCATATAACTTGTGCACCCATCATATTTATATTAAAAGTGACTCCTGGCCTGTGTGCCAGCCTCAATGACGAATGAACCCCAATCTTAGGGACATAGTGAAGGAAGAAATTCAGAAACTCTTGGAAGCAGGATTTATATATCCCATTTCATATAGCGAGTGGGTGTCCCCACTCATAATAGTACCCAAGAAAAATGGTAAATGGAGAATCTATGTAGACTATAGAGAGCTGAACAAGGCAACACAAAAAGATCATTTTCCATTGCCTTTTATTGATCAAGTACTTGACACCTTATCCAGGAAGAAGTTCTTATCCTTCCTGGAAGGGTTTAGTGGGTACAATCAGATCCAGATTGCTCCTGAAGACCAGAATAAAACTACGTTCACCTATCCCTGGGGAAATTTTGCTTACAGAGTGCTCCCCTTTGGTTTATGCAATGCACCAACAACATTTCAAAGAGCTATGATCGGCATATTTTCATAATTAGTTAATGATAGTATGGAAATTTTTATGGATGATTTTACTCCGTATGGAAAATATTTTGAAGAAGCACTGGAAAATTTGGAAAAGGTTTTAACTCGTTGTGAATAGACCTAACTCTCTTTAAGCACTGAAAAGTGACATATGATGATGAGTGAAGGAGTAGTATTGGGACATTTCATCTCTGCTGATGGCATCCAGGTGGATCCCTCAAAAGTAAAGGTAATAAAAAATATACCTACTCCTATAACTCAAAAAGAAGTGCGAAGTTTCCTAGGGCATGCTGGATATTACCGAAGATTTATAGAAAAATTTTCCAAACTTGCCTCTCCTTTGTTTTCATTGTTAATGAAGGACGTGCAATTTGTTTGGAATGAGGCATGCCAGACAACATTTGTTAAACTTAAGGAGAAACTATCCACAACTCCCATCTTAAGAGGACCCAATTGGACCCTGCCGTTCCACATTTCTTCAGATGATTCTGATATTACTATTGGAGCAGTTTTAGGATAGCAGGATGGTCAAGTACCTTATGCAGTTTATTATATTAGTAAAAACTTAGCCCCTATTGAACTTAATTATACTATCTTTGAGAAGGATTTCTTAGCCATTTTTTACTCCATTAACAAATTTTGACATTATATTACTGGATATCCTACATTTGTGCACACTGACCACTCATTTATCAAATATCTAATGAATAAACCTGTTACTAATGCTAGGGTGACTAGGTGGCTTTTATTACTATAGGAATTTGATATTACCATTATAGACAAAACTAGAAGAGAAAATGTTGTCGCTGATTTCTTATCTCTTTTCAGTAATAGTGATGATAATTTTTCTGTTGAGGACTCTTCTCCAGATGAACACTTATTTGCAGTTTCAGCTCACTCCCCTTGGTATGTAGATGTCGCTAATTACTTGGCTGTAGGAAAACTTCCAGCACATTTGTCTAAAAGAGAAAAGAGGAAAATTATTCAGCAAAGTGCCAGGTATTGTTGGGTAAACGGTCATCTCTTCTACACAGGCCCTGATCTTGAGGTCAAAAGGTGTGTAAGAGAAGATGAAATATTCCATATATTGAAGGCCTACCATGATGAGCCTTGTGGGGGTCATTTTGCAGACAGAAGGATAGGACACAAAGCGCTGAGAATGGGATACTATTGGACGACCCTTTTCAGGGATGCAAAAAGATATGTCTAGTCTTGTGATAGCTGCCAAAGGATGGGCCAACCCAATAGATTAGATCAAATGCCTCGTCAACCACAATTAGTGGTTGAACCATTTGATAGGTGGGCTTTATATTTTGTTGGTCCTATCAGCCCTCATTCCAAGAATAAATCCTACATCTTGGTCTGTACCGACTACATGACGAAATGGGAAGAAGTTGTGGCTCTGGTGAAATCCAATGACCAGGCTGTGATTGATTTCCTGTATAGTGAGATCTTTACCCGTTTTGGGGTACCCAAGGAAGGGGTTACTGATGGAGGACCACAGTTTGTGTCACATCAATTTGAAGCTCTGCTACAGAGTACCATATTCAACATCGGATAGCTTCACCTAACCATCCCCAAACCAATGGCCAGGTGGAGAGAACTAACAAAGTCATTGAAGCTGATCTTACTAAGACGGTCAAGAACCATTGGAGATATTGGGCTGACAGACTTCCAGAATCATTGTGGGAATATTGGATCACTTGGCGCAACATTACAGGTTTCTCTCCTTATGACTTGGTGTATCGAAAAAGTGTCATCTTCCCAATTGAATTTGAAATTAAGACTTTGAAGACAGCCACAGAGGTAAAACTAGATGTAACTGAAGCCTAGAAGAGAAGATTGAAACAATTGAACGAATTGGACAAGAACCGATTAGCCGATGTAGACTAGATTGTATTAATTCAGCAACAGAGATCCAATTGGCATGATCGATTCATCAAAAAGAAGGTCTTTTGTGAGGGATACTGGGAACTGTTATACGATTCAACATTCAAAAGATACTTCAAAGGTAAACTATGCACAAGATGGCTAGGCCCATACCTAGTAGACAAAGTATTTGATAATGGTACGGTCTACCTGGTAACCATTCATGAGAACTACGCACCATTATTTGCTAATGGTCACAGGCTGTGACTATACAATAAGCCCATTTCAAAGGACACATTTACCTCACAAATTGCAGCTGATCCAAATTACCAGTTAGCGTAAGGGAAGGAATTTTTCTCTGCCTCTGTCCTTAGTTAATCGCTGTAAATCACAAATGAATCTTTGTACATAAATAAATTGTTTTTTTCTGTTATTGTTAAACTTTTCTTTTTCACTTGATCCATTTTTTATTTTTATGAAATGTGCAGGGAAGTGCCTAGAAGAGCGCTGGTCATCATCAATCCTCGTGACCAGTGTTGTTCTTCTGTAACTTCCTACACTGGAAGAAAATTCCTTCAATAAATATGTCGCATCCACGACACCATTTCCGGAAGCTGCGGCACCTTTTTCAGCAGCTGCGACACCATTTTACCTTTGCCCATAATTCCCATTTGCGTAGTTCCAACACTGTAAAACTCATGCCCTTCTTCTGTTCCACACAACTACGACACCATTTTACTTTTTCCCATAAATCTCGTTCTGCACAATTGCAACACTGTCAATTTCCGTCAGCCTAACTCCTTTTTCATCTTTTCTGGCAACTGCAACACCATCAATTTCCATTAGCCTAATACCTTTCTCATCTTTTCTGGAAACTACAACACTGTTAACTTCATCAGCCTAATTCCTTTTTCATCTTTTCCAGCAGCTGCAACACCGTCAACTTCCGTCAGCCTAACGCCTTTTTCATCCTTTTCCAACAGTCGCAACACCTTTTGTGGCAGCTACAACTCCGCTACATTGGGCTGATTTTTCTATAATCCAAGGCCACGCTTGTGCTAAACTGTCTAATTTCTTCATGACCTACGGCTATGACTCCTTTGTTATTGGTAGAAATCTTTGCAAGTTAGCAACTCCTCTAGCTATGGCTCTGATTCCCGATGTGGGAAACTCAATTTATCCTCCAGCACTCATCATGTTTTCGACCAATTTGACATGATGGTTCACCAGTGGAAAAGGTAATTACAACATCCCTGTACTAATGATTACATTTAATGATTGCACCTCACAGTTCTACTATTCTCCAAAGGACATCATCCATCATGCATTTTTGCAGGTATGGATTTGATTAACTACTTGATTAAGTATTAGCGGGATCTGACAATATTAATCATACCTTCCTTTCTGTGCCCATTATTATTTCATTAGCTCTCCACTCGTGCAACTTAATGACTAATTATGTTACCTGATAACCACCACCTTTCTTAATTTGGGATAAATTCCAAATAATCTGGTGCACTGAAACTTTCCGAATTTACCCAACTCCACTCTCAGCTATTCATGCATACTCTATGCTTTAACCTCCATTGTCAGAATATGTAATTTGTCGAATAGAAACATACCTCTGAAGGTAGACACACATGGGTATTCCAGCTCGGTATGAACCTATAAAAATGAGAGAACTCAGATGAAATGCTAAAGTTTTTGCTATCTTTCAAGCTGCGGGATGGACTGAATTCTTCCAACGCCCGAATGGATTTCACCGTGAAACAACTTTACAGTTCTCCTTGAATACTACAGAAACCCACTTAGAGGTTTGGGGATTGCATATTGAAGTCTCTGAAGCCATAGTGGCTGAGGTCACTGGTCTTCCCCAGGTGGGCAGAGCTTTGTTTGGACGAAGAACCCCCAATCCTACAGTAGTACAAGATTTTCTGAGCGAAGGGGAGCACATTCAACAGTCACAGAGGGGGATAACATTACAGTCACTACCATGCCCATAGAATCAAGTATCAATTTTTCTCAAGAAGTATATCACCTGTGAAGGTAGGTATCAAATGGTCTATCACTCTGAATTTCCTTTATTTCTCATCTCCATCACAGGGCTTTGCTAAACATTCTATTTTATTTATTCATTGATTTACATCATATGGTGGGGTTTTTCTGAGCTGCCAAGCATCCACTCTCCTCACTTACCCACCATGGCCTCATTAAATTAATAATCTTACGGACCCTTGCTCAACAAAACCAAACCTAGGAGCAATTTACAACTCAAGTTTAGGAACTTGTTCTTCTGCCTGGTGTTCCAATAGAAGAGGAAATGGAAGTACCAGTACTCATGGGGCCTGTTCAAAATCAAGAAGAGCTGGTCAATCCACAGTTGGGGGGTAATGTAGAGAAATAGGAGGTTTGGAGTCCCTCCAATTTAGTTGGGGGGGGAGATGAGATTGGATCAGAGGATCAGTCAGGAGAAAAAATAGAACAATTGGGAGAGGATGTACAAGAAAACCCTGTGGAAAGACTAAATATTGGGGCAGCTCTAATAGCAAAGGTTAAAATTGGAGCAGCATTAGATGCCGTGACAATTGAAATTGAAAATGTTAGAGCTATGATGATAGAATAAAACACTGAGGTGGTGACCATTGAATCTTCCCCTGAATGGGGAGGAACCCTGATTAAGGAAGAACATCCTTAAGAACAAGAAAAGGTAGGAACTGGGGATATCCCTTCTTCAGCAGCGAATTTAGAAACTCCAGCACCATGGGGAAAAAGGAGGAGATCAAAAGATGAAATAAAGGAATCACCACCAATAAGATGAAAAAGAGCCAGGTCAGTCATAGCAACAGAAGCAACAAGGGAAATATGGGCAACCTTAGAAGCACAAATTGTGTTCCCCATTCTTAGACTGAAAGCAATTGATACCCCACAGGAACCAGTCACATAAGAACTAAAAATTGAAGGAATCTTGTTTGAAAATGGGATATTAAAAGAGGAAGTACAAGCACTCCGAAAAGAATTAGAAAATTGGAAGGAAGCATGTAGAAAACAGAGTGAAAGGAAGCTGCACACATTGGTTGAGGGTGCAGATCAACTGGAAGGATCAATTCTTGTTGAGGATGGCAATGAGGAAGAAAGAGTGGTATGTCCTACGTTTGGAGAAATATTTGATGAGTCAGGTTAAAAGGCCATAGTTCATGCTTTTGCAACACAACATTCTACACCTACAGCTGTGGAAGAACAAGGAAAACCTGATTGAGAAGATGGTGAGAATCCCCAAGGAAATCTCCAGGAAAAGGAAGCTTCAGATGAGCAGGATGTTGTCACATAAGAGCCAACATATTTGAATATTCTTGTTGAAATTACCACCATATTTGGGACAGAGGAACCAGAGGATGAGGTTATTCCTGATTTTGTTGAGGAAGATTGCACTGTGACCCCTGAACCCTCTCATGACACAGAAATAATAAAAATGGAACCATAGCAATAGAACAATGATGAGGTTGAACAGGATGCTAACACACAAGAACCAACATCCTTAAATGTCCTTGTTCAAGTGGCCATCCAAATGAGGGAAGAAGAACCAGGGATTGAAGACATTCCAGAATTCAATGAAAAAATTTCAACTATGACTCTTAAATTGTCTCATGACATCGAGATATTAAAAATGGAATCACAACAACAGGGAGATGAAGAAGTAAACCAGGATGTTGCTACACAAGAACCAACATCCTTGGAAATTTCAGTAGAGACTATCGGGATGCAACAAGAATCCAACCCCAAATTGGATATCATTCCTAATGTGAATTTAGGTGAGGACGAACAAGCTCAATCACAATCCTCAGGTGATATTGAAATCCTTGAGGAATAGCTTCATATTGAAGAAGACATACAATCCCAGCAGCATGAGGAAAAAGAAGAACAGGGCGCCATCACACAAGAACCAGAAGCCTTACATTCCCCTGCTGGAGTTGCAGTTGATAATCAAGTAGATAATAAGATTAAAATTCAAGAGGAAGTTGTCCCAGAAGAACCAACATCCTCACAATCAGCTACCGAAGTTGCCATAGGATAACCCAAGAAAAAGGTTGCTGTTACACAAGAACCAGCATCTCCAGAAGTTCTTTCAGGAATACCGGTGGTTGAAGTTGTTGTAGAAGAAATTTCAGGAAGGGATGCTGTTACACAAGAACCAACACCCCTAGAAGTAAGTTCAGAAGTGCAGAATGTCCAATGTGGCACATCAGGTGATAAGGTGTGGGCCGAACTCCCTCAAAATTTTATTAATCTGGATTCTGATAGGGAGGAGCATCCTGAAGAAGAAGAGATCCTGAATCTTACATAAGAACTCTCAATCCCGAGAATGGAAGGAAGTGGAGGAGTCAGGTGGAAAGATACCAAGAAGGGATGGTTCCCCTCACTGAACATAAAAAGGCCATTAGGGGACTGGAGGAAAAGTGGGCAAAAGAACTCATGACCCAAAAACTCCGTGAGGAGGAACTACAGAAGAAGCTGAGGAAGCTGAAAAATTTCAATTCTATGCAGGTGTAAAAAGACTAGATGTATGCTCTTTCTCAGGAATTATTGGGCACCAGGGTACCCTCCCCCTCTTACCCTGTCTTTTTATTCGAACAATTTATTTGGTTTAAATTAAGGGCTATGAAAGAAGGGAGATCATATGAAATAACAACCTTAGAGAAATTCTTGGAGAACTTTCTGAGAAGTAATTTTGAGCACCATAACTTGCTGTGTGAGTTTTATTTGCATGAGATGCCTTGTCCTTTGGACCGCCATTTGAATCTTGTTCCTTTTTCAGGCAATGTTCAGCTGAGGGATTTTGCCTCTTTTGTGAGAAATCATGTTCAGTGGGAAAGGTCTTTCCAAAAATTTTCTCACAATGAATCCCACTCTAATCTGTGGATCCGAAGTGAACCTCAAAATACTCATCTTCTCCTTGCTTGTCATTAGAGTCTACTCTCATGGCCCATCCAAACTCGACATATAATGGAACTACATGAACGGGTTATTTCTACTTGTACCAGCCATATTTCCATACATCAACAAACAACTTTGGAAGGTAGTAAGCACAGATGTCAGGTTGCCTCTCCAACCCTCAAAAATAGGGACCCATACTATTATAGAAATTTTGAACAAGCACTCTCCAGGATTGAGGGTTATGTTGGATGCATAAGGGAATGTGGGGTTAATTGGCTGGGACTAAAATTTAAATTTCCTCTCATCTAGTGGCCAGCAAAACTGTACAGGGAGGATCTCTCATTAATCAGGGAAGAAGAGCAGAAATGTTGGAGATATTGGGTTGTCCATAAGGGGTTTATAGAAAAAGAAGGAACATCTAAATTCCCCTACAACTTTTCTTCTCTCCATGAACAAAGCATAGTGCAAGATTCAGATTCAGAATAATGGAGGTTGTTGCACAAGGACATGCAACAAGATAGTTGGGGGGGAGATGTTGGGCCTAGAAATGGCCCCTTTTTGACCATCCTTATCCACCTCTTTTTTCCTTATCCTACCCTATTGCGCATGCTAAACATATATTTTTCCCTCACTCTGCCCCTCAAGTCACAAAGGTATGGTTAGTTATTGTATTATTTTATTAATGCTTAGGATTGTGGTAATCAAGGCTCTATATCTTCAAATATGCTAACATATGATGGTTTATAAAGGTATTTCGAGATATAGAGAATGCAGGTGTAGTGGGATAAACATGCTAAGGGAAGGATGGACATTCATTGCTTAAGCTGATCGCCATCCATCCCACCATTGCCCAAAGAATGCAGTCCCAGTGTATTATTCCATGCAAACCTGTACAAGGGTAGCTGCAACAAAATGCGACAGATTTGGAAGGAAACATTGTGTCGCTACTCGAAAGTAGTTGTGATATGCGGGATATGTTCTCAATCGAACAGAATCATCATTATTTCTGGGTCAATTAACAGTTTCCCTATATTTCCTACTCTCTTCCTACCATGTCTGTAACAGTTATTCTAATTAAGGCCACCTGAAGATTAGATATCTTCATGGCTTCCCAATAATAGGGATAGGATGTTATGATTGACATTGTATAAATATGGGGAACTGTTTTGAGCCAGGGGTGGAACCCTTAACCAACTTATTGTATTAGCTATGACTGAGGTTTCCTGATTTATCTGCCCTCTTTAATACAAGGATTTACTTTAGATCTCAGTGTTTTAACGTGCGTTACTTCCAGCATCTCTATGTGAAGGCTAGGCCTGCCTTCCCACAGGGATTGCTGAGTTAAATTAGGAATTTTAATTATTCTATTGTGATAATTTCCTTTCCTGATAATAAGCTGCAGTAGTTGTGGATTTACAGTTTGTTATTAATTGCATCTCTTGGAAAGATACAATGGTATGGTGTGACAGTCGACTGTATAGGTAATTGTTCCTTATGTAACTGTGTGGTATCTGTAACAACTTTGCTCATACTTAGATCTTCCAATTGTTGTTTCTATAGATTCTTGCAATTTGTTCCTTTGCTTTTGTAGTTGCAGAATTTCATTCCTGTACTTTGAATTTCTAGAATAGCTGAACTCAATTCATGTTTTCTGGATTTCTAGAGTAATTATATCAAGAGAGTTGGGTGAATCATTAGAATGGTTTGGTAAACAGGATTTCATTTTCTGCAAAATTAATCTAGATGTGATTTCTTGAATCTTTCAATTCTAGATCAAGAACAGTAAAAGAGAATTGTGATTGTATCTTTTAGTAAAGTAAATTAGATTCAGTGGATCCTTGGGATGAGCGTAGCTGAGCAGAGAATAGGATTGTTTACTTACAACAACTCAGTTTTTAAGCATATATAGTGCATGTTATCCTTGAAATAAAAGACTTCCCTAGGTTGACAATAAATATTGAACATTCCGTATGTTAGCTGTAATTAACTTGCATATCGGATTCCCAACACCTATCACCCAACAAGCAAATCCACTTCAAATTTATAAAAGAAAGACAATCCAACCAACAAAAACTCAAGGGTTTACTGAAAATCATGAAGTATGGTTAACAGGGCTATCAAACCTATAGTGAAATGCCAGTACTAAATACCACAAAGCAACACAAAATCAAAAGAAGGATAGGGACAATCAACCCTACCCAAAAATTTTGTTGCTAAGGTATGTACGCGTTTGTCTAGTGGAGCAACCCGCGTACTATACGTGATTGTTCAATACAATAACCCATGTACACAGACCTCTGTACGCAACTGTGTAGCACAACAACCCACGTACAGGAGTAAAAATTTTCAAAAAAAGAAAAATTATAAAGGTCTTTAAAACACCACTACATGTCCAAACCAAGACAAAAAACCACACACTGGATCAAAGCAAAGACTGGGAAAGGATCTATAGGACTAACCCATAGTAGGCTGGAATCCCCAGTGGAGTCGCCAGTTCTGTTGTTCAGGATTAAACACCCTTGTAACCTAGGGTCTGGGGTTACCAACTTACTACTAACCTTGCAGATAATCAACTTTAATAGAGTACAGAAAGGAAACATGAAGAAATTCTTGACTCACCCGATTACCGATGGTTTATCCATGCTTGATTTTCTTCCACTCTGCTTCTCTCCAAAGCTTCCAGGGATGCACCTCCTTCACCCGCAAAGATAAAATTATCCAAGTACAATCTTATACATGTATATATGAGAGGTTAGATAAACAATATATCTAGTGCATAATCGAATATATTCATCAACCATGATACATGAAAGAGACTCAACACAATGTTGGAAGAAGAATTCTCTTTATTAACAATCAATGAATGATATAAGAGTACAACCCATCTTTTGAGACAAGGACTCCTTTGAAACCAAAGGAATCTGAGTTCTACTACTCCAAGACTTCTGAAGATATACCACCAGCATAAATTTGCTCTCCAAACTTGATTGATTAATGCCCTCCCCAAGGCCTCTATTTATACTTTGGGAAATAGAGTGGTTTCGAAGGTTGAGGAGGTTGAAATAGTTAGGATAGTTAATGATTAGGACCCAACTAATCTCCATTAATCATGATTTATATTTTTTAATGTCAAATCAAGATATACGCGACTATTGATATAGGCAACCCGCATATGACACACGAGTTGCTTAAAGGAAACCCGCGTACACTGATGTAGATGGGTTGCAATGGAGATAGTCGCGTATAGTACACAAGTTGCCAATGGGAATAATCATGTACGTACACGATTTTCAATGAGGATAGTCGCGTATGCAACTCAACACTTAGAAAAATAATATGGAAAGATAGTTCAAGGGTAAATGCATCCCATGCCATGCCCATCTATAGTTTTTTGGAAAAAATCAATCCTAAGATGTCCTTTTGTGTACCAACATAAGGAATGTTGGCACTCAGGTGGAGAAGTTCCATTTGGGTTGATAACAATCGGTAGTTCTATGTAGTGAACATGTGAAATCCTTTGGTGCCATAGTTCACTTAGTTGTATTGACTCATGAACCAATGTTTATTCAGGTTGTCGCCTTAGATTGTACAAGAATTTGTCTTCTTCTCCAATCACTATTGCATCATATATTGTCTTTCCTTTAGGACACATTATAACTTGGCCATTTACAAATGAAAGTCTCATTCCCTTTGCATCTAGTGCATAGATGGAGAGAACACTCTTCTTCAATCTTGGAACATAGAGCACATCCTTCGTCTTTAATTATTTCTCGGAGTCTTGCTTGTATGAAGCTTCTCCACTCTCTTTTATGGGGTATTGATAATCATCCCCAAGTTTAACCTTGTGAGATGACTCATGCTCAGACATGTTAACAAATGATTCTTTGTATCCCATCATGTGCTTAGATTCCCCACTATCCACAAGCCAACCATTGCTTCCACATGAGATAATGCAAGCAAGTGTTGATATTAGCACATAATCTTCATTTGAATTGTTCTTCTCTCTTCTGAATATTTTTTTTGTCAGTTCATCATCTTTGACAACATGAGAATGGTGCCTATTTTTTTGTGATGGGACAGTCTCTTGAAAAGTGGCCCTTTTCATCACAAGTGTAGCATTGAATATTATAAGGATCTCTCTTGATATTCTTTTGTTTATTGTCCTTCTTCTTATTGTGATGATGATTCTCCTTCTTCTCCTTTTTGTTTTAGTTCTTCTTGGTGTGGACTGTGTATCTTGATCTTCAATTGATCCCATCTTGTCTTCTCTAGTTGCGAGTCGAGCTTATGTTGATGAAATTGTTATTGATTCCAGCATGGACTTGCAGTAGCCCCACAGGGTGTCATTAATGCCACCAAGTCCCACTTCTAGTGCCATGGACCCCTTACAAAGTGGGTTTACGCTTTGTAGTGCCTTGGACCCCTTACAACATGGGTTTGTGCCACAGCTTGTACCTAGATGACAAGGTATTTGTACCCACAAGGTTGGATCTTGGAGCAACCACCTTGTTGAATATGTTGAAGACCCTACTTATGTTGTTGAATCCTTTATGGATGATGGAGAAGCCATAGATGGGCTCAAGGATGGAGAAGCATTAATGACCCATTCTATGGCCATTCATGCTCTAATTATGCATTATAGGAATTTTGGGGTCTAAAATGGGCCTCCTAAGGAAAATAATAAAACAATAGTTAAAATAATAAAATAATATTTATTAATTTTGGAGGAAGAAAGAAAAAAACTACTTTTTGTGTTCGTATTTTTGACATGTCTCCCTGTGTGTTTACTCAAATTTCAATCAGGAGAACTTGTTGGATGCATAATTTGATTATGCATCCAAAGAGTACCCACACTACATACTTTTAATGGACCTCGCTACCCCAAAAACAAGAAATACCTGAAAAAACATGACAATGACATCATCATCACATGTTTTCAGGTATTTCTTGTTTTTGGGGTAGCAGGGTCCATAAAACTTATGCAGTGTGGGTACTCGTTGGATGCAGAATCAAATTCCCCAACCAATGATCTCTCTCAATCGAAATTTGAGTAAAAACACAGGGAGATATGTTGAAAATATGAACAAAAAAAGTAGTTTTTTTTTATGACAAATATGTCAATTCAACCATTATGGTTGAGTCATTTTATTGAGTTCTATTGGTTCTTGAATTCCAACTCACAAGAACTTATTGTTGGCATGTTTTCTTATAAGGCCCATTTTAGACCCCAAATTTCCTCTAATGGTCATGGTACCCTAGAAGAAGGCCTAGAAACCACACAGGTGATATAATGATGGATCTTGACCCTTGGAGGTTTCCTGGTGTGGTTGAGGTGGTTGAAGAATCCTATGAAACCTCTTGCTTGTTGAATAATCCCTGATGAAGTAATTGGACCCACACTTATTGGTTTGATGACATTGCAACCCTTGTTGGGGTCATGGAGCTCTTGTATGATGATGATGACCTTGTATGGTCCTTGATAGGATAAGGAACCCATGCAAATGTCTTAAGTATGATGAAGAAGACCATGAAGTATTGCAACCCCAGATGAATACCCTAATTCCCTTGCAAAGGTCATGGAGCCTAGTACTTGCACTTGACATGGTTGGATGGTATGATGTGTCCACAAGGTCTTGAAAATGTTCCCAAGTACATGAGGAGACTTTGCAATTGGACACACTCATTTGTAGTTGAAGGAGGGAAGAAGATGATGTGGAGCCCACTCTTACACATGGAATTGAAATCCATTAGGGCTTGATGCAACATGTGGAAATGACACATTGAAGATGTTGGAACCCACATACATTGTGGTATGAAGGCCCTTGAACCCACATTTGGTGAAAATGGTGTGGCTCATGTGTATGAATCTTTGATGTGTTGATGAAAGAACAAATAGATGATGCCCTTACTCTTGATATGGTATTGGTTTGTGATATGCTAATAAACATAATTCCTTTACATGTGATTTGGGTATTCGACACCATACACATGGTGGATTTTGGACATTGGAATATGGTGGCTTGATATAAATGATATGGTAACCTCAAAACCATTTTAATGAGAAGCTTGAAGAAGGGTTGACTTAAGTACACCCTAAAATAATTTCTAAATGGTAAGACACAACACAAATATTAAAACATAGAACTACCTTGTTGACCTTGAAGAAGTTGGCCATCTTATTGTTTACAACAGTCCTCTGGACTTTTGTGGGGTCAAACCAACAAAGAGGAAAAGCTTGTTGACTGTGTGAACTGAGTTAGTTTGACTATAAAATTTGTGGAAGTAGAATTGCATACTTATACAGACATATTTTTGGACACTTTTTTATTTTGGAGAAAGTCCCGAATTTTCCACATTACATCCCTAAATGTGATAGTAAAAGCAATAGTCTGTGGTTCCCTTTTTCGGTGGTTTTTAAGCCCTAAATAAGGTAGTAACAACAAATATGAACCATCCACAAATATCCTTTTTTAAAACAGTTCTTATTCTTCCAAATTTGGTAGAGGTTAAGAGGAATCTCTTTCTTGAAAAATCAGCAACATTTGTGGGAGTTTTTGATGTTTTTGTGGCCCTAATTTATTGTAGAATAAAAGGATAAAATGATGCCCTAACAATAGTGTTGGAGGTCCCATTCAATTACACAATCAAGATTTAAAGTGGTATGCATAGTGATGTACATCCAATGAAAGGGATTTTAATTGAGCATAGATACACTACAAGGGTGTTTGAAGGTTGAATGTTGGCTGGCTTTGTTGACATCTACAACACTTGTTCTCATGAGCCAAGTTTTCATGGTTACATAGTTTCTAGGGTTCTTCCTAAACAACTAATATAGTATGAGCTACTCCTTTTC
This sequence comes from Pseudotsuga menziesii, assembly GCA_001517045.1. Taxonomy (NCBI): domain Eukaryota; kingdom Viridiplantae; phylum Streptophyta; class Pinopsida; order Pinales; family Pinaceae; genus Pseudotsuga; species Pseudotsuga menziesii. The sequence goes on along the minus strand of LPNX010071880.1, from coordinate 602,487 downwards.
CACAACTAATACACAGATAAAGATAAGTCCTTTGGTGATATTTTGATGTTCTATTGTACTCCTACACTTGATGCATACCTTAATGAGTTTATAGTCCAATAGTATATACAATAGCTGAGTTCATGTACAATACAAGTGTATTTATACAACGAGGTGTGAGGGGTTGTGTGTTGATGATAAGTGCATTGAAAACTGACAATTTATAGTAAAGAAGTGATATATTGTTGTGCACTAAGATGATATATATTGACATATAATGAATGTGCAATAAAACCACGATGTATTGATGTAATTCTATAATATCCATTGCAAAGATGATGCTTTGATGAAAGAAGACCTTTAAGTGATAAGAGCATACCTATATGCATATGAAGTATGTAAACAATAATGTATATAGCGGTAAATTTCTAGTGAGTAATGTAGATTCATGCCTTATACATGATGATGCAAACCCCATAATGAATATGCATGCTACTACCTGAATGATAATTGCTTGTTGAGAAATATAGTGACCTTATTGGTGACCTTGATACCTTGATGAAGACCAGAAGTGTTGATGAACAATATGTTGATGACATGGTTAATGAGCAACATTGAGTAGCTGAACAAGATGATTGATGATCATATGAGCAGCAGTGTTAACCAATAGTGCTGACTAGCATAGTGATGACCAGAGATTAAGAAACAAAGTTTGGTTGAGCAACATAGATGGTTGAGTAGCAGGTTGATGACAATCAGTAATTTGCATCAAGCTTGCAAGTGGAATCTTGCACTTGAGGATTGGACTCCTCAACCCATTCTTAGTTGGAGCTAAGAAAACCAGGTTGGGTCCTGTTATGAGAGTTGGTGCTCTTTTCATCAGTTGGTGCTTATTGTAATTGAGAAGATTATAGTATTCCATGTACAATAAATAAAGATCAAAATTGCATATATTATTATGTCTCTTTTGATGCTATCTTTTCTTATGAATCATGGTGATTTTGATTATGCAATTGATGCGATTAATGCTTGATATAATATGTTTGATTAAAAGAAGGTAAAAAGGTTTAAATTGCTCACACACTCATTCAACCTTCGCTCTCAGTGTGGCCATTGTGTCCAACAATTGGTATCAAAGAAGGCCTTCATCACAAGACTAGAAATCTTGAAGGAGATCCATGGAGACACAATGGAAGAGAAAGCAAAGTGATCAAGCAATGACGTGCATGTACTTGACATTACATACTATTTTGGTTGGAGGATAAAAATGAAATCATATCTAAAGAAATTTGGCATTTGGGAGATTGTGAGCAATCTACCCGCTCCATCAAACAAGAAGGGAAAATTAGCTGCACAAAGGGAAACAAAGAAGGAAAATACTACATCCTTGAAGTTCCTCATGTATGGACTTCTTAGTTCAGTGAAAGAAACTATAGGGAAGTACGCTTCATCCAAATACTTAGGGTTCAATTTAGAAAGAGAGTACTAGAAGGAAAGAACAAAACCCAAAAATATAGACCGAGAATCAGAAGACATGACCATGGAAGAGATCAATGAAGAAGAAAAGAAGAAATAAGAGGAATCCAGTAAAGGTATGAACTCTTATGACTGTGATGATAGCTTGTGTGATGAAAATGAGAAGTTTCCTGCAGATGATGATGAAGGGCTATCAAATGTTTCACTTGAGATACATCTCACATTGTTGAATATCGATCTCAGAGCCAATTCATTCATAACCATAGTAAATTTGAACCATAGTGACTTCACAAAGTTAAAAAATAAAATCTTGGACTCCTTGAATGAATATCAAAAGAATACCATGATAATGAAAGTGTTGGTTTTGAACCTAAAACATAAGGACAAAGAGTTGTGGGATCAGATGAAAGACAAGGATGTTGAATTTAAATAACTCAAGATTGATTTGATCAGTCAAAAGGAAGAACAACAAGAACTTGCTGAAGAGTTTGAAGAAACTAGGGAGGATAATCATGATATGAAGACTTAGGTGGAAGAATCCAAGAGGATAGAAGAAATCTTGAAGAATCAGTTGGAAGAAAAGGAGAAAAAAATCCAAAGGATGGAAATGGAGGTAGTTTGTCTCAGGAATAAAGGTGAGAAGAATGATGATTTTGTCAAGTGCAAGGATAGTTGTGTTATTCTAAATAAGATATTAGATTTCCAAATATCTCCATGTGAAAAAATGGTCTTGGTTACAAGAAGGAGAAAGAAAAATATGAAGATGAAACTTGGTCTCCTAAGACTCCACATTAGAGGAAATTTCAACTCAAAATGGGCCTCCTAAGGAAAATTAATAAAATAATAGTTAAAGTAATAAAATAATATTTATTAATTTTGGAGGAAGAAAAGAAAAAACTACTTTTTTGTTTGTATTTTCGACATATCTCCATGTGTTTTTACTCAAATTTCGATTGGGAGAGCTTGTTGGATGCCGAATTAAATTCTGCATCCAACGAGTATGCACTCGGTATACTTTTGATGGGCCATGCTACCCCAAAAACAAGAAATACTTGAAAAACATGATGATGACATCATGACCACATTTTTCAGGTATTTCTTGTTTTTGGGGTAATGCGGCCCATCAAAAGTATGCCAAGTGGGTACTCATTGGATGCATAATTTAATTCCACATCCAACGAGCTCTCTCGATCGAAATTTGAGTAAAAACACAAGGACATATGTTGAAAATACGAACAAAAAAATAGTTTTTTTATGATACCTATCCCCAAATTTAGATTAAAAAATTGTTTAAGAGGTGCTCCCTTTTTTAATTTTAAATCATTTTGATTGGATAATAAATAATGACATGGAATTTGTATTATTTTTGGAATGCCCATTTTAAATTGAAATTTCCTCTAATGGAAGCAGGTCCATCAATGTCTAAAGTGGCTCCCCATGCATCTACACATAACCACAATTACCTTGGAAGTTCAAAATTGCATCAAGGATTTAGGTTTATTCCTCAAAGAAAGCTCAGAAAAGAAACAATTCTAAGTCCCAGGTATGAAAGTGGATTCAGTGGTTATTGTTATTTTTGTTTTAAGTTTGGTCATAAATCTATGTACTATAGACTCTACATAAGAAGAAGTGGTGGAATGCATAGTGACTCAGTTAGATGTTGGAAATGTAATCAAGTTGGACATGTTCCTGTCACATGTCACACATTGAGATGATACACTTGCAGTGGGTTTGGTCACAAATCCCAAGAATGTGCAAGTCAACGAATTCAACCAAGGAAGAGTCCTTCCTACACATCAACAAGAAGAACGAGTGAAGATTGGAAGACCAATGCAGGAATATTTGAAGAACAGAATACAAAGGCCTACAATCAGGGCTACTCTCAGGCATGGAGACATGAAGTTGATCAAATAAGTGTTGGAAGTTCCAATAGCTCAGTCAGGTGTTGGACATGCAACCATGTTGGTCACATTTCTACATATTGTCGTACGATGATGTGTTATAGTTGTAGTGTCCTTGGGAAAAAATCTCAAGATTGTTGGAGTAAAATAAGACAACCCTTGAGAAATTTCCCATAAATCTCACCAAGGAAAGCTATGATAGATGAAGGAACAAATGTTGAAAAGACAAATGCCAAAAATCAAGTATGGATGAAGAAGACCGAGCAGTTACAGATAGGAGAGGTTGATCAAATCAAGGACGATGGTTGTCATATGGAAAGCCAATTGTAAGGTTTATCAAAGGCCTTAGAACACCTTGATTTCATCAGGTTGGAGGATGAACTCAAAGAAGAAAGGATGACTACTCCAGGCATATAGACAGATCCTAGGATTGTGCATATTAACAGGGGGATTAATGAGAAGTGATAAATGATTTCAGATAGAGGTATGTGGACACCCTTTTCCACTGATGCCAAAGTGGGAGAGATGAAGACAAAAGGGCATCACTCTCACAGGGGAGCATGGTTTGTGTCATCAATGACAAAAGGGGATATTGTTGATGAAATTTTCATTGATACCAACATGGACTTGCAGTGGTGCAACGGGGTGTCATTAATGCCTCCAAGTCCCACTTGTAGTGCCTTGGATCCCTTACAGAGTGGGTTTGTGCCTTGCAGTTCCTTGGACCCTTTACAGTGTGGGTTTGTGCCTTGAAGCACCTTGTACCCAGTTAACAAGGTCCATGTACCCAGAAGGCTCAATCTTGGAGCCACCACCTTGTTGAAGATGATTAAGACCCTTTTAATGGTGCTAAAGGATTTGTAGATGATGGGGAATCCCTAGATGGAATAGAAAAGCATTAATGACCCATTTTGTGATTATTTATGATCTGATGGTGTCAATGTACCTGAGGAGAAGGCCTAGCAACCCCATTGGTGATGTCATGATGGATCGTGACTCTTGGAGGTCTCTTGGTGTAGTTTAGGTGGTTGAAGGAGCCTATAAATCCTCTTGATTGTTGAATAATCCCTGATGAAATATTTGGACACACACTTAGTGGTTTGCTGAACTTTCAACACTTGTTGGGGTCATGGAGCTCTTATGATGATGATGACCTTGTATGGTCCTTGACAGGATAAGGAACCCATGAACATGTACTAGGTATCATGAAGAATCCCATGAAGTATTGGAACCCTATTGTAGCTACAACAGATCCCATGTTTTATCCAAAACATGGGAGACCCAATTTTTATATGCAAAAGGTGATGCTTAATTTCCTTAGTCATTTCGGGATTTCCATGTTGTTTATCATAATTTTTAGGTCTTTTCCATGATTTGATTTAGTTAACATTTTGAAACATTTATGCATTTTTGTTTGTTTCTACAACCTGAATCCTGCAATTGTGGATTGCAGGATCGTGTTGTAAATATTTTGAACTTTTCATCCCACAACCCGCAACCCACAAATTATGATTGCGAAAAGTAGATTGAATAATAAAAAAATGCATTGCGTGTTTCCGCAACCCATAGGTCGCAAATGAATATTGCATAATGCGAAAAGTTTTGTTAAATAAATGCATTTCATGTGCCCGCAACCCACATCCCACAAATTGTAGATTGTGGATTGCGGAGCATCTTGGCAACATTTTGAGTTTGTCAATTTTGCAACCTGCAACCCACATTGCGGATTGCGGAATGCACATTGCTTTAATTTTTTTTTACTTATTTTTGTTTTCTATTTATTTGAGTCCGTTTTTGTCATTTCAGTTGGTATCAATTTCATTTTACGATTATTCAAATCTCTACACTTTGGCTTGATTTTCATTTTATTAGTTTTTGAAGATTTCAAATATCTTGACATTTTATTTTGATTATTCTTTGGAAAGATTGGTTATCCTTATCTCAACTTGTTTGAATCATTTACATGCTTCAATTTTGATTAATTAATTTCATATGATAGCAACAAATTTGAGCTTCATTAAATCAATTTAAGTTTAAAGAGAATCTTGATGGGTTATAATAATTTGATTGAACACTTATTTTTAATCCTTTTGATTTATGAATTGAAAGGGTGTATACCAAATAATGGAATCGTGCATTTAATTCTCAGCTTTGAAAGGATTACTGAATTTTACTAAGCCTTGAATATTTGATAAAACTTGTCCTTTTGGGAAAATCTATAATTTTAGTACAAGTTTTTAAGGCCTATGTTATATTCAATTAAATCCTTCAAAATATACTTTCAAACCATAGAAAGAGTCAATAATCTTTTCATTACGTAAAGTATTATATTTTACAAAGAATAAATAGCTTACTTGCTAATAGATTATTATTATTGTTTAAATTATATTCAATATACTTTTGAAAGACAATATGAATAATTTTATTTATATGATTGACCTTTGATATCATACTATTTACAATGTTAATGCATAGAATTTCACTAAACCCTAATTTGTTGTTGCCGTGAAGGATGAAATTTCAAAACGGATCGTGCACCCGTAGAAGACATGTTTTTGTGTGGAGTATTGTGAGAAAAATGCGGGGAATTAAATCAAACGATTGAAAACCCACTTCCCAAATGGGCCGGTTTACCCTTAATCAAGAACATGTTTGCAAATATATCAACAATTTGGTAGACAAACGTGACCAAATAGAGGTGAATTTTCCATAAATTCATTCTGACTGTTTTTGTATGGTTGAATGAACCAGACATCTGGGGATTTGATGATATCCTTCCCACTACTCTTGAATGCTATAAATTTGACCTTAGCATGCTGAAGGGAGGGGGGAGAAATGTTTCTAAAGAATGGAATGATTTTCATACTTCTTATATTTGTATTCTTCTTGCAATGTTTCGTTGACAGGGAAGGAGGAGGAACACTGCTGCCAGAGGGAGGACATGATTTTTGTATGACAGAGAACTGTATTTTTTATTTCTCTGTTATGATTCTCTTGATAGAAATTTCTTGTTTTTAAGAGATTGGAGATTGTACACTCTGCCTAAAGCGGCAGCTGATTATCAATTTGAATCTTTGTAAATGTTTTTATCAAGTTGAGATGGTAATACAATTTCCTTTATGCAATTATTTTCCATTTGTTCATGTGCATTTAATTAGTTTTTTCTTTTTATGCACAGATTAGATCATAATCATATTTAAGCAATTTTCTATATGTTATAGTTTATGTGTTAACCTGGTTATGTTTAATAATTGCATAAATGATTCTATGTTCAAATAATTTTAGCATAATGAAGATAATATTTTACTTCTCATGTTAAGATTAACATGCTTATGACATCAATGTTTAATTATTTTTTTAAATCATTGATGATCTAATTATTCCCTTTTGAGCATTAAATCATTCTCTCCATTTTAAATTACTTTTCTCATGGGATTGTTATTAATTTCATTAACATTTAGATAGGTTAGTATTTTAATTCTAATATGTATTTCTGTAACTACATAATTTCTTCTAATAGTTGCAGAATTATTAATTTTAGATTTCATTTTTAATTTTATATTGTTTTCAAATTACATTTAGGATTAGTTTCAAATATAATTCAAAGTCTCTCATTCGAGGAGAAAACTCACCGACTCAAAGAGTGTCAGTGGAGGCCGAATATACATGGGTGTTAACCACACCAAAGAGCTCGGGGATAGGGTAACACTTGCGTAGGATTATATGAAGCCTTTGGTTGGGTTTTCATCCACTGTTGTTTTCCTTAGACACAATTTCAACACCTACACAACTAAGGCTTCAACAAATGACGCTAGAAGGAGGGAAATTTGACATGTAAGGTCATTTGACCTATCTTAATTAGATCATCTTAAAATGGATCCATCCCAAAAATCTGTATATAGTTCATTTTCTTCTCATGAATCTACCTTTAGTTGTTTTTCTAGGAAAATTGGTTTTCATTTTCAAACATATTTTTTGAAGCAACTGATCGAAGTAAAATTCGATGGTGAGAGAGGAATTTTAGAACAAGAACATGTTCTTCAATTCACTTATAATTGTTTTGTTAACGAAATTTTGGATCAAGAATTTTTGTGCAGATTGTTAGCCTTCACATTCGAAGGACGAGTCAAAGATTGGTTTGTAACCTTACCTTTTTCTTCTATCCATTCTTTTAAACATTTTCTATATCTTTTCATACATTATTTTGGACATTATGACTTTGTTAAATTATGTAATGAATGGAAACAACTCACTATAAAGAGGGGTGAATCATTAGAAGATTTTTCAATTAAAACTTTTAATCTCTATTGTAGATTCCATTTAATAGATCACCCTATGATACATGAATGGTTTCAGCACACTAATTCTGGTTCGCATGAATCTAATCAATTAGTAGATGATATATCTGAATTATACATCGATAATCAGTCACCTCTTGGTTTAGATTTGTATGAAGAATCCAAAGACTTAAAAAATGTAGAAATGAATTCCTTCTCTTTCTAAGATATGGATCATGATCAATATGATGATCTGGATGAATTAAATGTTTATATTCCCACGTATATTTCACATGAAATTCAAATTCTACTTGATCATGAAGGAGATCATTTTTCTACAGAAGATTCTTATAAAGTACAAGAGAATAGTTCTAGTCATAATATTGAACCATCTTCTTCTAGCATAAGTAAAGAGATTCAAGATTCTAATATTTATTACTCTGTTAATCCTTTAATAGATCTTGAATCAACTAATTGTTTTGAAATTTGTGATATGTTTTCCCAATTACCATTTTATGACTTAAGTTCTTTTGTAGGAGAGAATATTTCACAAAATAATGATACTGCATTACGAGAAGAAGCATATTCTGATTTGAAACCTTTCATACATATCTCTTTTGAATAGAAAATCCTTCTTAAGGAATATCGATCTGAAAATATTCTACAAAGAGATGAATTTCATGCACTTATTTCCTCTTCATGTTTTTCTATGTATCCTAAACTATTTAAAAACAATGGAAATCAATCATATATTTCAGATTCTAATTCTCCATTGTTAAGCATTAAAGAGATACAAGTTAATTATGAAATGCATAAAGAATACGAAGAAGATTCTTATCTTTGTCATCAATCCATGTCTTCTTGTCATATGTCTTTGTTGGAAATGAATACTATTTATAATGATTATATTCAGAATTCTTACTTTTATGATTCATCATTCAATGAAGAAACATTTTCTTCTTACAATCATTTGCTTGATGGAGAAGATTCTTACCAAGATGTTAATGATACTAGTTCTATACTTATAACATCTCATATATTTAACTCTTCTCAAATAAATAACAAAAGGCAATGTGATCTCTTTCAGAATTTCCAATTTAATCAACCAATGTATGATGATTTTTAGGATAATAAATTAGAACAAATTGGATCGTATTTTGACGATCTTATTCGAGAAAATGTTTCTGAGGAGAAAATTGTTCAAAAAGAAGATTTGGATTCTTATAGTACTGATGATGATTCTCATTCAAATAATCTATTTCATTGCATAAATCTTCTGAACTCTTTATGTCATTTTTTTATTCTCATTGTACATACCATGATTGGGTTGCTGACTGGCTTGAGAAATCTTTCTTAATAATATTTCATCATTATGGTAAAAATCTATTTTCCTTATTTGTATATAAAGATGGTAAGGTTCCATTCTCTTTATTTGTACATAAATTTCATCTTATATTCTTTAATGTGTTCTTCTTTCATTTTTATTTGCAAGCACTCATATCATGCTTTCTGATTATTCACTTCTTCATTTTTGTAGGATTCCATATGATTTCATGGTTGTATTGGAAATTTCATTATACTTAGTTTTGTTTTGTTTTTAGAGTAATGTAGGAGTAGGCATAGAATAGATTAGTTTTATCATTTCTTTAATAATTTAGATTACTATTTTGGTTTTCTTCAATAAAATATTTGTGACAACAAGCCAATTTCAAGTTGAAATAGGTGCTTCTTCAGCTGCATTCAGGGAAGTATTTTTATTCTCTTCCATCTTCTATTATTTATGCCCTTGCTGATTATTTTATTGGTTCAAAGCATTTATGTCTGATTTATATCTTTAGTTTTAAATTATAATGATCTTTTCATTAAATTTTTTGAACTAATTCTTTCCAAGTTAATAGTTTTGGATATGCACTGAAAAAATGAGGGTTTTATATATTTTGTCATTGCAAATTGAACACAATTTAGTTTAGTTTCTTTGTGTACATAATTTTAATAAAGGAGGCCTTATTGTCCTAAACAACTTTATGCAAAGCAACAAATGTTGGTCGTAATTCTTCAACTGAAAGATAATAAATTTATTTTAAGAGTCTTACTATAATCAATTCAATTTATAGATTCAACCCATTTTCATATATGAATTGATATAGTTATTCTCTTTACAATAAAAAATTCATTCGATTCTACAAACACGACTAACAGATATTTCTTTTGTTCACATGAGATGATTTGTTAAGGCTTATTTTAAATTTTAATTTAGTTTAATCTTTTGGGATTCTTTATTTTCAATAAAGACCTAATTAAATCTCATATCGCATGACTTATTTAAAAACAAAGAAATTTAATCACTTATTTTTCTTTTAGTTAGTGATATTTTGATTTACTTTTGGTTCCAGTTGTATATATGTTTGATTTAATCATTCTTACATTTTTTTTTCTTGCTGGTTTATTTTGAGTTTTCATGATTTCCACTTAATAATAAAAGCGCTTATCACTCTTTTATAGTCTTGAAATCTTATCTATAAAGGAAATATTTATAAATGTTTTATGCTCGCTGAAATAAAATGTTTTGATTAGTCAATCCCTGATTGTGAAAAATAAATAACAGACTATGTTGATAATTCTATTTGAATCTTTCCATAATTATCCTAGAACTTTATCTTTAACTCAACATAAACATATGAGATTGAGTTTAATTACTTCTAAGGGAATAAATTTCGGGAAAGAAGTTTCAATCTGTAAATATAAGTAATCTATACATTCCTTACTCCATTCTTTCTCTTAAGGAGTTTTTAAGTCTGCTCCCCCATTAACTAGGCTAACTCAAATTGAAATTAACACATTACACATAGTTTACAGATTTCTTTAAACTTGCTATTTGGGATATAAGCCATCAGGTAAAAACAGGTTAAAATATGTCCCTGTCAAGGCTATGGACGCCTGCGGGCTACAGTGGCTCCGTTTGTGGTTTTGGGATTCCAAATAATAAATATTATATATATAAATCTTTAAGAATCCTTTGATGTCCCACACTCATACAAAGTTATCTGACGCTACTTACCCATTAGTAAATTGAGTCATTGTATAGCTATGCATCTAAATCAGTAAACTGGGACCAGAGCACTTAGAGGTGAGGTTAAGAGGCATTCCTGTCACGGCTATAAATGGTGGCTAGTAGTAGGGTCCTGCTTGTGGTATTCGAGTCATTTTTTAATACTATGCATTATATGATTAACTTGATTTCCCGAGGTTAATTACAGGTAAAGTTCTTGATTCTTACATTTTATCAATAATTTATTTAAAAAAATGAGTTTGTCTTTAGATTTTTTTTTGATAATGATGGGAATGACTTGGATGTTTTAAAAGTTTTGAATTCTGACCCATACTACGTCATTCAGTGATAAATCTATTCATATTATTTGAGATGTAGCATGTGAAAGCATTTTATTTTTATATACTGTAATTCAGAGATAATTGGTTATTCCCAGCCAATCTCCATTTGTTATAGCTACAACAGATCCCATGTTTTATCCAAAACATGGGATCCCCAATTTTTATATGCAAAAGGTGATGCTTAATTTCCTTAGTCATTTCGGGATTTCCATGTTGTTTATCATAAATTTTAGGTCTTTTCCATGATTTGATTTAGTTGACATTTTGAAACATTTATGCATTTTTTTGTGTTTCTGCAACTTGAATCCCATAATTGCATATTGCAGTATTGCTTTGTAAATATTTTGAACTTTTCATCCCGTAACCCACAACTCACAAATTGCGGATTGTGGAAAGTAGATAGAATAATAAAAAAAATGCATTGTGTGTTTCCCTAACCCACAACCCATAAATGAGGATTGCAGAATGAGAAAATGTTTGTCCAATAAATTCATTTTATGTGTCCGCATCCCGCAAATTGCGGATTGCAGAGCGTCTTGGCCACATTTTGAGTTTGCCAACTCTGCAACCTACATTGCGGATTGCGGATTGCGAAATGCACATTATTTTCATTTATTTTTTACTTATTTTTGTTTTTGATTTATTTGAGTTGGTTTTTATCATTCCAGTTGGTATGGATTTTATTTTTTGATTATTCAAATCTCTACACTTTGGCTTTATTTTTCATTTTATTAGTTTTTGAAGATTTCAAATATCTTGTCATTTTATTTTGATTATTGTGTGGAAAGATTGCTTATCCTTATCTAAAATTGTTTGAATCATTTACATGCTTCAATTTTGATTAATTAATTTCATATGATAGCAACAAATTTGAATTTCATTGAATCAATAAGTTTAAAGAGAATCTTGATGGGTTATAATAATTTGATTGAACACTTATTTTTAATCCTTTTGATTTATCACTTGAAAGAATGTATAACAAATAATGGAATTGTGCATTTAATTCTCAACTTTGAAAGGATTACTGAATTTTACTAAGCCTTGAATATTTGATAAAATTTGTCCTTTTGAGAAAATCTATAGTTTTAGGACTAGTTTTTAAGGCCTATGTTATATTCAAATGAATCCTTAAAAATATACTTTGAAACCATAGAAAGAGTCAATAATTTTTTCATTAAGCAAAGTATTATATTTTACAAAGAATAATTAGCTTTGCTTGTTGATAAATTATTATTATTATTTAAATTATATTCAATATAATTTTGAAATAAAATATAAATAGTTTATTTATATGATTGACCTTTCATATTATACTATTTATAGTGTTAATGCATAGTATTTCACTAAACCCTAATTTGTTGTGGCCATGAAGGACAGAGTTTAAAAATGGATCATGCACCTGTAGAAGACATGTTTTTGCGTGGAGTATTGTGAGAAAACTGTGGGGAATTAACTCAAACGCTTAAAAACCCACTTCCCAAATGGGTTGGTTTACCCCCATTGGAGAACAAGTTTGCGAATCTATCAAAATTTTGGGAGAAAAATGTGACCGAATAGAGTTGAATTTTCCATAAATTCATTCCGACCGTTTTTGTATGGTTGAACAAACCAGACATTTGGGATTTGATGCTATCCTTTTTACTGCTCTCGACTGCTATAAATTTGACCTCAACATGCTAAAATGGGGGGGGAGAGAGGTCTCTAAATAATGGAAGTATTTTCATTCTTTCTGTATTTGTATTCTTCTTGCAATGTTTTGCTGACAGGGAAGAAGGAGGAACACTATTGCCAGAGGGAGGATATGATTTTTGTATGCCAGAGAATTGAATTTTTTCTTTCTCTGCTATGATTCTCTTGATAGCAACTTCTTGTTTTTAAGATATTGGAGATCGTACACTCTTCCTAAAGAGGCTGCTGATTATCATTCTAAAGCTTTGTAAATGTTTTTATCAAGATGAGAGGGTAATACAATTTCCTTTCTGCAATTATTTTCCATTTGTTCATGTGTATTTAATTAGATTTTTCTTTTTATTCACATATTAGGTCATAATCATATTGAAGCAATTTTCTGTATGTTTATAGTTTATGTGTTAACCTGGTTATGTTTAATCATTGCATAAATGATTCTATGTTCAATAATTTTAGCATAATGAAGATGACATTTTACTTCTCATGTTAAGATTAACGTGCTTATGACATCAATGTTTAAATATTTTTTTGAATCATTGATGATATAATTATTATTTTTTGAGCATTAAATCATTGTCTCCATTTTATATTACTTTTCTCTTGGGATAGCTTATTAATTTAATTAACATTTAGATAGGTTAGTATTTTAATTCTAATATGTATTTTTGTAACTATAGATTTTCTTCTAATAGTTGTTGAATTATTAATTTTAGATTTCTTTCAAATTACATTTAGGATTAGTTTCGGATCTAATTCAAAGTCTCACGTTCAAGGAGTAAACTCACCGACTCAAAGAGTGTTAGCGGAGGTCGAATAGCCATGGGTGTTAAACACACCAAACAACTTGAGGATAGGGTAATACTTGCATAGGATTATTTGAAGCCTTTGGCTGGGTTTTCATCCCTTGTTGTTTGTCTTGGACATCATTCCAACACCTACACAACCAAGGCTTCAACAAACCCCTGATGAAGACCCTGATGCCCTTGCAAAGGTAATGGATCCCACTACTTGCACTTGATATGGTTAGATGGTATGGTGTGGTCACAAGGTCTTGAAAATGGTCTTGACCAAATGAGGAGACTTGTCCCTTGGACACACTCATTTTCACTAGAAGGAGGGAAGAATATGATGCTGAGCCCACTCTTACACATGGAATTGAAATCCATTAAGGATTGACAAAACTTGTTGACATGACACATTGAAGATGTTGGAACCCACATATATTGGGGTATGAAGGCCCTTGAACCCACACTCAGTGAAAATTGTGTGGCTCATGTGTATCAACATTTGATGTATTGACGAAAGAATACATAGATGAATCCCTTACTCTTGATATGTTCTTGGTTTATGATATGATAATCATCTTGATGCCTTTGCATGTGATTTGGGTATTGGAAACCATACACATGGTGGATGTTGGAAATGGGCATATGGTGGCTTGATATAAATGATATGGTAACCTTAAAATCATTTTAACAAGAATCTTGAAGAAGGGTTGACTTAAGTACACCTTAAAACCATTTCTAAATGGTAATACACAACACAAATATTAAAATATAAAAGTACCTTATTGACCTTGAAGAAGTCGACCAACCTACTGTTTATAGCAATCCTTTGGACTTTCATGGGGTCAAACCAATGAAGAGGAAAAGCCCACTGATTGTGTCAACTAAGGTAGTTTGACTGTAAGATTATTGGGAGAATAATAGCAGACTTATATAGACATATTTTTTGACTCTTTTTTATCTTGAATAAAGTTCTGAATTTTCCATTGTACAACCCTAAATTTGATAGAAGAAGAAATAGTTTGTGATTCCCTTTTTCACTGGTTTTTAAGCCCTCAATAAGGTAGCAACAAAACATATGAACAATCCACAAATATTCCTTTTAAAACAGTTGTTATTCTTCCAAATTTGGCAGAGGTTAAGAGGAATCTCTTGCTTGAAAAATAGGGTACATTTATCAGAGTTTTTGATGTTTTTGTGGCCCGAATTTATTGCATCAACCAAGGGTAAACTGATGCCCTAACAATAGTGTTGGAGGGCACCTTCAATTACATAGTCACGTTTGAAAGTGGCATGCACAATGATGTACATCCAATGAAAGGTCTTCTAACTGAGCATAGATGTGACTACAAGGGTGTTTGAAGGTTAAATGTTGGGTGCCTTTGTTGACATGTACAAAACTTTCTCTCACAATCAAAGTTTACATTGTTACACAATGTCTAGGGTTCTTCCTAAACAACAAATACAATATGAGTTACTCCATGTCCACAACTACTATGCAGATAAAGGGAATTCCTTTGGTGATGCATTGATGTTCTACTATAATCCTACACTTGTTGCATACCTTGATGAATTTATAGTCCAATAGTAATACAATGGCTAAGTTCATGTATAGTACAAGTGTATTTATACAGAGAGGTGTGAGTGGTTGTGTATTGATGATGATTGCATTGAAAAGTGACAGTATACAATAAAGAAACGATATAGTGGTGTGCACTAAGATGATATATATTGACATACAATGAATGTGCAATAAAACATTGGTGTATTGATTTAATTCTATTATATGCATTGCAAAGATGATGCTTTATTAGAAGAAGACATTTAGGTGATAAGATAATACCTATATGCAAATGAAGCTTGTAAATAATAATGTATATATTGGTAAATGTCCATTGAGTAATGTAGATTCATTCCTGATACATGATGATGCAAACCCAATGATGAATATGCATGCTACTACCTTGATGATGATTGCTTGCTGACACATATGGTGACCTTATTGGTGATCCCGATACCTTTATGAAGAACAACAATATTAATGAACATTATTTTAATGACTTCATTGATTAGAAGTAGTGAGTAGATGAATAAGATGATTGATGAACAGATCACAAGAAGTGTTGACCAACAATGATGACTAACATAGTCATGAGTAGAGATTAAGAAACATAGGTTGGTTAAGTAGCAGATATGGTTGAGCAACAAATTGATGAAATTAAGTGATTGGAATCAAGATTGCAAGTGGAATATTGCACTTGAGGATTGTGTTGCCACCTTTCACACACTTGGGTCATGTGGCAGAAATCTTCAAGCCACTCGGTGTGTCCTTGGGGGCAAGTCTCGAGTCAAGGCTGTCACCTTGTTCTTAACTCCTTCGTTTAGGCTTAACTCCTAACGAAGCCAAGGGGGGTAGACCCTATTAAGTTACTAAGGCTGAAATACTTAGTACAGTGATGTTAAATTGAATGAGTTACTTAGGAGTTTGGAATTTAACCATAAACAATCAAAGATGACAAGATGCAAAAATGAGCGCACGAAAGCACAATGCTAAGAAACAATATAAATATATAGCAAGAAAATAACCAGTGCCTTAAAAAAGGAGTAAAAAAAGAAATCAATGTACTTGCATGAGATTGGAGTGAATGTTTTGCAATTGCTTCTTTGTACGTTTTAAGTTAATGTGAGGTGTGAGTTGATTAAAATTAGGCGAAGGGGTGGACTTCAGATATACCCAAGAGTACTTGGAGTATGTCCAAAACTAAACCTTCACAGCTACCCACAAGGAATATGTGGGATGAATGGAGTCTCTGGGGATATTATTCATAATGCACCTGTTAGGGTGTGATAGATATCGGTGCCCCAAGGTCACTTTTCAGAAGTTCCCGCTTCCTTTGGGTATTTTGCCACCATAATGGTTTGATCTAGGTGTTGGATTTTCACCTAATGGTTTGTTAATTGGGGAGAGTGAATCCTAATTATACTAGTCACTCAAGTGATTTTGATACAACTTGACTGATTGGATGAACCGCAGCCAAGTGCAGAGCATAAACACCGGAGTCTTGTCAATTTTAGTAAATTTTTAAAATTGGGTGTTCTTGTTAAAAAGAAAACCCTCCAGGAACCTCTTTCGATCCAAGTGGATCTCAATCAGGGAATCAAGGAGGGGTTAATTTTATAATATCTGAAGAAACAAATGATAGAAAGAAAAACACATATACACAATTCTGGTTTTCTAATTAGTCCTACCACGCATCTCTTTCCCCTTTCGGGTCAATCGGGAAGTCGTGGGGTAAGTATTAAGATTACTTTGAAATATCAAATATTGAATATGAAATTGATAATGAGTCAAAGTATACTACCCTACAGATTAGAGCTACACTAGTTTGAAAATATATGAGCAAAAAAGTAAAAAATTGGCACCGACGCAAATCCCCCTAGGGGGGATGGTGAATAGGCTCGAAAGAGCCTATTCGAAAAGAGATTTTCCTTTTATTAGTAGCTCTTTAAAATATCATAAAATTAAAATTTATGCACTTTGGTCCTTGTTATCTTGGATCCAAAGGCTCACAACAAGCTTGTAACAAGCTAGAATTAAACAAGATGGTCGGGGAAGCTTCCAGGAAGCTCTGATTCGTCCAAGAGTTGGAAAATGGGTAGAGTCTCCTTCTATTTTTTGTTATACCTGATAAAAAAAGTGATCAATTAGAATCAAATGTTCCCAAACACACTTTAAAAGTGTTTTGGGTCACCACGCTAGTTATCGAAAAAAAACTAAGTAAAAAATTGTTAAAAGGGGCTAATCTAGTTTTGCAAAAAGGAACCAAAGAAAGCAAGATTTCCTTGGGATATTGGCTTTATATTTGGGAATCCAATGAGATATGCACTTTTCTTGTAGAATTTAAATCTTTGAAGAATAGGAAAAGAAACTACCTTATGAGCAAGCTTTAGATCTATGCTTTAGCTACTTGCAAAAAAGGAAATTCCTACACCTAGATCTATCTATATGAAATGATATTCTTTATAAAATTATAGATCTAAGCAGAAAGACTCTTATAAACTAGATCTAACAATATATATTCAGTTCTTAGAGCTAGATCTGACCATAAGAGGAAGAGATAGGTAACAAGAAGATTGATTTTTTAAAGAAAGGAGGAAGAGAAGGGGAAAGGCCCATTGTTGGATGGATCTACAATGGAAACTTGTTAGTGGAATATAGAGGGGAAATCCCTTCACAAAGTTTTTGGATGTACATTGGAGTAAAACTAGATCCACAGCTTGTCCAATCCTTGCTACCTGAAAGCTAAACATACAATTCTGCACGAAACCTCATGAGATATGGATATATATATATGAAAAAGAGACAAAATTTACATGCAAATAAACTTATTAAACATGTATAATATAGATCTTCAGACATATATGTTATGAGATATAGAAAAAAAAAGTAACCTTACTTTCCCAACTATACTCCTATTGATTCAGCTGAATTGTTCAAGCCAGACAGGGTTCAGATGCAGAAATTGAGAGAAAAGCCGATAACATCAATAGCCATAAGATCCGAGTCTCACTGAGCCAGATCCGAGTCTCACTGAGTGTAATTGTCAATCAAAGAGCTGATCTGACTGACACCTCAACCTATTGACTGAAGCATCCACCAAAACTCATCTAGATGAGCCAAAACATGTTGAGGAGAGAGGGAGGGTGAAATTCCCCATAAAGGATGCTGAAGATAAACTCTGGATCTGATTTGATCACCTCCTTCAGTCAAGGATTTGTCAGATCCAGTCAATCTGGTTCAGATTTGACTGATTTCAATCAAATCGACTGAGAATCCACTGATCTATGATTTTGGATTTGCTCCATTATTCATCAATTTATTAATTAAAATAATCAATAAATGATTTTTTGGGGATTTTTGACCTAAGTGATGGAAAATCACTCAAAACTAGGAAAAAGTGGGTCCATGGGTTTACATGGTGCTCTTAGCTTGAAAATGAGCACCTACATGTCTGAAACTGATTATTTGGCCCACTTTTATTACAAAATCAAATTTTCCAATTAAACTATTAAAAAATAGCCTAAGTTTTGGAAAATTTAAATTTTAATAAAAAACACTAAAAAAAATAAAAAATTGAAAAATTGAAAAAACCTAGGGGGACTTAGACATGTTCATATGAATCAACCATGATGTCTAGCATGTTTATACATTGACACATAGACTCTAATAACCTCAATAGGCCTAAATGCCAAGCCGACCACCCCAACTTTGGAGGTATGGAGTGAAAAACTCAGAAATTATCAGTCGTTTATTCAACAACCAATAATAACCAGGGGAAAAAACACCTTGGGTTGATTGGATTGACAAATAAAGTCTAAGAGGCCGAGTCTTTTATAGACACTATCATGCTAGAACATTTATTACAATTCCCCCATGGGGTATGAACATGTGATATAGTACAACAAGCACTTCCCGGAAGTACTTCCAAAGGTCTTCTGAAGTCCAAACAAGTTATCCTTGTCCGGTTCACCAGGCTCACTTGATAAAAAACCACTAAGTACAACTTAGGTGGTAATAGATTGGACTCCTCAACCCCTTCTTATTTGGATCTAAGAAAACTACATTGGGTCCTATTACAAGAGTTGGTGCTCTTTTCATCAGTTGGTGTTGATTCTAATCTGTTAGCACTGTTTTTGTGCTAAGTAGTTTGAGAAGGATAATACAGGGTAAGGAGAGATAAGGTCTGTCAATTTTTTACATCATATGACCATTGAGAATATTAAGAAGTTTCTGTAAGTATTTCAGGGGTCATCTCTAAGATGAGATTGAATAATAATCCGAGAATTCTTGTCTTTAGCTTTGAAAATGCATGAGAATAAGAAAATATGTTCCAAGTTGTATATTGATAGGAAATTAATGGCTTAAGGGGACAGGTTTAATAATTTTGGCAGAAGCGAGAACAAGTTAACTTGTAGATAACATGGTCTGTTGTATCAAGAGGAGTAAGTAGATCTACCATCATGAACCATTTTACAGTTTCTATGTGCAGGGAGAAATAAAATGTTCAAATCAATGAAATGATATAAAAGGGATGGTATTTCAACGTCAGTGATCAATATTCAGATCAGATCAATGGATAAAAAATATTTCCCAAATATAACTTGCATGACGAGAATCACTTTTTTTATTTGCGGAATAAGCTAAAGCACCTGCAGGTTTCAAGGGCCAAGATCGACTAGGGTTTAGATCAGCGACGGAGGTGAATTCCACTGATCTAAAGTGCTCGTGGAATTTCACATCTGAAATATGTAGAATGGTTTAAAGCAGGGACGTGCTTCAATGGTGTAGATTGAGTTGGGGAGAAATTGACGGTGGAAAAATATTCCGTTGATTGAACATGTGTGCAGAAACCCATCCTTGAAATTTGCGGAATATGGTAGGCTCGTTAAACTTGGACGACGAATATTAAAGGCATTTCTAATCAAGGGCTAAGGAGTATTATGCTAGTTGGAGTTGTATGGAGGGAAGTCAGGATTGATATTTGTGAAATTGAATATGGCCCACATATTTTGATGATCTAGATGAAAGATAAATATAGATCCACAGCTAAAAATGGTTCCACTCACCCAAAATGTGAAGAAGAAAATTTTTGGTGTAAGTGTGGAAAGCGTAAATGTGAAGTTGGGATCTAGGGTGTAGACTTAAGTCAAAATGGATCAATGGTCATAAATCAATCTGGGAATAGGAGCTATAAGGAGAATAGAAAATACCATGTTACTGGAAACCAAGGTTTAAGATAAGTCAAAATCGACGACATAGATCGCATCCTGGAATCCAAATATTTGTTGTCTGGTGTGCATGATAATGAGGAGTGCCTTAATGATTAAGCAACAGAATATGAGTATGGAATTTACACAAAGTATGGTAAGGAAGTAGGTTTTCTGAAAGCAAGGGCATATCGATACCATCATAAGGCAGAATAGATGAAGTGACAATTGCCAAGTCCACACACCATGATATAACTTCAATATCATGACAAGTGAGGCTAAGGGTCACCTACGCCATTAATATCATGAAATCATAACAAAAAGGGGTGACGTAGTCAACATATCCACATAAGAAATCAGATCAAGAGCCCATGTGATTGTTTGTGTTATCATCATGCCACTCGATGATGGCATGTGTGATTATTTGGTAGACTCATGGTTGAACTCAACCACCTGGATCGCTATAATGCCACAATCAGATTCATTTGAAGATATAGAGTGAGTGAATGCTAGTGAAGAATGAGTATGACTAACTATTTTTCTGTTGAGGGTCTTGGGGGTCTTGACATGGAATTTGTAATGACTATTCTACTTGGGAAGTCTATTGTTTTATGTGTTTTATTGACCGATGGGCATTGCTTGAAAATTTGACCAATTATGGGCCTTCATGCAAAATAAGCTCCAGCCATCGGGATAAAGATGTTCATTAAACTAGGAAGACATTCTGATGTCGGTAAGAGAAATACTATCCTAAAGAAATGCAGTAACACTGTGGAAGCAGTGTCAGGATTTCTGGGCCCGAAGGATATCCATTGAAGCCTCTGAAAAAGGCCGTGGTCTTAATTACTACAGTGCATAGTATCCACATCTAGGAGTGGTCGGTATGAATGAATGCTCATAATGGGGGAGAGAATATCATAGGTCTACATCATCACCATCGTTGCTGAAAATTTCTAATTCTAATGAAGGTGATGACATGTCCAAAGATGTGTTGCGCTGGTATGCCCTAGAGGAAGGATCCAATCCAGGTAACTGAGAGGTACAAGCATTCAGAAGAAGACAAGAATGACAAGCCCATTATGGATTTAGTACTTTTGATGAATGGAGTTGTCTTATTGAGGTCTACAAACCCAACAATGTTCCGAGGAGAAATAGAAGCTACCATACAGAAATCCAAAAACAGAAGGAACATAAAACTTCCCAACAACTGTGAACACAGGAAGAACATGTTATTAAACATAGAATGAACATAAAAAGTCAATAGAAGAAGGGGTTATGGGACTAATTCATCCTATGCACCAGAATTTGTGCAAGGTAGTGGCCTTAGTGGAGATTCACATCTAGTATTGATTTCATAGGATCAAAAGTGCAAAGAAGGAAAGGAACAACAAAATACCATTGAAAGATTCTAAAGGACTAGATACACGATGCATGCCCCGACAGAAGGAGAAATGAGTCAGGATGAGTCAGCATAATATCACTGGGGATGCTTTGAAATGTCATTTTCAACAAGAGAGCTTGGAAATTCATATGTTTCATTACTGCTTAAAATCGAGCATGCGCATCACTCCATATTCTATGTTTTACATATAAATCATGGAAAATATGAAATGTCTTAGTTTGTTAGGATTTTGATTATTGTTGTAACTAATTTTGGCCCTGTTTCAAGGTTGGCCTTGAGGATCTAAGACACTATAAATATACCCTATACAGTGGAATAAAGGGTTGAAACCTATGAGACTTTTATGTTGTGTAAATTTGAGATCCATTTTTAATTTGTAGAGCCAGATGCTAGCCTTTGAATGCAAAAATTCATGTATATTTCTCTGTTACAGTCTATGATTTCTATTATTTATGCGCATGTCCTTCTTGTTAATATTTTCATTATGTTTTCTCTCATATCTGAGATTAGTGTGTGATAGTTTTTAGAATTCATACTTGGTTATTCTTTGTCTATTGTCTCATATATCTACAATTTTTTTCTACCAAAGTTAATACATAATTCATCTAATTGGTGCTCTGTGTTTATAATGGTTTGTCATCTTGTCTTCCTTTCGACCAGAAACAAAACATATTGGTTGTAACCATAGTATTATGTTTTTTTTTCCAGACATTTATCATGCAAATTGCTCTGTGTTTCTTGATAATTGTGACTCCATATCCCAATCTACCCTTACCCTATTTCAACCACAACAGTAACTAAATTTCATTTCATGTTTGTATCTGTCCTTGTTATACATTTGTGAGAAATCCATCTCTAGAAACGGAGAAGCCAGCTCCCTTTCCTAAAGTGTTTCTGTTGTGACCTTGGGGTTCACCTTCCACAAACTTAGGTGTGATTATGAGTGCTAACAATGTGGCATCGCTACCAAGGAACGAAGGTTTAGATCTTCCCTAGGCATGAATGACAAAGTTTGAGATCTGATTGTTGATGGTGAACAACAGTTAGATATCAGCAAGGTTGCATATCTTTCACCTGGTGACTCCACCTTCAAAGAATCCATGTTTCACACATTTTAGTGATTCCACTGGTGACGTGATCCATAAATCAAGTTTTCAAAGAGAATTGGAAGAATCTACTAGGGAAATGAGATCATTGTGTATACATGGAAATGCATGGGAAAAAATAAGGTATTCAAGCCTCAATCTTCTCCAATATTTCTTATCCTTTCTTGTAAATTTTTTTTCTGTCTTTTCCTAAGTTTGTCGAAACAGTTTTCCATCGTTTATTCCATTCAATCCAACCATGGATTTACTCATGTTTATCGTTATTTACAAACTCAAAGTATATCATCATCTTGTACATTTTATTTTGATCATTACTTTTTATTTTAACCCCATGACATCAAGAAAAAACCTTGTGATCCTCGTGATACAACAATTGATGTTACATCCTTTCCACATGACTCTGTTTCTTCCAATATCCAAAACTGGTATAGACCATTTCACCTACCTCCAATCCTTCATGATTTTCCTACAAAACACTACAAATACCTTCCTAAGTTTGATGGAGAGTCTAAGGACCTTACAGTTGAGAAACATCTACAAGCCTTTGAGCATTTCCTTGATCTCTTTGAGATAGAACATAATGATATTTGTATGAGGGATTATTCCCAATCTTTGCAAGGAGATGTTAAGGAATGGTATAAACATTTGCATCCTAAATCCATCAATACATGGGAAGAGTTTTCTCATATATTTTTGGGGATTTGGGGTAAGAGGAGGTCATTGGACCAAATACTTTCAAATTTTTATTCCACGGAGAAACATGAGGGTACAACTATGTCTAGTTTCAACAGGAGGTTTGCAAGATTTTATTATAATATGTCGAAATAAATTCAACCATTAGAAAGCACTGCTAAATTTCATTATGCATCTATCTTTCCTCCCAAATTGTCATTACCTATTTTTGAGAGAAGGTCATTCATATTGCAACATATGGTTATTCATTCATTATAGGTTGAAGGAAATATTAGACTGTTTAAAAAAAATTCAGACAAAGACAGTAATAACATAATGGAAAATGAATTAGAGTTGAATGAGCAATATGAACAAAAAGAATCTTCCTTGCCATCCAATTCTTTTTTCTATGAGCAAGAATATGATTAAATCAATGATGTATAGGAAGAAGGTTGTAATCACTTATTTTATGAAAATTGCAATCATCCTGTCATAAATTATATTACTAATGATTCCAAAAAAGTTTTTAGACTACCTGTATATGATTAATACGAGCATGATTAATTGGATCTTGGGAATATTTTGTAAGTTCAGGGCCTGTTGGAAGAAAATATTAATACAATCCAAGATGAAAAGGCTGAAATCATAGAGGATAGTGAGTTTGTTGAAGGTGATTGTTTTCCTTTGTGCTATTTTTCTTTTGAATTTCTAAGGCACACAGTCAACGCCTCTAAACAAAAACAGAAATTCTATACAATGGAAAATTTCATGAACTTTTTAGAAGTGGAAGATGAGCAGGATGATCAATCATGCAACCAATCTCAGCATGTGGAATAAAAAAAAATTTATGATGAAGAATTGAATCACAAAGAGGAATATGAGGGTTCCCAAATCAGTGTTTATTTTTGTTTTTCCAATTAAGAAATGTTTTGTCAAAAACAAATCTGTTTGCTTGATCCTATTGAAGGAAAGGATGATATTTTTGCTGAAACACATAAGAGGAATCAAGTCATTAATTCAAAAATTTTGAATGAATTTGTCGATGTCTCATTTGAAAATTGACATGAGAACTCCCTTCATGGTTCTTTTAAGGATTAGTTTGATAGGGTGCTGGAGGAGTTGTAGTTGGAGCAATTTTTTCATGGAAAACAAATAAAACAAAAGTTTGATGGTTATCATGATCTAGTGGCTAAACACATGGAGAATTTTTGCAATGGTAATAACTGGTTATATCTTTACAGTAAACATCAATTTCTTTATCATATATTTTTTCCATTAAGTTTGTCATTTCTATTTTTTAATCAAGCATGAGGATAAAGTTTGTTTATGGGATAATTTGCTTGATTGGATTCACTAGAAGTCAGAAGTTACTTGACTTGGAATTGATTCTTAGTAAGTAGGTTAGGTGGGTAGAGGTGAATGAGATCGACATGGTGAGATTTTCTTTCAGCAGTTTTCAATTACAGTTTCAGTTATAGTTTCAGTTTTTCAGTTTTGCTTCAACATTAGTTCTGTTTTGTTTTTTGTAGGATGTTGGGGATTGCAAAGAATTTTGGGATCCTCCCAATGGATTCAACACTAGGTATATAGGGTTATTTTCTACCTCATAGGGAGGATATCATCCCTATATGGAGCCACTTGCTAGCACTATTTTTGTGCTAACTAGTTGGAGAAGTATAACACAGGGTAAGGACGGATAAGGTTTGTCAAATTTTTATAGCATATGACC
Source organism: Pseudotsuga menziesii (assembly GCA_001517045.1). NCBI lineage: Eukaryota > Viridiplantae > Streptophyta > Pinopsida > Pinales > Pinaceae > Pseudotsuga > Pseudotsuga menziesii. The sequence goes on along the minus strand of LPNX010071880.1, from coordinate 577,313 downwards.
ATGGAGAATATTAAGAAGTTTCTACAAGTATTTCAGGGGTCATCTGTAAGCTTATATTGAATAATAATCCAATAATTATAGTCTTTAGCTTTGAAAATGTATGAGAATAAGAAAATCTATTCCAGGTTGTATATTGACAGGAAATGAAAGGCCTAAGCGGACAAGTTCAAGAATTTTGGCATAAGAGGGAACGAGTTAACTTACAGATACCATAGTCCATTGGATGAAGAGGAGTAAGTAGACATACAGTCATGAACCATTTCGTTGTTTTCGTTGTTTATATGTGCAGTGATAAATAAAATGTTCAAATCAACAAAATGGTGTAAAAGGAATGGGATTTCAATGACAACGATCAATAGTCAGATCATATCAATAGAGAAAATCTATTTCGCAAATATAACTTGCACAATGAGAATCACTTTTTGTATTTGTGGAATAAGATAAATCACCTGCAGGTTTCAAGGGCCAAGATCGATTGGGGTTCAGATCAGTGGTGGAGGTGAATTTTGCTAATCTAAAGTGCTCATGGAAATTTAGATCTCAAATCTACAGACTGGGTTAAAGTGGGGGCATGTTTCAATGGTGGATATTGAGTTAGGGAGCATCTATGGAAGAAAAATATTTCTCTAATTGACCATGTGCAAAGAAACCCACCCTTGAAATTTTTGGAATATGGTAAGCTCGTTAAACTTGGATGACGAAGATTGAAGGCATTTTTAAGAAAGGGCTGAGGAGGATTCCTCTAGTCAAAGTTGTACAGAGGGAATTCAGGGTTTATATTTGAGAAATTGAATATGGGCCACATATTTTGATGGTTCAAATGAAAGTTAAATATAGATCCATGGCTAAAAATGGTACTAGTCAACCAAAATATGAAGAATGAAATTTTTGGTGTAAGTGTGGAAAGCATAAATGTGAAGTCAGGATCTAAGGTACAGACTTAAGTCAAAATGGATCTACAACCATAAATCAATCTGATCATAGGAGCTATAAGGTGAACAGAAAATACCATGCTGTTGGAAGTGAAGGTTTAAGATAAATCAAAATTGTTGATGTATTTGTAACTTCAGAATGTATTCACTTGTATATCTTATATTGTATTTCATTATACCCTGATATTCCTATCGATAGAATCATTAATATAATAAAGTCATGTAAAGTCACAGAGGTTAACCCTCAATTGTAATTCTAGGAAATAGTCCCCATAGTTGAGGTGTACTAGGGTTATTAGACTCTCCTAGTGAAGTCGACCCTAGTAAGTAATTGTCAAGTGGAAAACTAGTATAAATAGAGAGTGAGACTCTCTATTTGAAACACACAGTCACTCAATTGTAGTGCATGAGTGAAAGAAGAGGATCTCACACAAGTGAGAGAAAGAACAACTGTTAGATATCATCTTTCCATCTTTGGGTTTTACTTTTTCCATTGCTATCTCTGAGGAAGTTGCGAAGTTTTCTCCTTTATGGTTTCTCCAAGGAAAACTCTTTGTGTCTCTTTTCTCTTATGATTATTTTTGTGCATCTTATTATCTCAGATAATATCCTAAGATCATATTGACTAAATGATAAAAATATAACATGGTATCAAAGATAACCAGAGAATAAGACATTGTGCAGCTGCAGAAGCTAGGGATTCTTAATTTTTGGGTCTCTCTCCACAGATCATTAGAAAAATGAGGCTAGGATAACTCTCCATTGAAGGGAACATCTTTCTGTCAAAGAAAAATTTGATTCTGAGCATTTTTCAGTTTTTAACCTACCACTACAACAGGAAATTAGGTCTTTCCACAGAAGTGGAATTTTTGAGTGAGCCCAACATAGAATTTCTCTCCTCCTCAAAGTCAAAGTTTAGAGATCAAGATCGAAGTTTTTGGTTTGGTAGAACTTCAGGAAATTCAAACCCTAATTTTCCCCTGAACCAAAAAACCAACATTGCAGAAGATCAACTCCAGATCCAGTTTCAGCATCTCAAATTGGTAAGATCTAAATATTTTGTATTTCCATTTGAGGTTCTTAGTTAAGATGTCTCATCACACTAAGCTTGATGAAAATCTTGAGGGATATGAAAACTTCCGAGCATGGAAGCATAGGATCTCACTAGTTCTTGAAGAAAATGAATTGGACATCGACATAAGTGGAGAGGTTTGAGTTCCAGGGAGATGGGGCTAAATCCTTACAAAATAAGAACTTGGTCAAGGCCAAGAGGATTATTGCTGATTCAATAAAGGATCACCTTATACCATAGATGTATTACCTAAAGACACCTAAAGAGATGTTTGAGTCCTTGACCATGATATTTGAAGGGAAGAACATAAATCAAAATATGACTTTGAGGAATTAGTTGAAGAATGTAAAGATCTAGAATGCAGAGACCATAAAGTCATACTTTACAAGCGTCTCTCAAATCAAAGAACAACTTGAAGTAGTGTATGAAGAAGTAGAGAATTCAAAAATTGTGATGACCACCTTGAATGGTCTCCCTAGGTCATGGGACTCCTTCATTCAAGGGATTTGTTGTAGAAGGAATCTAATCACCTTCAGTAGGTTGTGGGATGAATTCTCACAAGAAGAAGCTCGAATAGTAGCTCAAGAAGAAAATATGGGAAATGAATATCAAGCTCTCACAGTACACACCAAGAAAATTAGAAGGGACTTTCATCATCCCAAAGATATGCATTCTCACCAGAAAGATAACCCTAGAATATATAGCAGAGATGTATCTAAATACATATGCTATACATGTGATGAAAGAGGATAGTTTGCCAAAGATTGTCCTAAAAATAAGGGTGGCTCTCACAAGAAGATGGAAAACAAAATAAGACATCATGCTCACACTACAGAGGATGATGAACCTCCCAGAAAGAGTGTCAAAGAAGAAAGTGAATATTCTTCAAGTGATAAAGAGTATGTTTTGATTTTTTCTCTCACGAGAACTATCACACATGGTAGCAATGATTAGCTCATAGATAGTGGGGCTTCCAAGCATATGACGGGATTCAAAGAATATTTTTTGAAACTATCCAAACATAAGTCACCCCACAAAGTGAAACTTTGGGATTACTAGCAGTATCCCATAAAAGGTAGTGGTGAATCCTCCTATAAGCTAGACTCTGGAAAGTCTATGAAGATGAAGGATGTCTTGTTTGTACAAGGACTAAAGAAGAATATCCTCTCCATATCTACATTGGATGCAAAAGGCATGAGGGCTGCATTTGTAGATGGCCATGTCCTTATGTGTCCAAAGGGAAAGAGTATAGAGGGTGCATTAGTGATTGGAGAGTAAGAGGGAGGCTTATACAAACTAAAGGGCCAACAAGAACCAGCCTTGGTCCATGATTTAGCAAATCCAAGTGAACTATGGCATAGAAGGCTTGCACATGTTCACTATAGGGCACTACCACTTGCAAAAAAGATGTTGAAGGTCTTCCAGAAATATAGGAAAAACATGAATGTGTTTGCAAAGGATGTATGAAAGGAAATAACACAAAGAAGACATTTCCAAGTAGCAAGAGAAAGGAAAAGGGAATCTTGGAAATCATCCACTCCGATGTATACGATACGATGTCATCCATTTCATTAAGTGGGCATGTATATTAAGTTTCTTTCATTGATAATTTTTCTAGGAATACATGGATATATTTATTGAAAAGCAAAGATGAAGTGTTCAATAAGTTCAAGGAATTCAAAGTCTTGATCGAGAACCACACAGAGAATAAAATCAAGACCTTTTGATCAGAGAATGGAAGGGAATTCACGATAGATGAATTCAAGGAATTATGCAGAGATTCAAGGATTAAGAGGGAGTCGACCAATCCATATAATCCACAATAGAATGGGATTGTAGAAAGGAAGAATAGAACAATTATGGAAGCAAAAAGTGCAATGCTTCATGATCAAGATCTTCCCATACATCTATGGGCAGAAGCTTCCATGAAAGCGGTGTATCTATAGAACCATAATCCACATAGAGTACTTGAGAAAAAGACACATGAAGAAGTCTTCTCTGAAAATAAGCAAGAAGTTAGTCATCTCAGAATATTTGGTAGTCTAGTGTACATACACATTCTGAAAGAAAAGAGGACAAAGTTATATCCTTCAGGAAACGAGGGTATATTTGTTGGATATAATGAAAACTTGAAGGCTTACAGAATATATTTCCTAGGATTCAAGAATATCAACATCAGCAAATATTTGAGATTGGACAAAGACTCGACTTACAACAAATACATAAAAAGACGCATTATAGAATTTGAAGAAACAGAAGTACCCAGGATCTGAGATACAACTATGAACGAAGCAAATCCAAAAGAATATTGAGAAATAGAAGAACCTCAAGAACCCGTAGATCCACCCCAAGAGAAGAATCCTTACAAACCAAAACCTGCATGGGTATGAGAGGCTATCCAAGGTGCAAAAAGATATGGGGCTCTATAATAAATGCGTTGAGAAAGGAAGAGAACTAGGTCCTACTCCGGTTATGTAGCCCTATTATGTTACATCATTGATAAAGAACCTTCAAACTATGAAGAAGTGACATAAAATAAATAATGGAAGTATGCTATGATCAAGGAGTACCAGTCGATCATTAAGAATGATTTATGGGATGTTGTCCCAAGACCAGATGGGAATTCTATTGTGACTTCTAGGTGGATCTACAAGATCAAACATGTTACAGATGGTAGCATAGAAAAATATGAAGAAATATTTGTGACATGTGGATTCTCATAAAAAGAAGGGATATATTATGAGGAGACTTTTGCACCTATAGCCAGATACACTTCCATCATATTAGTACTTTCTCTGGCTACAGTAATGAAATGGAATATACACCAGATGGATGTCAAGACTGCTTTCTTGAATGGTGTAGTAGAAGAGGAAGTGTATGTGGAAAATCCACTCAGTTTTGAGACACATGACAGGGAGACTCGTGTGCAAATTGAGGAAGGCCCTATATGGTTTGAAACATGAATCCAAGACATGGTATGACAGAATTGACAGCTTCCTAACTAGCTTAGGCTTTCCCAAGAGTAAAGAAGATTCCAACCTTTACTATAAGGGTGAGAAAGGGAAACTTGTGATACTCCTACTCTATGTAGATGACCTGTTTGTAACATGTGAGGATGGGTTGATTGCTGACACAAAGAGGAAGCTTTCTGCCAAGTTCAAGATGAAAGACTTGGGTATGATGCACTACCTTCTAGGCATGGAGGTGTGGCAGAATGCAGATGGAATCTCCCTAGGATAAGGGAAGAATGTAGTAGATATCCTTAAGAGGTTGGAGATGATGGACTGTGAGGACATAACCACACCTATGGCATTGAACCTAAATATATTGAGTGATGCTTCATCAGAGTTGGTTGATGCCATGATGTATCGTCAACTCATTAGGTCTTTGATGTACCTAATGAATACAAGACCGGATATTTGCTTTGCTGTGAACACATTGAGCCAGTTCCTGACGGATCCGAGACATGTTCACTTGATTACTGCAAAGCATATTCTGAGGTACCTGAATGGTACAGTTGATTATGGGATCAAGTATAAGGAGAATCAAAAGATTAACCTAGAAGGTTATGTGGATTTGGATTGGGTAGGCAATGTCATTGATAGGAAGGGAACATTGGGGTGTTGGTTTTGTATGGGATCAGGTGTGATCTCTTGGTTTAGCAGGAAGCAATCCTGTGTGGAACTGAGTACAACCAAAGCAGAGTATGTTGGAGCTTGTTCAATTAGTTTTGAGGAAATGTGGCAGAGGAAGCTACTATACGATTTATTTTCTCTCTAGTTGGATGCTACTTACATACATTGTGACAACCAGAGTTGTGTGAAGTTTCCATAGAACCAGGTGTTCCATGACAAGTCGAAGCATATCGAGATCAAACATCACTATATCAGGGATATGGTGCAAACAGGAGCAGTGAAGCTCCAGTATGTTGCAACGAACGAGCAGATAGCTGATGTGTTCACTAAGACATTTGCTAGAGTGGAGTTTGAATACTTAAGGGAAAAGATTAGTGTTCTCCATATTGAGGTTCCTTCCAAGGGGAAGTGATGAGTCTGTGTGCCCTTCTGACATGGTTGCGGGATTTGTTCCCAACATGGTCAATTGTAAGTGTAGATCCCTTCTAAAATGGTTGTGGGATATGTTCCCTACATGGTCATATGTAAGTGCAAAGCCCTTTTGACATGGTTTCAGGATGTGTTCCCCACATGATAAGATGTAAGTGCAGAGCCCTTCTAACATTGCTACAGAATGTGTTCCCCACATGGTCATATGTAAGTGTAGATCACTTTTGACACAGTTACTAGATGTGTTCCCCACATGGTCAGATTTAAGTGTAGAGTCCTTTTCACATGGTTACAAAAAATTTTCCCCACATGGTCAGATACAAGTGTAGAGGCCTTCTGACATGGTTGAGGGATGTGTTCCCCACATGGTTAGATGTAAGTGCAGAGCCCTTCTGAAATGGTTGCAGGATGTGCTCCAGAGATGGTCAGATGTAAGTGCAGAGCCCTTCTGGCATGATTGCGAGATGTGTTCCTACCATGGTTAGATATAAGTGTTGTAGAATATGAATACCTACATGGAGGCTTGGCCAACAACCAGCATGAAAAAGGGCTAGCTCTGTAGAACTTCCTATGACGAGTAGAATTGAGAGATAACACCATTTGTTCAAGATAGCAGGAGCAGTGATGATGATGATGATCCAACTTGATGATGATCCAATTTTGGTGAGGATCTAGAGACGAAGACTTATGCTGATGAACTGTGTCAAGAGAATACCTTCCTAGTTAAGAGGGAGTGTTGATTTATTTGTAACTTTAGCATGTATTCACTTGCATATATTATATTGTATTTCATTGTATCCCGATGTTCCTATCGGGAGAATAATTAATATAACAAAGTCATGTAAAGTCATAGAGTTTAACCCTCCATTGTAAGTCATGGAAATAGTACCCACAGTTTAGGGGTACTAGGGTTATTAGACTCTCCTAGTGAAGTAGGCCCTGGTAAGTAATTGTCAAGTGGAACACTAGTATAAATAGAGAGCGGGACTCTCTATTTGAAACACTCACTCACTCAACTGTAGTGCATGAGTGAGAGAAAAGGATCTCTCACAAGTGAGAGAGAGAATAGATATCAAAGATCATCTTTCTGTCTTTGGGTTTTAATTTTTCCATTGGTTCTCATTCTATCTCTAAGAAAGTTGTGGGGTTTTATCCTTTATCGTTTCTCCTAGGAAAACTCTTCGTGTCTCTTGTCTCTTATGATTATTGATGTGCATGTTATTCTCTCAGATAAGATTCTAAGATCATATTTGACTAAATGATAAAAATCTAACAAAAATTGATGGCATATATCACATCCTGGAATCCAAAGATTTGTTGTCTGGTGCGTGTGATAATGGAGAGAACCATAATGATTAAGAAACAAAATATGAGTATGGCCTTTACATGCAATATGGTAACGAAGCATGGGTACTGAAAACAAGGGAATATCGATTCATAAGGAGGGATCAATGAAGTGACAATTTTCAATTCCACACACCATGAGATAACTTGAGGTTGATGACAAGTGAGGCTGAGGGTCACTTCTGCCATTAATATCATGATGTCATAACAAAAAGGGTCGGCGTAGTTGGCATCTCCACATAAGGAATCTGATCAAGATCGCACATGACCATTCATGTTGTCATCATTCCACTCGACAATGGCATGTGTGAGGATTTGATAGAATCATAGTTGAACTCAACCACCCAGCTCGTTATAATTCCACAGTCAGAGTCGTTCGAAGATACTGACTAAGTGAATGCTGGTGAAGAACTGGGATGCATAATTATTATTCTAATGAGGGTCTTGAAGGTCCTGATATGGAATATGTAATGACTATTCTACTTGGGAAGTCTGTTGTTTGATCTTTTTTATTGACCATTGGGCGCTTCTTGAAAATTCAACCAATTATGGGCCTTCATGCAAAAGCAACTCCAGCCACCGAGGTAAAGATGTTCATTACACTAGGAATAAATTCTAATGCCGGTAAGAGAAATATTGTTCTAAAAAAGTGCAACACCACTCTAGAAGTAGTGTCAGGAGTTCTCATCCTAAAGGATATCCCACCGAAGCCTCCTGACAAGGCGGTGGACTTAATTACCATAGTGCATAGTATCCATTTCTAGGAGCAGCCAATCCAAACAAATGCTTGGACTAGGGGAGAGAATATCGGAGGTCTACATCATCACCATCCTTGCTGAAAATTGCTGATTCTAATGAATGTGATGACAAGTCCAAATATTTTTTTCACTGGTATGCCGTGAAGGAAGGATCGAGTCTAGGTAACTAAGCGGTACAAGCATCTAGAAGCAGATAAGAATGACAATCCCATCAAGGATTTAGTACTGTTGATGAATAGAGTTGTCTTATCAAGGTCTGCAAACCCAATAGTGTTACCAAGAGAAATAGAAGATACCATATAGAAATACAAACACAGAAGGAACATAAACCTTCCCGCCAGCTATGAACACAGGCAGAACATATTATCAAACACAGAATGAACATAAAAATTCAGGAGCAGAAAGGGTCACAGTGATAATTCAGGGTATGCACCACGTCCATGATTGATTTCGCAGGATAAAACATGTGAAGAAGGAAAGGAACAATAGAATACCATTGAAATATTCGAAAGGACCAGATACATGTTGCATGCCCTGACAGAAGGGAAAATGAGTGAGGATGAGTCAGCACAATACCGTTGGGCATGCTCTAAAATGTCATTTTCAAAACATGATCCTGAAAATTTAGATGTTTCATTACTCTTTAAAATAGAGCATGCGCGTCACTCCATATTCTATTTTTTATATATAAATCATGGAAAATATGCCACGTCTGAGTTTGTTAGGATTTTGATTATTGGCGTAACTAATTTTGGCCCTGTTTCGAGGTTGGACTTGGGGGTCTAAGACACTATAAAAATACCCTCTAACGAGGAATAAAGGGATGAAACCGGTGATACTTTTGCATTATGTAAATTTGAGATCTATTTTTAATAAAAGTTGCAGAGCTAGATTCTGGCCTTTGAATGCGGAAATTCATGTATATTTCTCAATTACAGTCAGTGATTTATTTTCTTTATGTGCATGTCCTTCTTGTTAATATTTCCATTATGTTTTCTCTCATATATGAGATCAGTGTGTGATATTTTTCAGAATTCATACTTGGTTATGCTATATCTATCATCTTAAATATCCACAAATTTTTGCTATCAAAGTTAATGTAGAATTCATCTAACTGGTGCGCTGTGTTAATGAAATATCATATTTTCTTCCTTTCCACTAGAAAAAAAACATATTGACCATAACCAAAGTATTATCTTTCTTTTACAGACATTTCCCATGCAAATTTCTTCGTGTTTCTTGATAATTGTGACTCCATAGAACAATATACCCTTACCATGTTTCAACTACAATAATATATGAATTTCATTTCATGTTTGTATCTGGCCTTATTATACATATGTGAGAGATCCCTCTCTAGAAACAAAGAAGCCATCTCCCTTTCCTAAAGTGGTTTTTTTGTTACCTCGAGGTTAACCTTCCACAAGCTTGGGTGTGATTCTGAGTGCTAACATAGTTAAGAAGATTGTACTCTTCCATGTACAATAAATAAAGATCAAAATTACATATATTCATGTGTCTATTTTCATGTGATGTTGTGCTTATGAGTCATGATGATTTTGATTATACAGTTGATGTGATTAAATATTGATATACTCTTATTAATTAAAAGAAGGTAACATGATTTAAATTACTCACACAATGATTCACCTCCCCTCTCAGTGTGGTCATTGTGTCCAACAGCTTCTTCTTATGTGCATTCTTCTCAGATTCGGTTGAAAGTGACCGGCTTCCTTCTTTCACATATTCCTTGAATGAATGAGTCCCATGATCTAGGGATACCATGTTGGAGACATTTACCACCATACACACTCTTTTTGGTCAAATTGGCCTAGTTAAACCACTATCCTAAGTATTATTGACATTAATTGACATCAGTGGAGCATTAAATGTCATCATCCAGTATCACCCACACCTACCTTCAGTCAAGGAGGCTAACTTAGCCTTCTCCTACATTCGAGGAGGCTAATTGGAGCACTACGGGGGTGATCTGAGTGATATTAATGCACCTAATTGCTAAATGGTGGTTACAATCAGTTAAACAGGTCAGTTAAGGCACCTCCTCTCATTAAATATATTATTTAATGATTATTTAATGAACTGGAGTCAACAGGGGTGCCTCCACCAACTTCTGATGTGCAGTTCAACTTCAGTTAACCTCATCGGGGTTCATTAGAGTCAGTGTAGTGCTATCTCTTGATTGTTGGTAAGCTGTGACATGTGTCTGATCTCTTTCAATTGAGACTCAGTCATTTATTGCACACCGACTTCAGTTAGGGTTAGTTGAGTCAATTCGGGTTTTGATCAGTGGTTAACTGAGTGTGAAGCATGGCTTACAGTCAGTTAAGCTAGACTCACTCATTCAATTCGAATGACCTCCTAAGGAATTCAAATTGTCTCTTCATTCATGCTTGTAGCATGACATTGTAATTGTAATCATTCATTATTTATGTGAATACAAAGCGGCTACTATTCCTGTAGACCGATTATACCATTTCATGAGTTATTTGTTGCTTAATTCTTGATGAGATTGATTCTTTGTTCCGATATCAATAGACAAGATTAATATACCATTCAAGGTAGTCATCACAATTCATTCTTCTTTGACATTCTCTTCAACCATTTCAATTTGTTCCTTAATTTGAGAAACCCTTGTGAAGTAGGCCTGCATGGTCTCTGAGTTATGTATCTTCACATTCTTCAACTGGTTCCTCAAATTCATCTTTTGGTTGATGTTTCTTCCTTCAAACATATTTTTCAAAGCATCAAATACTTCTTTTGGTGTCTTGACTAATGACACATGGGGGATGATGTGATCCTTTATTGAGTTTGCAATTATTCTCTTGGATTTAATGAAATTCTTATTATGAGTAGCCTTAGACTCATCTCCCTCTAGTTCTATAACTTCTCCACTTATGTACTGATCCTCATTTTCTTCAAAGATTAGGGAAATTCCATACTTCCATTCTAGAAATTTATTAGCCCCTACAAGCTTATCCTCAAGCTGAGTATGCTGATTCACCTTTTCATATGAGAACCTCAAATGAAAATAACAAATATTTAGATCTTACCAATTTGAGGTGTCCAACATGTTTCCAGAGCTAGATGACCTAGGATTTGTTAGAAAAACTAGAATTTTCTAAACTTGGAGTTTGGGAAATCTATTTGGACAAAGAGATGTGCCTCCTTGAGGTGATTTTCTCAGTAGGATCATTTTTTGAAGGCTTAGGTGGGAAGCGTGTGAAACTTGATGCCCTAGTTTCTCCCAAAACCAGTGACAAGATCAAAATTGAAACTTCTTTAAATATGAAATTGCTTCCATAAAAAATATGCACCCTACTGAGGCGATTTATCCTAAACCTATTTTATCAACGATTTATGGAGAGAAGATATTGAACTACAAATCCCTATTTTTTGTTGCTGCACAGTTCCTTCTTTTAGAGAGGCTCTAATACCATGTTAGTTTCTCTAGATCTTATTAGCTTAGTCAGGATCTTTATATGAAAAAATAACAAGTACAATAAGATGCATAAGATAGAATAGATACACAAGACAAAATATTTTCAATGGGGAAAGCATACAAGAAAACATGGAAAAAAAATCATAATAGCATGGTCACAAAGATTGTATCATAAGATGAAAAAACCGAGTAATAATAAGTATTTTAGCAAGTGTCTATCTCTCCTCCTTGTCCCTCTCTCTCTCATGCGAACTTGAGTGAGTGTGAGGTGTGTATATATGAGGGAAGGAACCTCCTTATATATACATTTTAAGTGACTGACCTTTTACATAAATGGGGATGACCTCTTAACCTCACATGGCTGACTTCTCCTAGAGAGATTCCAAAAATATATTACATTATGTTACATTGGTGACTATTGACCTTACTTACAACAGAGGTTGTACCTCAAGGTCCATACACAATAATGACATCTCAAAAAGAGGAAAACAAATATCTGATGGGGGTACAAAAACATACAATGATAATATACATTAGATTATCTTCTAAAATTACAAATACATCAACATATTTCTCTAGTCCACTTATCTTTCCTAGGTCATTCTACTGATAAAAATTCAATCTTCTGAGGGAAGTTAAAATTATGTGTTCACTGAATAATAGGAAACTACTGTTACAGTAAGTAATAAAATATCCAATTAATATTTCAGAAGGTCCAAATGTAAACATTAAACCATCTAGCACATTGTTGATCTTATATTTCCCTTTTAATTTTCTTTTGGATAAATATACTTCAATGAGTGATAAGAAAAAAGGATTTCAAATTAACAGTAGCCATTATTTATCAAAATAAGAAAAAAGGATTTCAATATGAAAACCTAACTAAGAAAAAAAATAAATTTAAAGAAAAAGGAAATAAATTCAAACTAAAATTAAACTAAACTAAAGTGAATTTTTATCCCAAAGACTAGGAGAAGTATTTTTTTAAGACCTATGCATTCACTGGAAATGTTTCACATCTTCTTTCCAGTGTCTACAACTAAAATTTCCCAGTGCCAAGTTTGTCTGTAATTATGAATGTACCTTTCTACAAGTATTGTAACTTATTATGTTCACCCTTATCTTCATGGAATTTGACCTATTTGAGCACAATATCTCCTACTTGGAAATTTCTCTCAAAACAATATTTCTCATCAAACCAAGGTTTGATGAGTCATTAGACCCATTTCCAATGAATGGTTTCTCCTTAAAAGGAGAATTAGGATTGAATTTTCCTAAATTAAGTCAAATCCTAATTTCCAGACACTCCTACCTATAACCTATTATAATCTAACAATTGAATGAGGAATACCAACTTAAGTTATTTAACTATAGAAATCATAAATGAATCAGAGTTAATAAAATCTAACTCTGAGGTAAACGATTGGTTTAAAAAATGGAACATGTTATTCTCATCCATGAAGATATTCAAAATTCATTAAACATATTAAAAAGTAGAAATGAATAGAACTAATAATAGATTACTGACTAAGCATAGTCCTTTTATAGCTATTGATCTTTGTAGAGGAATTGAATAAATTTCAACATTCTCAAACATATTCCAGAATTTCTAATTCTCCTATTAAACCAATCAACAATTTTTGATGTATTTGTAACCTCGGAATGTATTCATCTATGTATATTATGTCTTGTACCCTTATGTTCATTTCGGGATGTGTCTCTAATGTAATTCAGTCATGATGTCATGCCCCGTTGATCCGATTGGGAGGATATATAATGTAAACAAGTCATGTCAAGTCATTGTGGGTAACCCTCCTATTGTCTAAGGGTTAAAGTCCTTGCAGTTTCAGGGCACTAGGGTTATTAGACTCACCTAGTGAAGTTGGCCCTAGTAGGGTTTTAGTCATGCAGGGAAGTAGTAAAGTATAGAGGTGGCCTCTCTATTTAACATACATCTCACACACACTCAAGTGTAGTGCATAGTTGAGGAAGGAGAAGACACTAGGGCTAGATAGAAAGAAGGTTACTATTGTCGGGAGATCATCTTACTGTTTTGGGATTTTCTATTTTGGTGCTGATTCTATCTCTAAGGAAGTTGCAGGGTTTTCTCCATTTATGGTTTCCCCAAGGAAAAACACTGTGTTCATTGTCTCTTGTGTTTGATTGTTGTGCTTGTTATTCTGTTAGTTAAAGATCCTAATAATGCTAGCTTAATGTTAAAAATCGAACATGGTATTAGAGCTAACCTGAGAAGAAGACACTGTGCAGCTGCAGGAGCTAGGGCTTCCTAGTTTGTGGATCTTCCTCCACAGATTTTCAGAAAAAGTAAGGTGGAATAACTCTCCTCCCTAGGGTGCATATTTCTGTTGAAGCAGAATCCAATTCTGAGGTTTTTCAATTTTTGACCTGACACTACTGCCGAAAATTAGGGCTTTTCAGAGAAGAGGATTTTTTCAGTGAGCCCATGCTTGGATTGATATCCTCCCCAAAATCGAAGTTAGGGATCAATTTCAAAGCATTTGGTTGGATAGAAATCTGGAAAAGCAAAACCCTAATCTGCTCCTGAACCAGTACTGCAAGATTTCAGCTCAAAATCTAGATTTGACATCTTGACCTGGTAAGATCTAAATCTTTTTTATTTCCATTTGAGGTTCTCATTTAAGATTTCTCATCATACCAAGCTTGATGAAAAGCTTGAGGGAGTTGATAACTTCCGAGCCTGGAAGTATAGGATCTCCCTAGTTCTAGAAGAGAATGAGTTGGACTCCTACATCAATGAGGAGGTTCTAGTACTAGAGGGAGATGAGGCTAAGGCCTTGCATAAGAAGAAGTTGGTTATGGAAAAGAGGATCATTGCTGATTCTATCAAGGATCACCTTATACCACAGATGTCCTCCCTTAAGACACCTAAAGCTATGTTTGATTCCTTAACCAAATTGTTTGAAGGGAAGAACATAAACCAGAAGATGACTCTGACGAATAAACTGAAGAATGTGAAGATCCAGAATGCAGAGACCATCCAGTATTACTTCACAAGGGTTTCTTAGATCAAGGAACAATTAGAAGCAGTAGATGAAGAAGTGGAGAATGCAGAAATTGTGATGACCACCTTGAATGGTCTCCCTAGGACATGGGACTCCTTCATTCAAGGGATATGTGCTAGAAAGAAATTAGTCAAGTTCAACAGACTGTGGGAAGAATGTTCTCAAGAAGAATCTCAGATAGTAGCTCGAGAAGAGAAGATGGCAAGTGAAGATCACGCTCTCACAGTACAATCCAAGAAACCTAGATCTAGCCATCACAAAAGTAAGTACTCTCATCAAAGAAATAATTCTAGAAAACCTAGAGATAAGTCTAAGTTCATTTGCTATACATGTGATGAAAGAGGACACTTTGCTAGAGATTGTCCTAAGAACAAAAGTAGCTCTCACAAGAAGAAGGGAAACAAGAGAGGACATCACGCTCATGCTATAGAGGATGATGAAGCTTCATTAAAGAGAACCAGATATGAAAGTGAAGATTCTTCAAGCGAAGATGAATATGTTTTGATTTTTGCTCTCACAAGAAACATTACTGATGGAAGCAATGATTGGCTTATAGATAGCGGGGCTTCCAAACATATGAATGGATGCAAGGAATCCTTTGTGATACTTTCATAACATGAATCACCTCACAAGGTGAAGCTAGGAGATGACTACCAATATCCAATAAAGGGTAGTGGGGAATCTTCCTATAAGCTAGACTCTGGAAAGTCTATGACGAAGGAATTATTGTTTGTGCCAGGACTCAATAAGAACCTCCTCTCCATATCTGCATTATATGCAAAAGGAATGAGGGTTGCTGTAGTGTCCCCGACCCTCTGACCGACGAAGAGGACGCGACCCACACCACTTACAAACGGGTAGGCATCCCCATGAACATGAACAGGAATCAATGCTGAAATTAAAAAGCTTACATAATACATGCTAAGATGCATAATCCATCATACAGAGATGCACAGTTATTCAACATTCAACAGAAGCAAACATAAACATAAACCAGCATTCACCATGTTCATCATTTCTCATGAAACAATCGAGATATAATTGCAGAGATGAAATAGTCAGGATTACTTATCCTTTGATGAAGAATTCTCCCGCAACCAGCTATGTCGCTACAATGTTCCACCCAACCATAGGCCAGCGTGCTCATCAATCTCTCAGCATCACTGCCACCCCTGATTAGGGCATGATTCCTCAAGGAATAAGGGTCAACGCAGGCTTACACATAGCTAAGGTTTGCCAATTACCCAAACCCACACAGCAGGGTTCTACCAAGTCATCAAGGAGCTAGGACAGGCTAATTTCCAAGATGGTGGCCTCAACACCAGTCTTCTCATGCATACACATCCTCCAATCCCACTCTCAACAGTTCGAATACCAACCATTGCATACCACAACAAAACAATCCTTTCACAGCTCTATGAAGAAGGCAAAGACAATAGGGGGACAATCCGAGCCAACAGGTGAAACAGCTCAAGCCACAAGACAATTCAGAGTTGTTCTTGGACCTAGCATGGCCAAAAAAACTCAGCACAACACCCAAAAGATGTCCACATCCTTAGCATCCAAGAAGCAACCCAAAACCAGGGCAAATCAACAACCACAACCTCACAACGAATGATGGAAACAATCCACAGTCTCAAAACAAAGGAGAAGGAAAACTCCCAGTATAGACATGGGAAAACAAAAACACAGACCACATTAGATAGTATACACAGCCACAAGCGATAAGGAGACATATACATACCACCGAAATCGGTATGGAACACATAGGCACACAGTCCCGAGCGTGAATGGCTCCTGCACTCGAAATTATGAGTGACAACCACGATTTCACCCGTTCCCGGTGTGAGGATGAACAGACTCCTATCCCCAATGTAAAGAAATCCCCAAAGAAACACGCTGTAATGTAAGGGAGACCGTAGTAACCCACGAATCAGTCCATGAGGGAAGTATACACCCACTCCATCCACAAAATCTGTGAGGAAAACCTGTGTGGGTGAAACCAGGAAAATCCTGCAGAGGTTGAACAGACACGATTCTATGTGAGGATCCCTCGAATTCCATAGACCACCCTCGTGAAGGTGAAAACCAAGCATGAGTATGAACAGACCGTGGAGAGAATGGCATTGGAGGTTGCTTCCAACATGAGGTCAACTCGCTGGTGGAGTGTATGCATGGGCAAGGACTAACAGTCCTACCACACTCCACTCCCAGCCATAACTGCCTCAACTAATCCACAAGGAAATAAAGAGGTTGGATGAGACAAGGGAAGATGGGAAATCAAACAAGGCTTTTCCCCCCATAGACCAAGGTTTTACATCCCCCACACCCTTACCCTTTGGAATCATGCCCTTTTCATTTTAACATTGCACTGTCGTAGCTGGTTTGGGTTTATTTTATTTGATGTGCGTATTTACATGATGCTGAATTATAATGTGCTGGATAGCATGATATACCATCAGCAACTATCCCCATTTCCTAAACATACACAACAAAATCGATGGTGGGGATTTTTCCTTGAGCTCCTCACCACGATTAATTACATTATATACATCATGCAAACGGGGTCAAAACTAGGGATGTTACATTCCCCTCCCCTTTGGAATAACACCGTCCTTGGTGTTCCAATACATAGGAATACATATACTATATATATACAATTGCACATCAAAATTTCAAAATTTTGCAGATCTGTCCCACGTTCAATTATTTACTTTGAACGTTCAGGACCAAGCCCCTCAGCTTCCATGAACTTCTCCTGGTGGTTATCAACTCTCAACTTATCTCAAAGCCTAGGAACTTTGCGACTGTTGCCCTCATCATGTTCCCTCATTGGGCAGTCTCGGCGTAAATGATGTCCTATGCATTCCCAACATTTCACTGGCTGCTTCATCTTTACCTGCTCAATTTCCTTTGAGTCTTCATGTCTGGACCGTTTCTTAATGAGTCGCTTGGACGAATGTCCCATCACTGATCCACCTTCCTTTCCTTTGCCGATTGCTCCCAGAAGGATTTTCACCTCCCTTTGCAAACCAATAGAGTCTTGCAAAATCTGGTGGTTCATTTCATTCTGCCTCTTCTGTATCTTGAGCATCTCCCCAAGATTTTCTTGGGTCTTGAAAATCATTTGAAGGAGACTTCCAGCCAAGTCCAACAACCTTTGATCTGCTGCCATGATCAATGTGCACTATCGGGTTTCACTTTTCTCACCTGTGAGATGAACCATTGAAATTCTATCAGACCAAGCATAATATAGACATTAAAATCAGTTAGTGAATTACCCAATCGGCATGACAGTCCAAGCCTCATCAAGGAGACTTTCATATTTTTCATGCCTTCTCAACAGGAACACGAGCTCATTCATGTCCGTTCTTGGGCAGGGAATTAACTATTCCAGCATTCATAATTTACTTTAAACAAATACACACATTCCGTTTTCAGTCATACATGCATTCAACAATCTTTTGTTTTTCACAATGCATAAATATATATATATATATATATATATATATATATATTAAAAAGGGCAAGAGAGAGCGGAAATATTTTTTCCCCTCTTTGTTTCGTTCCGTCCTAGAACCCACACCACCACTGTGGCTTTTCATGCTCTAAGCCTCTTTCACTTCACCATGAATGATGGACCAATCCCTCTTGGTCATGACACTTAGTGTCTTCGATCTATTCCAAACCTCTAAACCATGGAGTCTCTCCACATGGTTTGTCTCGGCTGCTAGGACCTCGACAGTCTCACTAGCACCTTTTTCATTACCGCTCATTTTGAGCTCTCCAGGATATTCACATGTCCACATGCACCTTTAGGATGCTCTCATAGTCCTCGCTTCCAGCGATACCTATATCTAAACATTGAATAGATTCACTTGTTTAGTTTATTCTCATCGGTTTTATCTCTAAAACAAGAGCTTAAAACATCATAACCAAATCATATACACATGTATATTCATAAGCAAAATAATCCAATACTTATCTGTATTGTGCATTTCCTCGTTCGTCCACAGGATCCTGCTTCACTTTGCAAGACTTGGGATCACCTATGGACTTGGATGTTAGGTCAGCACATAGGTCGCTCCACAACATCAAATAATTAATGTCCCGCCAGTACATCCTCATGTCAACTGGGCTTGGAACTTTACCATGACCATTTCTAGGTCTAGGATCTACTATGGATCCTCAGGCATATAACAACCCAACATACAATTATACCAACATACACTTATATCAACAATAACCCTTACTCCGCAACCCCTCACAACAACCATTTACCTTTTACCTTTTACCTTTTACCTTTAGGGTGCAACACCCAACTGCATCTATTTATCCTATCAACACAAGCAATATAAGCAAACTCATCAGCATTATTGTTATAAAACTATAACCATGTTTCATATCATTCACTATCAAGTATTGAGACACCAGGAGTGCGTCCACTCCCTAGGGTGTAATCAATATTGAAAACCCTTTCATGATCCGACATCGAAAAAGTGTGCACTCTTTCCCGGTGTTAGCCATGTAGGCCCTATTCATACTCAAGCAATGGTTCATCATGGAAATAAAATCAAAACATGTTCTGCATATGGAATTTTAATAATTGACATGCATATTATTAGCAAGGGTCACAGAACACTTATCCATTTGCCGACGCAGTATTCCTTTGTTAAGGAGGAATGGGGCTCCCTTCTTTGAGTTGACAATCCCTTGGTTAGCCATCCCAACTCCTTCTTACATTTCATATCCACACATGTCTTACCGACATAATCTATACCATCTCACTCATGTTGCTTTCCAAACATGCAGTGTAGATGAGACATTTCCAGAATGTCCAAAGGAGTTTCACCCGAAACCCCGTTTCCAAGATAAGGGAAAACCATCCCATGAAGTTTGGCTCCTGTAGGCCATCACAAATGATATTCTTGCAGTGTGTACCCCTAGCACATTCATCAAATAGCCAAACAGTCAATCATTATCTGATAATACAATCCAAATTGATTGTTCCATAACCAAGCAATGACATTGGTAATCAAATTCAATAGGAAATTGCAATTTTGTCTACTACAGAAATTAGTTTGCTTCTAACATAACACAAATACCCACTTACAATGCGTCCTCCTGACAGATTCTTATGCAAACCAATAGTGATTAGTAGTCGTCAGCAATTTCTTAAATACGAAATTCACAATTCAACTTTAACAACCTATTATGCATACCAACTATTTTTACAACCATGAGACTCTTCTCATAAGGTTTGGCTCTTTCACATGGTAGATTCTGGCGTTGGTCAGGGTCTTACCTCTCACTTCCATGCTATAAATAATCTACCTGAAACTTGAGCTTTAATCAACCAACACTTGATAATTCTAGATGCATATAAACTTCTCATTACTACAACCATCACTGAAGCATTTTCAGAATTTATAAAATTCAAATACTTCCAGCTGTTAATCACATCAATATTACCAAAAATCATTTACTTCATGCAATCATTATCATACTAACATTTTCAAGGCATAGTCACATCATTCATGCAATTAATTGAAATGTTTAGATACTCCTTACTTCACAAGCGTATCATTTGTACCACCTTACTCTTCCATTGAGCATTTTCGGCAGCCAACTGATCATGACTATCCTCTTTATGCACTTACTATCCTGCATTCATAACAGCTTTTGAAATGGTTCCTGAATTGTCATCAATTCATCATTTCAGCCATTAGTTATTCATAACATCACATGCACTCATATCAATGCATTCATGCAATGCATCACAACACTTGCACCTATACTTATGCAATCAGTCACTCACACCCTTTATATGCATACATTCAATGCATAACTACAAGATTCATAAAATCTTTTTAATGCATATCCACTCAATGCTACCTTGCATTGATTCAGGAATACTATGCATTCAAACATACCATGCATGGCCTAACCATGTCTATTTCATATAGGATGCATTACTATAATCAAGATCATCAGTACTTACTTTCCTTGGGATACTAAGCTCAATCATCATACACAAGCATGACACCTTTCTATATGAATGTAGTATAACATTCAAATATCCACTACATTCAAGGTCTCTTACCTTTACCACTCCATGGAATTTGTCATAATAAAACTCTTACCTTCATGGGTCCTACTTACACCCTTGGCATTACTAGTTTGGTTGGTATCTCACAGGAGATTGCAGACTTTGCTCACCATCTTTTGATTATGGATTGGTTTCCTTATCCCTTTCTTCATAGGGTTGCTGGTCACATTCATCGGCATCAGCAACATACTCAACCATGTCCAGGTTGTTGTTGGTTTTTCCACTAATGCCAACACCAATGCAATAGTTATCATTAGTGACTCATTATAGTTTTCAATATTCTTACCAACATGTAATATCCTATGCATGTAATACATATCCTTATACATTTCAAGTATAAAACTTAGGAAATGCAGTTATAATCAGCAAGATATGGTTTAGGGAAACTTCCCTTTTCAAGTCCCACATCCTCGCATGGAACTCCTCTTCCACACACCAGTTGGTTAGCCTTCATAGTCCTTGCTACCTCTGGGCATGCAACTTTCCTGATTTTTCCATTTGATAGCAGCGGCTGTCATTAGCACTTTGCTTCTCCATGCTCAGATCTTGGTGAATTTCCCTCTTTCCCTACTGGATAAGCTTTCCAACGCCTATCCACATGCTTCATTCCGACCTCGGGTGTGAAAACCACACCACTTCTAGAAATGAAGTTTTTCACCAAATCTCGGCATTTTACACACAACTGTATTTTGGACTGGGTGTCAACTTCAGCCACCTGTAAACCCCACTGCAAAACTACTAAAAAATCCTACTGGAAAACAGTCTAATCTGCTGGAAAATCCCACTTGAAAATCTCAAAATTTTCCTCTGCAGAACTGGCTCTCATTTCAACTATCAGTTCGATGTTTCGGCGGTCTAAACAACTAATTTCCTCCGCTGCTCATCGGCTGTCGGATCCACTAAGCACTATGCATCGGCGATCCGATCTTATATTTTTTTTCGATGTGTCAGATCCGTAGTCATCTAGGTAGCCGCAACCACGGACATTCATTCCACTTACTTCATCCGACGTTGCTCATCGGTTGTCCAATGAACTAAATTTTTCCAACGTTTCGGGTCGATCCTCCTTTGGCTTTCAGCGTATCGGCGGACCGATCCTCTAATTTTCTCCGACGGCTTCCATACTTAGACGAATTTTCATCTTTTCAAAATTTTCCATTTCTAATTTCTTCCGCTGACAGTATCAGAAGTCCTTTCCGCTAACTGATCCGTCGTATCGGCTGCTCAATAGCTAACTTTCGCCACTTGATCTTCTTTTCGTCGGCGAAATAGTTCCTTCCGCAGCCGCAATGACGGAACATGATCCTTGATTTTCTTCCGATCGGTGAACTAATTTTGACCAACATCGGAAGTCCTTCCTCATCAGCAGGCTAGTGCTTTTGGCTTCTGCAACAACGGGCGCACGAACAACTTTATTCTTCTGATAGCCGACGATTTCTATACTTAGAGAAATTTTTCAAACTTTCTTCATGGCGTCGGTGGTCGGAGAAATTATGTGTCGGACGCGTAGTTGTTTAGTCATCTGCAATGGTAGACGCTCGATCAACTAAGTATCGGTGATCCAAACAACTATCCTTCACCGATCACCGATGATCTTCAACACTTAGACAAATTTTTCAAAATTTGTCTCTTCTTCTTTTACGGAACATAGCATCTGTCGACGGTCGAAACCATTAAGCACTATTGCATCGACGTTTTAGTCCCTTCGGCAGCCGCAATGGGGGACTTTCAAACGCTAAACTCTTTCGCGATGACAGCGAACCCAACATCTATTTCCTGCTGATGGATGCTAAACACTTAGAAAATTTTCAAAATTTTCCCTCCAACTGTCCTCTGTCAAAGGTGCTTCCGTCTAGCTCTTCCACTACATTGGAAGTCCATTCCACTAAGTGTTCCGATGGCTCAAACACTTAGACAAATTTTTTCAAAAATTCTTTTCCACCTACCCCCCATCAGATGGCCTTCCGACTACACCTTCCGACGTATCAGAGGAACTTCCCACTTAGTTCTCTGATGCCTTGGCGATGAGCTCAACACTTAGAGAAATTTTTCAACAAAATTTTTCTATCATAATTATTGATCTCTGCTGGGAAGAAGGAAATATTGCCTCTATCACTGCATCCTAGTGTTCCATGCAGGCCCATGCTGCAACATGAGCTCTAATACCACTCTGTAGCATCCCTGACCCTCCAACCGGCGAAGAGGACACGACCCACACCACTTACAAACGGGCAGGCAACCCCATGAACATGAACATGCATCAATGCTGAAATTAAAAAGCTTACATAATGCATGCTAAGATGCATAATCCATCATACAGAGATGCATAGTTATTCAACATTCAGTGGAAGCAAACATAAACATAAACCAGCATTCACCATGTTCATCATTTCTCATGAAACAATCGAGATATAATTGTAGAGATGAAACAGTCAGGATTACTTATCCTTTGATGAAGAATTCTCCCGCAACCAGATACGTCGCTGTAATGTTCCACCCAACCATAGGCCAGCATGCTCATCAATCTCTCAGCATCACTGCCACCCCCGAGCAGGGCATGATTCCTCAAGGAATAAGGATCAACGCAGGCTCACACATAGCCAAGGTTCGCCAATCAACCAAACCCACACAACAGGGTTCTACCAAGTCATCAAGGAGCTAGGACAGGCTAATTGCCAAGCTGGTGGAATCAACACCAGTCTTTTCATGCATACACAGCCTCCAATCCCACTCTCAACAGTCCGAATACTAACCATTGCATACCGCAGCAAAACAATCCCTTCACAGCTCTATGAAGAAGGCAAAGACAACAGGGGGACAATCCCAACCAACAAGTAAAACAGCTCAAGCTAGAAGACAACTCAAAGTTGTTATTGGCCCTAGTGTGGCCAAAACAACTCAGCACAACACCCAAAATAGATCCATAGCCTTAGCATCCAAGAAGAAACCCAAAACTAGGGCAAATCGACAACCACAACCTCACAACGAATGATGGAAACAATCCACAGTATCAAAACAAAGGAGAAGGAATACTCCCAGCATGGACATGGGAAAACACAAACATAGACCACAGTAGATAGCATACACAGCCACAAGTGATAAGGAGACATATGCATACCACCGAAACTGGTATGGAACACACAGGCACACAGTCCTGAGCATGAATGGCTCCTGCACCCGAAATCCTGAGTGACAACCATGATTTCACCCGCTCGCTACATGAGGATGAACATAATCCCATCCCCAACATAAAGAAATCCCCAAAGAAACATGCTGTAATGTAAGGGAGACCGTAGTAACCCATGAATCAGTCCATGAGGGAAGTATACACCCACTCCATCCACAAAATCCATGAGGAAAAACTGCGTGGGGGAACCCAGGAAAATCCTGCGGAGGTTGAACAGACACGGTTCTGCGTGAAGATCCCCTGAATTCCATAGACCACCCTCGTGAAGGTGAAAACCAGTCATGAGTATGAACAGACCACCCTCGTGAAGGTGAAAACTAGTCATGAGTATGAACAGACTGTGGAGAGAATGGAAGTGGAGGTTTCTTCCAACGTGAGGTCAACTCACTGGTGGAGTGTATGCGTGGGCAAGGACTGACAGTCCTACCACACTCCACTCCCAGCCATAACTGCCTCAACTACTCCACAAGGCAATCAAGAGGTTGGATGAGACAAGGGAATATGGCAAATCAAACAAGGCTTTTCCCCCCATAGACCAAGGTTTGACATCCCCCACACCCTTACCCTTTGGAATCATGCCCTTTTCATTTTAACGTTGCACTGCCATAGCTAGTTGGGGTTTATTTTATTTGATGTGCGTATTTACATGATACTAAATTATAATGTGCCAGATAGCATGATATATCATTGGAAACTATCCCCATTGCCAAAACATACACAACAAAATTGATGGTGGGGCTTTTGCCTTGAGCTCCTCACCACAATTAATTACATTATATACATCATGCAAACAGGGTCAAAACTGGGGATGTTACAGTTGCATTCATAGATGGTCAAGTCATCATGTGGCCAAAAGGAAAGACTATTGATGATGCAATAGTGATTGGTGAACAAGAAGGAGGTTTGTACAAATTGAAGGCCCATCCAGAACAAGCCTTGGTTCATGACATAGTGGAGGCAAATGGACTTTGGAATAGGAGGCTTGCACATGTGCATTACAAAGCACTACCTATTGAAAGAAAAGCTATTGAAGTTCTTCCAGAAATACAAGAAAAAACATGATGGTGTCTGCAAAGGATGTGCGAAAGGAAAGAACACAAAGAAGACATTTCCAAGTAGCGAAAGCAAAGCAAAAGGAATCTTGGAAATTATCCACTCCGATGTATGCGGTCCTATGTCGTCAATCTCATTAAGCGGGTATGTATACTATGTTTCTTTCATTGATGACTTTTCTAGGAAGACATGGATCTACTTCATGAAGGAAAAAGATGAAGTATTTAGCAAGTTCAAGGAATTCAAAGCCTTGATCGAGAATCACATTGAAAAGAAGATCAAGACATTTTGATCAGATAATGGCGGAGAATTCACTTCAAATGAATTCAAAGAGATATGCAAAGACTCAGGGATTAATATGGAGTTGTCCACTCCTTATAATCGACAAAAAAATGGGATTGCAGAAAGGAAGAATAGAACTATCATGGAAGCTGCAAGAGCAATGCTTCATGATCAAGATATTCCTATGCATATTTGGGCGGAAGCTTCCAGAACAGCAGTGTATGTATAGAACCGTACTCCACATAGAGTACTCGAGAACAAAACTCCTGAAGAAGTCTTCTCCAGCAAGAAACCAGAAGTCAGCCATCTCAGAATATTCGGCTTTCCTGTGTACACACACATTCCAAAAGAGAAGAGAACAAAATTAGATCCTTCAGGAAAGAAGGGTATATTTGTGGGATACTCATAAAGCTCGAAGGCTTACAGAATATATTTCCCAGGATACAAGAATATTGACATTAGTAGGGATGTGACATTTGATGAAGACATAGCTTACAACAAATCCAGAAAGAGACCTGCTGAAGAAACTGAAGAAGCAGAAGCACCTAGAATTCATGATACAACCATGAATGAAGAAACTCAAGAAGAAGATCGAGAATTTGAAGAACCACAAAGACCTGTAGATCCACCTCTAGAGAAGAATCCTCATAAGAGAAAACCTGCTTGGGTACATGAAATTATCCAAGGTGTGGAAAGATATGGGGCTCCAAAAGAGAATCACAGAGAAAGAAAGAGGACCAGATCCTGCTCCGGGTATGTAGATTTACTATGTGATTTCATTGATAAAGAACCTTCCAGTTATGAAGAAGCAACAGAACAGAAAGAATGGAAGGATGCTATGATTGAAGAGTATCAATCGATCATGAAGAATGATGTTTGGGATGTTGTCCCAAGACCAAAAGGGAAGTCAGTTGTAACTTCCAAATGCATCTACAAGATCAAGCATGCTGCAGACGGTAGCATTGAAAAATATAAGGAAAGATTTGCGGCTTGTGGTTTCTCACAAAAGGAAGGAATAGATTATGAAGAAACCTTTGCACCTATAGGTAGATACACTTCCATCAGATTAGTGCTTGCTCTAGCTGCAGTGATGAAATGGAATATACACTAGATGGATGTCAAGACTAACTTCTTGAATGGTGTAGCAGAAGAGCAAGTGTATGTAGAAAAACCACTCGGTTTTGAGACACATGACAGGGAGTCTCATGTGTGTATATTGAAGAAAGCCATGTACAGTTTGAAACAGGAATCCATGACTTGGTATCGTAGAATTGACAGATTTCTATCCAGTTTGGGCTTTACCAAGAGTAAAGCAGATTCCAACCTTTACTACAAGGTTGAGGATGGCAACCCAGTGATGCTTCTACTATATGTATATGATCTATTTGTGACAAGTATGGATGGGTTGATTACTAATACAAAGAGAAAGCTTACTGCTAAGTTTGAAATGAAGGACTTGGGTATGATGCACTATTTCTTAGGCATGGAGGTGTGGCAGAGTGCAGATGGAATCTCCCTTAGACAAGGGAAGTATGCAGTAGAGATCCTGAAGAGTTTCAGGATGATGGGCTGCAAAGCCATGGCCACACCTATGGCATCGAACTTGAAGCTATTAAGTGATGCTTCATCAGAGTCGGTTGATGCTACGATGTATCGTCAAATGATTGGGTCCTTGATGTACCTGACAAACACAAGACTAGACATTTTCTTTGCTGTGAACACCTTGAGCTAGTTCTTGATAGATCCGAGAAATGTTCACTTGATTGCTGCAAAGCATATTCTGAGGTACCTGAGGGGTATAGTTGATTATGGGATCAAGTATGAGTTGAATCAGAAGATTAACCTGGAGGGTTATGTTGATTTAGATTGGGAAGGCAGTTCCATCGATAGGAAGAGCACTTCAGGGTGTTGCTTTAGTATGGGATCAGGTGTGATCTCTTTGTTTAGCAGGAAGCAATCCTATGTGGCACTAAGTATAGCTGAAGCAGAGTATGTTGCAGCTTTTTCAGCTAGTTGTGAGGCAGTATGGCTGAGGAAGCTACTATCTGATTTATTTGATCTCTAGTTGGATACTACTTGTATACATTGTGACAACCAGAGTTGTGTGAATTTGTCAGAGAATCCAGTGTTCCATGACAACTCGAAGCATATCGAGATCAGGTATCACTATATCAGGGATATGGTGCAAAGGGGAGTAGTGAAGCTCTAGTATGTTGCGATGGATGATCAGATAGCTGATGTGTTGACGAAGCCATTGGCTAGGGTGAAGTTTGAGTACTTCAGGGAGAATCTTGGTGTTCTCCAGATCGAGGTTCCCTCCAAAGGGAAGTGATGATTCCATGAGCCATTCTGACATGGGAGAGGATTAAGTTCCTTCCATGGTCAGATGTAAGGGCTGAGCCATTCTATCATGGTGAGAGGATTTAGGTTTCTTCCATGTCTGATATGGGTGCTATTTCCATTTTGGGAATGGTGATGCCTGGTCAGTTACCAGGAAAACTCAGTATAGGACTGAGAAGCCATTCTTATATGAGAGAGGGATGTGTTCCCACTTGATCAGATGTAAGGGCTGAACCATTCTGTCATGGCTAAAGGATTAGGTTCCTCCCATGCCAGATGTGAGTCTTGGCCATTGTGACGAGTAGGTAAGATGTAAGGGCAACTGCCATTCTCTGGGAGAATGGAGGCACCTGGTTAGTTACTAGGTAGTTGAGTCTAGGACTAAGCGCCATTATGATGCGATCATAGGATTAGTTCCTACATGATCAGATGTGAGTGCACACCCTTTCGATGTGATGTGTTTACGCATGGTCAAATGTAAGTGTAGATCCTTTCTAACAGGATGAGGTCAGATATACGTGCTGAGCCATTCTGGCGTGATGTGTTTACATATGGTCAGATGTGAGTGCTGTGCCTTTCTAATAAGATGGGGTCTGATGTAAGTGCAGAACCTTTCCGATGCGATGTTATTGCACATGATCGGATATAAGTGCTGATCCATTCTAGTGTGATTTGTTTATATATGGTTAGATGTTAGTGCTAGGCCTTTCTGACTAGATGAGGTCAGATGTGAGTGTTGGGTGT
Source organism: Pseudotsuga menziesii (assembly GCA_001517045.1). Lineage (NCBI taxonomy): Eukaryota > Viridiplantae > Streptophyta > Pinopsida > Pinales > Pinaceae > Pseudotsuga > Pseudotsuga menziesii. The sequence goes on along the minus strand of LPNX010071880.1, from coordinate 548,924 downwards.
GCCTTTCTGACAAGATGAGGTTAGATGTAAGAGCTAGGCAGGCCACTCTGACTTAAGTGTCAGATATAAGTGTTGATGAAGACCTACATGAAGAGTAGGCCTACATGATTGACTCTGTAGAACTTCCTGTGACAAGAAGAATCGAGATAGCACCATTCTGAGATAGCATGTGATGATGATCTAGATCAAGTGATGATCCAGATGTGATGATGATCCATACTTGATGACGATCCAGATCAAGTGATGATCCAGATATGATGATGATCTAGACTTGAAGACGATCTAGATCAAGTGATGATCCAGATGTGATGATGATCCAGTAGTCGTGATGATGCAGATCCCGTGATGAAGAAGACTTGAAGAAGAAGATGACTTGAAGACTCGAAGAATCAAAGATGAAGAAGACTTGAAGACTTGAAGACAAAGAAGACTTGAAGATGAAGATGATGAGATGATCCAGTCGATACAGAGAAGAAGACTAGTGCTGAAAATTGTGTCGAAAGAATACCTTCCTAGTTAAGAGGGAGTGTTGATGTATTTGTAACTTCAGAATGTATTCATCTATGTATCTTATGTCTTGTACCCCAATGTTTATTCCGGGATGTGTCTGTAATGTAATTGAGTCATGATGTCATGCCTCGATGTTTCAATCCGGAGGATCTATAATGTAAAAAACTCAGGTCAATTCATTGTGGGTAACCCTCCTATTGTCTAAGGGATAAAGTCCCCGCAGTTCCAGGGCACGAGGGTTATTAGACTCTGTTATCCAACTTTTTGTACCATAATTTGGGTTTCCTAAGGAGCCTACAGTTGACAGACTTGTTCAAAGTCTTATTCCAATGTATCAGTTGATCCGTCTACTTGTCTAGCCAATATTGGCTAGTCACTTTTTTATTTGAATAGTTTTGACCATGGCCCCGCAGGGTTTGTAATAAAATGTGCTAGTAGGATATTTTTGAATGGTTCAGTCTCCTGGGACATAGAATCTCAAATAGGGTATTCTAGGGAGTTTTCCCCCCCTGACAATTATGCTTTGGCTTTATCAGAGTATAATTGACGAGGTTTTCTCCCGCTTCCTCCAAAGATGGAATGCCCGATGTTGAATTTTTGGCCTTGGGGGGTCATTAGAGCTCAAATGAGTGTTATAAGCATACTAGACATTATTTATATAGATCATTGTCATGTCCTAAGTCATTTGGACACATAAGAAATTTTTGAAAAAATCTTTTTCGAATAGTGAAATTTTTTTTTTTTTAATTTTTTAATTTTTAATTACTTTTCCTAAGTTTTTTGGGTTAATTTTTCCATAAATTAAATGGAAAAAACCCGTTCATGGTAAATAAGTAATCCGAGCTCCGAATTCAGTGATTGAAGGCTCTAACCTTAAGCCAAAAATCATTCTCGATCAGCCAGCCAGTTAGAACCAACTTTCAGATCAACAATCGGACACATAATGCCTTTTTACTCAAAAAAGTCAATTTTGAGTAAAAAAATGATTATTTTGGAGAAAATTAAAACTCTCCAAATTAATCCAAATTCAGTGAAATAAAAAGCTAAATGACATCTCATGGAGCACTTATGATGATTGGAGTTATCATAACTCAGCTTCAATCATCATTAAGAGAGAAATTAATTTATTATCAGTTAGCAGACATGTCATCTCTAGCTAAAGATGACACGAAGAGCACTCATTGGTCTGGTGATTTGATCGAGGTGAATACTGAAGCTTACACCATCAGTAGGCTTCCCAAACCTAGCAGTGGCTCCTCTAGACCTAACAAATTAGGTTTCCAGACCTAGTAGGCAGCTTTCCTATGCAGTAAAGAACCTTTCACACATGTGGGCTCATATGTGGATGGATTTCAGTGTTTAGGGTTGGAGTGGGGGCACCTTGCCTGGGTAGAGGCCTCCCCTCACTCCCGGTTCTCCAATTTAGGTCTGGCATCTCTGTTTGGTGGCCAGGATGGTTAAGGTTTGAGGATTGTTTTTAGGGTTTAAGCACTCTCTCATTTGTTAAATAGAGGCTCTTTCAACTCTATTGGGATGGAGAATTTGTGCAAGTACACTCTAGAAAAAATTGTAATATCTTTTGAATTTGAATAAAGAAAGAAGACTTTGGAGGTCCATGTGGGAGTTATTTGTGTGCCATGCTTTATCTTGTTCAAGGTGATACCATTCTTAGTTCATTTCTTTTTATTCTTAAGTATATGATCTTGTGATTAGAAGGCTAACAATCTAGCACAATATTATTTGATCTATGCTTTTCTCTTAATTTTTGAGGCTTTCAGGTATTCTCCCAAACACAAGAGTTGTTGTTTGGTTTATGCGTTCATTCTACAGGTGCCTAAGGGAGTCTTCTACTTTAATAAATTAAGAAGTGAAGGGATTTCTTGCCTCATCCATCAAACCACAAACTTCAACAAATTCTAACGGTTACTTTGATTGCTACAAGTGGATCTCTATTTTCAAGGTTTTATCTTACCTCTTTTCCACTTTTGTAGAAGTTATCAAGTCATTTAAATCTTTATTTTAAGCTTGCTTGGCTTCTACTAAGTTAGATATAGGATTTCTAGCCTTAGATCTATTTTTTCAAAGCTAGATACATCTTTCTAAAGGTCCATTTTTAAAGATCTAGTTTCATTTCCTTTTTAAATCCATCTTTCTTTTTGTCTTGGAAAACGTGCACGAGTTTTCTTGAAAAACGTGCAAATTTTCCATTTTTTATTCTTGTTGGTTTTCTGTATTTTTCATCAATTCTAAATTCTAGAAATTCATTAAAAATAAAAAAAAAATTTCAAAATTTTTCAAAATTTTTCAAAAATTTTATTTTTTAATTTTAATTTTTTTTACTTTTTCTCAAAAAGCGTGCCATTTCAAGCTCGCTATTTTTTGGGCTGATTTTTGACTTTTTCTGTTAATTCTAAATTCTGGAAATTCAATAAAAATCAGAAAATTTTCAATTTTTTTTGTAATTTTTGACTTTTTATCGAAAAACATGCAATTTTGTACTTGCTGTTTTTTTTACTGATTTTCTGCAATTTTCTGCTATTTTTCAGATTTTGAAAATTATCCTAAAATGTTAAAAAATCTTTAATTTGAAATACGCAAAAAGTCTCAAGTCGTTTCGTCAAAAATCGTGCATTTTACATAAAAAACGGTGAGCTTGCCTGATCCTTTCCAAGTTTTGATTTTGGGTCTCATTCCATTGTTTTGATCTTTTATTTTCATCTCATAAGGCACTTGTCTTCTCATCCACTTAATATTTTTGAATCATAGGTTAAAATTGGTTTCCTAACACTCTTACTAGTCCTTGTTTAGAGCTCTTATCCACAGGTGAACCAAAAACAAAACCAAACAAGAAAATGGAGCAGAACTAGATCCAAAGACAAGGATCCAAAGCCAAAAAGAAGTCATTCTCCTTTGTACAAAATCATAAGAGTTTTTCATTTTTACTTAAGTTACTTCTCAAAGTCCTGACAAGGATTAAATTCCAAAGGCATTTGTACTTCATTAATAAAACAAGGCTAAGTGGGATAGGGCCTCCCATGCTTGGTTTTTTTTCCCCATTTGGGGAAGAGTGTTTTTTGTTCTTAGCTTAGATTTATTTCGAGTACTTAGAGTAGTTTCATTTTTTTTGCAAAGTAGATACTAATTGTTAGATTAGCCCATTTTTTTCATTAACTAGGTTGATTACTTCATCTTTTAAATTTTTGTATCTTTCATAAGTAATTCAACTGTTTAAAGTAGAAATCTCTTGAATCTCACTTTGTAGATCAAGAGTGCTCTCTATCGGAGAGTTGTCTTTTCATTGTTCAATAAGTTAATCAATTAATCTTGAAAGTCTCTTGAAGTTTCCATAATCCAAGTCAAGAGCACTCTCTATTGGAGAGCATTCCCACTACATATCCTTGCATCAAGCATATAGACTAGCTAATTCGCTTGAACCACTGTCATAAGATGAGGTCAAGAGTGCTCTCTGTAGTTGGATCTGGATATGGATCTTCATGAGATGTAGCGTCAACATCAAGACCATGTTGATCTTGTTCCTCTTCATCTGGATCTAAATATGAAACAAGTGACAAAATATCATCATCAAAAGGTAGCGGAAGAGTGGTTATACCTTCTTGTGCTTCAGATCGTGGTAGATCAAACAACTGATCTTCTTCAAACTAAACATTGTGCTCAATGAATCATTTCCTAGTTTCAAGTTCCATAAACTTGTATGCTTTTGCATCCTCTGCATATCCCAGTAGTATGCATTCACTACACTAGTATCAGAAGGCCTTTCTTTTATCAATTGATATTTTGTCCTAAGATTTGGAACCAGAAACTCTCAAGTGAGAGACATTGGGATTATTCATAGGAAGTGCTTTGAATGGAATAAACCTGATAGTTGATTTATGAGGAACTCTATTTTGTATGTATGAATCACATCTTACAGCTTCTTCCCAAATAGAATGAGGAATATTCTTGGCTTGGAGAAGACAGGTTGCCATCTCCTTCAATGATCTATTTTTTCTCTCAGCCACACCATTCCGCTGTGGTTTGTATGGAAATGAGTGTTCCATTTGAATCCCCTCTGATTCACAATATTACTAATATTATATTTTAGTGTATTCACCTCCATTATCTAACATTATGGACTTGATATTTTCCTTGAAACTATTCTCAATCATAGCTCTAAAAACCTTAAAAATTTCAAATACTTTATATTTTTGTTTCATGAAATATATCTGGGAGAACTTAGAACAAGCATCAATAAAAGTAAGGAAATACCTGGAACCATTAGTTCATTTTGTAGGAATTGGTATTGACACATAATTGTGTATCAAATCAAGTGTAGAGGAATCCCTAGTTTCCTTCCCAACTTCATACCTCTTCTCTGGATTCTTACCTAGCAAGAAACCAGGACATACTCCATCTGAAATTTGGATGAGAGGAAAGCCTTCAACCATTTTTTCATTGTTGAGTTGTTGGAGATATTTGAAATTGAGATGCCAAAATATCTCATGCCATATTTTGTTGGTGTTGTTAACATGATTCAATAGAGGTGTAGGACGTGAAACAAGCAAAAAAAAAGAGAACTCATATGCCTTTGAGGCATGAGCTGCAATCCCTTTCACTATGATCTTTCCAATATATTTTTCTGTGATTTTAGCTAAGTCAGAGTAGAATGTAACTCTCTTGGGAGAGTTTATATGGGTCATATAATAAACAGACACCAAATTAGTTGCAAGAGAGGGCACATAGAGAACATTTTTGAACTCACCATGATGAATTTTAACTGAACCTCTTCCTACTGCTGGAATTTGGGAGTAAAATCCCATGAGAATTCTAGGTCCTCTTGATAAAGTGAGAGTGGAGAAGGATTCATTGGAAGAAACCATGGAATTGTATGCTCCAGAATCAATCAAGTAAGCTTTCTAATTAGTAATGCATTCCTTTAATACATGGAATCTCTGATCATTCTTCTGTCGGTGGTCCAACAACAGGCTTATTTTCTCCTTGTGGAAGGGAAATGTTGTTCTCTTCAAGTAGGGATGATAGTTACTCAATTTTCTTCTTCATGCACTGGATTTTAGGATGAAATCCCCTCAGAAAATAAGGGCACTTACTCTTTTCAAAAATTTTATTCTTCTTGGAACTCGAGGCTCCTTCAGAAGACTTTTGATTCTCTTTTGTCTTCGAATCAAATACTTTAGGCTCCTTTCCATTTTTATTCCCTTTATCTTTCACAATGGTTGAGTGCAACATCAAAAGAGGTTCATTCTTGGAATTTTGTGTGGAAATTGAACCCAACAGATAGAACAATCACACTCACAAAATTTCTAATCAAACATGCAAAATTCACACCAACGGAGACTGAAATTGGAGCATAACACTAATCTGTATTGAAAAAGTGTACAATAGCCAAAATTGTGAAGTAATAGGTTGCTGCAATATATAATTACATGAGAGAATTGAATGCATAAACATGCCATTCGAAATAGTAAAAAAGTAGGCTTACTAAATCTAGTCAAATCCCCCATAGGTGCATAAATCAGTTTCCAAATCTATGAAGATGCTCACGAATTTGCTAAGTAAAGTGGGAAAGATAAAGAGGGATGGAAAGACAACTCATACATGCTTTTATTTGGAGAAAAGGAGGGAGGATGATGTGGGAAAAACACAAGTCAACTACACCTAGTCTAGCTTTTCATTTTTCCTTAAATCAAAATAAAACAAGACATCTTTTTAGAAAAGGAAGATATGTGCTTTGGAGGATCTAGGACTTGTAGAAGGAAACTAGCATAGAATGGAATCTAGGAAACTAGGTAATAAGACAAAAATAATTAAATTAATGTCTAAGGCAGGTAACTATGGGTTGATTATCCAACACCCCCCCTTAAGCCTAACTTTATGAGTAAATATCAGAAAACTATAGGGGCTAGCAACAAGGCTTAGTCACCCTTTAAATGCTGCTTGTCCATAAAACCAAGGAAAGAGGCAAAAACCAAGTGGGAAAATTCTCCCTTAAACATGGATAGGAAAAACAAAATTTTGGAAATATTGTCATCAATCATGCTTCACAGCATGATCAGAAATCCCCAACAGTGATTTGAGATTGCTGAAGGTATTCTCACAAAATTTTTTGGTGAAGATGTCTGCTACTTTTGCTGAAGATGCACAGAAGAGTAGATCAATGGTGCCATCATGCACAAGCTAGATGATGTAGTGCATATGGATTTGAATGTGCTTGGTTCACTATGTTTGAACTTGATCATTGTAGATTTGAATGGTGATATGATTATCACAGTAGATAATGGTTGAAAACTCTGATTTGTAGCCACACTCTCCAAGTACCCCTGTAACCACAAACATTGAGTTGTTGCATTTACAACTCCTCTATACTTTGCTTCTATAGATGAGAGTGCTATGGCACTCTGCTTCTTTCTTGACCAGCTGATTGGTCCTTATGCAATCATGAACACATATCATGATGTAGAATTCTGATCTATGTTGTCACCTGCCTAATCACTATCAGTAAACTCAATCAAATCAAGATCAGATTTTTCTTTGTAGAAGATCCCATGAGTTCTTGTTCCTTGAACAAAGTTTAGGATCCTTTTGGATGCCCTCCATTGGATCTCATGAGGCTGATCCACCTATATTGAAGCCACACTAACTGCATAATATAGATCAGTTTGAGTGTGTGTAAGATAAATCAAACAACCAATCAACTGCCTATACAGTGTATTATTTACCATAGGAAAAGAACCTGCTTCTTGAAGCTTAACTCCTGAAAGGAAAGGAGTCTTGCTTGGCTTGCAATATTTCATGTTCAACTTGTTCAGAAAATCCAAAACATACTTGGACTGATGTACTTTGATTCCATGTTGGGATTGAGCAATTTTCAGACCCAAGAATTGGCTCAACAATCCCAAATCTGTCATAAAAAATGCATCGTTCATTGCATCCTTCAAGGAGGCAATCTCTTTCTTTGAACTTCCTGTAATCAGAAGGTCATCCACATAAAAGACAATAATCATCAAATAACCATGAATCAGCTTCAAATAGACATTAGGATCATACTTGCATCGAACAAAATTCAGTGATAGAAAAAATCTATCAATCTTGGCATACCAAGCCCTGGGGGCTTGCTTGATCCCATACAATGATTTCTTTAACATGCACACTAAATATGGATTATAAAAAAACCCTTTAGGTTTCTTCATCTAAATCTCTTCAATGACATATCCATTTAGGAAAGCACACTTCACATCCATGTGATGTACCTCCCAATGCTTCGAAGCTACAATGGCTAGAGCTAGCCTTATGGAGTCCATATTTTCCACTGGTGCAAAGGTTTCATTGTAGTCAATAAAATGTAATTGTGAGTATCCCTTGGCTTCCAATATTGCCTTATATTTCAAAGTTAAACCATCAGCAGCAAACATAGTCTTGAAAACCCACTTACATTGAGTTATCTTCCTCCCTAGGGGAAGATCAACCAGTTCCCAAGTGTTGTTCTTCTGGAGTGAGATGAATTCTTCTTTCATGGTTGTTTTCCATATTGGATCATGTGCTTCATATTCATATGTCTATGGATCTGATTCAACCATCAGATAGAACTTCTCAGCAAATAGAGGATCTTTCACACAAAGGGCACTCTCAAATTGAGATCTAGTCCTCATAGTGTCACTAGGATTTTAGCTAGTTCCCCAGCTGCATGAATGGTGTTTTCTGCCAATTTTGGTCTTCTAGGACTATTAGGATCTGCAATCAAATCATAATTGTTTTACATATCAGAACCAACAAAATCATTAGTCTCTTCACTTACAATCAATGGATCTGGTGGTGAAGAAGACTCTCCAACTTCAACTGCTACTAAAGGCTCTTCTTGGAATTGAATACTTCTTTCAATGAAAGATTTGGTAGTGATCAAGTTGATTAGATTGCACCCTTTTGAATATTCATATTACCCAACAAATAGGAACTCTTGGATTTTGGGTTTCAAAGCCTTCCTCTTTTCAGTTGGAATTCTAGCCCAAGCCTTTGAGCCAAAAATCTTGAAATAGGTCACATTTGGCTTGTTCTCACTCCAAGATTCAAAATAAGTCATACCATCAAGATTCTTATGAGGAACCCTATTCTGGATTTAGGATGCACATTTTATATCCTTGGACCAAAACTTTGGTGGCAAAGTCTTAGCCTCCATCATGCAGGTTGCCATTTCCTTCAGTGATCTATTCTTTCTCTCAGCGACACCATTTTGTTGTTGTGTGTAAGGGATTGAATGCTACATCTGAATACCTGCATATTTAAAATACTGAATGAAATCATACTTGACATACTTACCACCATTTTCATATCTGAGGATCTTGAGGTTCCTCCTAGACTGGTTTTCAACCAAGGCTCTAAAGACTTTGAAGAGGTCAAAAAATTCAGACTTATACTTTAGGAAGTGAACCCAACAATACCTAGAAAATTAATCTATGAAGGTCAGTGCATATTTGTATTGACTCATGGACATAGGAGAGAATGTATCAGCAATTTCATTGTGGATCATCTCAAGAGGTGCATAGGTTCTCTCATGACTAACTTTCTCATACTTGTGCTTTGGGTGTTTTCCTAGGACACAACCTTGAAAGACTCCCTTAGAAAACTTGATTTTTGGTAACCCTATGACCATATCATTTTCACTCAAATCAGAAATATACTTGTAGTTAAGATGGCCAAATATTTCATGCCAAATATTGCTTGCTTCATTAGCATGAATCAGAAGAGCAGAGGGGTTTGAGTAGGGTAGAAAATGGGAAAAATTGTTTACCTTTGAAGTGTCATCTACAACATTTTTTGCTATGACTTTACCATTCAAAATATCAGTGATTTCAACATCATCAAGGGAGAATATGACCTTCTTTAGAGACCCAGTATAAGTCATTCGATACAGTGGCAAGAGATTATAGGCAATACCTAGAACATACAACACATTATTGAACTTAGCATGGTCAACATCAATCCTTTCCTTCCCCAAACTGTCAGTGAGAGAGCCATATCCCAAAACTATTGGTGGACCTTTCGAAATGTCAAGAGAGGATAATGTATCTTTTGTCAAAACCATATGTTTAGAAGATCCATAGTCTATGATGAAGATAGGTGAGCTTGATGTGCCAGCAACCAAGGCATGCACTCTCTCTATGTCTTTTGAATTTGATCCTCCTTCCATCTTCTTTTAGCAATCAGGAATGGAGATGTTATTCTTCTCCAAGAGTTGGCTCAACATGTCAATTTTATTCTTCATACAAGAGCTCTCAAGATGATAGCCCTTACTGCATTATGTGCACTTGCTCATTTCTCCTTTGTTCTTCTTCTTGTTGGAACCTTGAGTCTCGTCTTGAGACTTGTTCTTGTCTCTCTTTTTTTTAGGTGGATTTTTATCCTTTTTCTTGCTTTTTGAATCCACCATTGAATATCCAACAACCAAAGCTTGGTCTTTGGAAGGTTTGATGGTGCCCATCATCACCAACTTATCTTGTTCTTGTGTGAGGGATTCCATGAAATCTACAAGCTTAGGCATCTTCCAGGCTCGAGCTATCAACTTGGTGGCATGGAAGGTAAAAAAAAACACTGAATAGTCAGGACCAAGATTAGAGAGTATGGCCAAAACTAATTTCTATTCCTTCTTTTCGATCCCACATTGTTTCAACTATAAAACAAGGGCCTTAAACTTGGAAAAGTAGAGTTGCAATTATTCGAAGCTACTATGACTCAAGGAGATCAACTCATTCTTGATTTTATGTCCTCTCATCTCATCTGTCTTTCCAAAATTCTCTTCTAGCTTCTCCCACGCTTCATTAGGTGATGTCAATCCATTAAGATGGAAGAGGAAGTCTCTTGAAATGCTCAGACACAAAAGACCATAGGCCTCATCCCTCCTGTTGTGCCATTTAATTTTCTCTACAGTTACATTGGGCTCTGCCTCAGTTTCCATAGTCACCCTATAGAGACATTTCACTCTCAACAATATATCCATCTCATCTTTCCACTCAAATAAATTAAATGGAGTCAAGATGATCTTCTGAGATTGGACCATAGCTTAGAAATTGTGCCCTCGAGTCAGTAGAATGCGCTCCTAGTAAATATGTTGAACCTAAAATAGCAATAAGTAAGGATTGAAATAAATATACAAACGCTTTGATACCATGTGTAAATTTAACCCAAGAGATAGAACAATCATACATGAAATTGCTAATCAAACATGCAAAATTCACACCAAAGGAGACTGAAATTGGAGCATAACACTAATCTGTATTGAATAAGTGTGCAATAGCTAACCTTGTGAAGTAATAGGCTGTTTCCATATATCATTACATGAAATAATCAAATGCATAAATATTCCATTCGAAATAGTCAAAAAGTAGGCTTACTAAATCTAGTCAAATCCCCCATAGGTGCATAAAGCAGTTTCCAAATCTATGAAGATGCTCACGAATTTGCTAAGTCAAGTGGGAAATATAAAGAGGGATGGAAATAAAAGTCATACATGATTTTATTTGGAGAAAAGGAGGGAGGGTGATGTGGGAAAAAAACAAGTCTACTACACCTAGTCTAGCTTTTCCTTTTTCCTTGAATTAGAATAAAACAAGGGAACTTTTCAGAAAAAGCATATATGTACTTTGGAGGATCTGGAATAAAGTAGACATGGTAAATTGGGTTTCCAGGATGTTTCCCAAGCTCTTCATGACTAAGTTTTATCATGTGTTGACTTCTAGGACTTGTAGAAGGCAACTACCATAGAATGGAATCTAGGAAACTAGGTAATAAGACAAAAATAATTAAACTAATGTATAAGGTAGGTAACTATGGGTTGATTATTAAAACAGTTTGGAGGAATCTCATTTGGACCAACTTATCGTGCTCCTATATTAACGACTCGAAAAATCCATCTAGTGAAGGAATATTCCAATTGGAAATGGAATCTCTTCGAGAATGGAAGGTAGAGACGAAGAAAGAGTACTTAGTACCAAGTTTTTTTAGCACAGAGAGCACAAGATGCTCATCCCTTCTCTCTATTTCCCATTGAATACACTGAAGTGTTAGACACTTTAATTTTGTGAAAAATTGTTGTATAGTTTTGAAACTGTTGGGATACAATGCAATTAGATAATTCTACAGATGTTTCCTTGACGCTCATATTGCTTGCCAAACAATAATTCAAGCTTCTCCCAAGCTTCTTTCAGAGTATTCAATCACTCAAGGTGGAAGAGGAGATCCCAGGAGATGTGAGTGCATAGGAAGCTAAAGGATTCATCCAACCAATCCAAAAACTTATTTATCTTAGTAGGGTGATGAGGCTCTGTCTCTCTACCCATACTCATCCGAAATAAGCCAAGCTTGTGCGAGGATACCTGCATATATTCCCTCCAATCAACATAGTTGAAGGGTGTAAGGATTTGGGGTACAAGAGTAGTGGGATCAATCAATTTTCCTTCTAAACATCCAATTATCCAATCAAGCTATGTAGTACCCGTGAGTAACACTACAAAAAAAAATCAATTCGCAACTATGTCAGAATCAGTCCTTCCATCTCGACATGTACACTTTCTCAGGGTCCTTCACTCTTGTAGAGACTTCTCTAGACGAATCTAGAGTTAACAATGCACACTTTGCAGGACTTATGTGGAAACCCAACTACTTCTGGTGTACAATGGAGATTGGACATGTTTTTGCTCTCCTAAACATGCTATGATACCACATTTAAATTATTGAATCATTGATATATAGGAAATGTGTGTAATTGAAGTATATATTTTGCAGTTGAATGGAATGAAAATTGTACACTGACAAGACAAATTTCATAGGAAATTGATAAAAATTGATCAGTAAATTACAACAATAATATTCATTAATTACAATAGTATATAGTAATTTTACATAATGGAGAATTCGGATCATCTGGATAAGATTCGAATCTACCAAATCAATGTTGGCCGACTGGCTAACGATAAGTGTCTAAATCACTACTGAAGACCACTATTCTAACTCAACATGTCTAATTTAGCCTGACTGTAGTGAGAATTTCTCCTCACTATAGGGGTAAAAATGGCTCCCTTGTGCCTATAGGGCACAAGGGTAGGTTTCTACCCTTAGAAAATAGTAAAAAACAGAATGTAAAATGGTAAAAACAAAGTTACGAATTGAAACTAAGCTAAGCAACACTAGAACAAGTAAATGACAGCTATTCTAAACTACATCTAAGAGAAAATTACAGGAAAAATAAATGAGAAGCAATGATGGAGCATTGTTGAACCCCTCTGCAAACAGTGGGTGAGGGTTCCGCCTCCAAAACCTGCAAAAATAAACCTATACTACTATGAAGCAACCTGCAAACAAAGTTAATGGAAAACCTGCAACTGAAAATATTGCTTAGAAAACAAAACAAGTAAAGAAACATGCATGAAAAGAAGTTATACCTCACTTGGGTGGAAATGGGCCACCATGCCCTAGCTCATGGGAGCACCTCTCTCTTGGTTGGGGAGCAATGGCTTGGAGAAATGGAGATGGAGGAGAGGGAGAGTGGGTGGTTTGAGAGCAAGAGGTCTCAAAGCATCCATGGGCAGCATAAAAATATGCAAATGAGGAGTGTTTTGAGAGTGACCCCCCACCCTCCTTATATAGTTTTTCCATTGGGTTTTAGCATTTTAAGCCCTTGGTCTAGGCTTTAGCCCCTTTCAGGGTTTTAGCCCCTTTTTGAGGGATTTAGTTCCTGGGGGTCTATTTTGGGCTCTTTTTGGCCGTTTTTAGCCCTTTTCTTCATCCTTGGGCTCTTTTGGAGGTGTGGGGGTCAAATGGAAGGTCATGGAAGGTCTTATGGAGTGAAATGAGTGTTGTGAGGTGGTGTCCTTGGGTGGTGTAGGCCATTGAGAGATATGTGGGAGATTTTTGGGTTAATAGATTGCCCCCTGATGTGTGAGGGCAGGAGCTCAACGTATGGCCAACGGACATCATAAGATTTGTTGTCTAGGATGTGGTGCTTCTGGGGCTGGGGCATGGTGGCTTTTGATTTTGTATTAATTTGGTTCCCATCAATGGGTGAGATATAGTAAATCTGTGACATGTATATGGATGAGGTGGGCATTCCCATGTTCGTGACAATGTCAAAATAATCATTTGATATATGCTCTAAAATACAAGATTCGATCATGTACAAGTGATGTTACAATGCTGGTTGCCTCTCATGTGAGGCTGAATCTAATATTGATATGATACATTGGACCCATGGAATTCTCATGGAATGCTACATATTTATGACTGACAGTCTGCTAGATCTGGTACATAGCTGTGTAGACTCGTTGATTGAGAGTCAGAGTCTCTGTGGTACAAGTATGTTGTATCAATCATAAAGGTATACCGAAGCACTTCTGGGGCTTCTCATCACTATCTCCAATGCAATCCGGAAATCACAAGGGACATAACCTATTTGAGTCCCTCGAGTGGACTCACCGATGTGCTAGAGTTGGGTGACATCTGGGGTCTTCCACCAAGTACTGTGTGGAACAAACCCTATACAAATCTCAACGGTGCGATGATGGAGTTGAAGTCGAGCACGTGAGAAAAAACCATCCCAAGAGGCACTAAGGACTCCTCTCAAGTGGTCCAAGGAACTCATTAATGATGTTAATGAAACCAAGGTACAGGGACCTCTGGGCCTATCCTCTAGAATATATGTGTTGGCGTCGACAGAGGGATACCTAATCCTAGTCAAGGCAATGATGTTTCCTTGATCAGGAGCGCGAGGGATAACCTAAAGGTGTGAAGCAATCTGTGGACTGACTCACTGAATTGGGGGGGAGGGGAGGGAAGGGAAAAACTGAATAGGGGCAGGGGGGGAGTAGGAGACTCAAACTTCCTTTGTTTAGAGTATGATGGTAGGGCGAACCGGGCAGCAAGTGACACTAAATCATGGGAATGGGATCATTGCTGTAATACCGGGCATGTCGCTGCAGATGGGAAATACTTGGATGCAGAGGGCACTTTTGATACTGATGGGATTCAAGGAAGAAACATTACAGAGTACTCTGAACAAAGGTGACCCAATGTGGGAATGCTGCCAAAATGATTTTTGTGGGGTGATGTCTAGGGACACCATTTTTGTATGATCTCGTGGATTTTTGGTGAGCCCAAGAAGGTAAATGCTCGATGGTGCTTTCAATTTTAGAGAGTTTGAAAGCACAAAGAAGACTCCAGTGGGGGATTTTTTCATTGATGCCCGAAAAAAGATAAAAGTATACATAGGAGAGCTCGCCCATCCTGGAGCGGATGAGATACTTCTTTACCGTTGGTAGGCCAATCAGGCCAGAAAAGGTTAAAACTATACTGATTGGACAGTCATTCAAATACTTTTATGAGCATGAACAAAACCAAGTTTGCTTGGCAATATTTTCTTGATGAAATGGCTGGAAAAGAGCTTAACAACAACTAGTGGTGAGCTTTTTCATTAAGTGCGCCCCCCTTGCCCGAGAAAGCACAAAAGTATGCATAGGGGAATGGTCTTGGCTTGAGTGTGCCAAGGAGATCCTTTTCATAAGATGGTCTAAATGGTTCACAAAAGGAAGTAAACGAGACAATGTAGATGTCCTTTCCTATACTTTAGCGAGCGGGAAAGGAAGCAGCTGCGCTCAGTGATATTTTCATTGTTTTAAGGAGTCAGAAAAGAGCTTAAACAAAACTCCAATGTGGTCAACCAACTGTGGTGGCACGAGAAGTGCCCCATGTCAAGACAGTGGACAGAGGTCCACAGGTCATCAGTGCAGTATGGATGGAGTAGAAGGCTCTTAAACATACCAATACATGTGTGGGATAGATCACGGTAGAGGCCTGCGAGACGGTGTGGCAGAGGCATGCAAATTGAGGTGGCTCTCGAACAGAGGTCAGGAGAGTGTGTGTGTGTGTTGTGGTGGACAAAATTGACTACATACGATGTAAGTACAAGTCTGGAGGCATTTATATGCCAAATAAGTGCAAGAAAACAAATCATTTTGTGGACAGTGGTCCAGAGGTCCGCGTAAGGTCTAGTGAAAAGAAAAGACAATCTATGTGTTAAAAATACAAAATAAAAGATAACATTACATTCGTAAATGGGCAGCAGCCCAAGGACACTTCTATGTCAAATACACGGAGGAAAAACAAAGGGTTTTGTGGACGATGGTCCAAAGATGTCCGTGTAAGGTGCGATGGAAAAAGACAATTATAAATACAAAAGGTAAAACTATGATACATTCCTTAATGGGCGACGGCCCGATTGCTTGTATGAGTAGTGGTCGGGCAATTTGATATGAGTACCAGTCCGTAGACACTCGCATCATTATGTCATGGCTTGTAAATCGAGGTGACTTGTGGGAAATGGTCCCAAAATTGACTATTTAAACATGAGACGATGGTCTCATAACTAGATAAAGGGTGGAATTTTGAAACCAGTGGCGTGAATGGTGTCTCAAATAGAGTTCGTATGGTCCTGTTATGTCGATCGAAATAAATTAGGTCAAATGGATCCTATAAAAGGGGAGGGTCCACATGGTGAAGTGTTATTGTCACTGTTCATTGTGGAGTTAGAGAGGTGGGCCCTAATTCTTCATTTTCTGATTTCTCTTGATCTGATCGATGGTTTTGTGAGCCACGACTTGTAGGTAAAATCTCTCACTGAACCTCTTCCTTTTGATGCATTTTTTTACTAGATTTGACCACCTAGAGGCCCCCCATGAGCTGTTTGGGGTTTCAAATGCACCAGGTCGCTCATTTTGAAGGGAGAGGTGCACCCTAGGCGCACCTGTTGGGCCATTTAAGTGTGCCCTGGCCCTCTTTGGGTGGTTTTTTGATGGTGAGGAGGTCTGACCTCAGGGTTTTTGTCTTGTGCAGGATGGTGGAGATCAAATGGAGGGAGAGAGACTGCAAGCCAGTCTGAGATGCATCATTATGAGACAGGGGTGTTAGGGATACACTGGCTCGCTGTGGGTTATTGAAGTTCATGCGGATTCCGCTCATGCAGAGCTTGGGTTTGCTGATGCAAACTCTGATCATTTTTTGGGATGTTACTGAGGAGGTGTTCCTCTTCTAAGGACATCGTATTGAGATTATGCTAGAGGATGTGTACTTCATTACTGGGCTCCCAATATTGGGAGTAGTTGGTGACTTGGCTCCTGTTTTTTATCGAGGGGAGACATTAGAGGATTTATGCAAGTGACATTGTTACGCTATGACATATGTGCATGGTTCTTACATATTGATGTGTGACATTGAGGAGTTGTCTACACAAGTGGTGGGGACCTTACTACAGGGAATCTTGGGTTCCACGGGGAGCCACAAGATTTTTGGTGGTCAGCTGTAGTTAGTCAAGCGTGTCATTGGTGGCACTTACTAAGCATGGGGCCAGATGCACTTACAGGCTATTTGGCGTCAACTGAACAGGTCGAAGACTACTGGCACAGGCTTTTTCTTTGGCTCCTTTCTATGTGCTTTCTTTTTTGAGAAAGTACCTACACGTCATCCTCATTGGGCTATGGAGGATAGTGGTCCGCGGGACCCGAGGATGTATAGGTGGTGCTAGATGATGATCTGCGAGGGTGGCAATAGAGTGGGCCGATTCTTCATAGAGGAGTTATTGGAGCATTGGCTCCAGTTTCCTGTGGTGATCAAGGAGTACCCATATACGGGTATGGACTTTCAGGGAGATCCAGAGATGCCTTGACCTCCTGGTCAGGCTTGGGGACTAGCTGGTATGTATATTTGATGTTTTTATGTTCATATTTATGCATAGTATAGTTGAGATGGTTAGAAATTTTCATGTTGATGTATGTAGACTAATGGTATCCTTGGTTTTGTGTGCAGATGTTGGTCCTTTCTTGCCACCTGGGCATCAGAGGCGGGTTGTTACCACACCTCCTATGACAGTTTCTGCGGCGACCCCTTCTGGGAACCCTCACACGTGACAATGGGACATGGATGGGATGGTGCCATACATGAAGGAGGTAGCTACTGGGGTGTCAAATGTTGTTTGGCAGCATCTGGATACTAACTTTATTGCTGTTGTTCACAATCTTCCTCCTGAGATGACGGGCGTGATGAGGAATATGGCAGTGGCGTGCGAGCACTTTCACTGGACGATGAGAGGTGGTATGCTTGCATTACATTCGTCTTGTTCGGAAGATGATGAGTCTGAGTCAGATGATGGGTCTAAATCGGATTAGTATCCTTGTGGGCCTAACCCTTAGTGCATAGGTGCCCTGAGGGTTTTTTGTATCGCTTATGTATATCTTGTTGA
The DNA here is from genome assembly GCA_001517045.1 of Pseudotsuga menziesii. Taxonomy (NCBI): domain Eukaryota; kingdom Viridiplantae; phylum Streptophyta; class Pinopsida; order Pinales; family Pinaceae; genus Pseudotsuga; species Pseudotsuga menziesii. The sequence goes on along the minus strand of LPNX010071880.1, from coordinate 531,124 downwards.
GAGAGCATATGTGGCTTCTCTCTTTTTTTATTGGACATATTGTGGTCATGCGACTGACGGATTTATATCTATATATATTTTTTACACACGTGGATGCGGTTTTATGGTTATATTATGTGAGTCTTTTTATTATGTTGTGGAATCTAAATGCCTATGTGATGTATTATTACACTATGTGTGTATTTTTAGACATGATTATGCGTTATGTTATGGTTGTATGTTTCCTATATGCTGTTGTGGATGTGCCAATTTAGAATATCATTAGCCATTTGATCTGTGACACTATTGAGGTTCCTAGGAACATGTGTGAATGTGATAGATTCAAATGTTCTGACCATGTGTTTAGTGTGCAGGTACTTTCTAAAGAGGGAGGGATCATGAACTTGGTAATGGTTGTTCAGTTGAGAAACAGGCAGCTAAGAGTCTAAGAAGATATCGAGATGGTGAATTCCTAGTTGTAGAGCGGTGGCCAAAAGGCCATTGACACCATCATATTTCGCATGGTTGTTGGTCGCGGTGGCCACGCATATTCCGTTGATGTGGATCAACTCGTGCGATGGGGAGTATATTACCCATGCAGTCGAGGTGAGTTTTGGGTACCATCTGCTTGCTCCATCTGTGAATACCATATAGCGATATGAGGAGTGCTCCATCTGAAGCAATGAGAGGAAATGATACATAAGAATCAATTGGGGAAAAATGTGTAAAACAAAAAATGAAAAGACTATAATACAATTAAGAACATTGCCAATCAAAGGGGTGATGTTAGGGGGAAAGTTGTTTGGAGTTTTCCAGGATCAGCGGTCATTCCTTTGTGTGACACAATGAATCCTTGGAGACGGGCCGTGGGGACACAGAAAAAACACTTGAATGGGTTCAAGTGGATCCTGTACTCACGACATCACATTAAGACTTGTCACAATTCGTCTATGTGTTGTGAGTGATTTTGCGACCGTGCGATGAGGTTGTTGAAACACACCAACATGATGTGAGTAATATCATGGAAGCAGTGCGTCATGGCGCACTAGAAGGAGGCTCCAGCATTTTTGAGGCCAAAGGGCATGACTCGGTAGGAGAATGTGCCCCATGTGGTTGTGAATGCTATTTTGCAATGGTCTTCTTTCCGGATTTGGATCTGGTTGTATCCGAAAAAACCGTCCATGAAGGAGAAGGCCTCATGTCCAGCACATGCATCGATGATTTGGTTGATGAACAGTGTGGGGAAGTTGTCTTTGGGAAATGCCCCATTGAGATCATGAAAATCTATGCAAATGCAAATCGTACCCTATTTTTTATTCACGGGGATAGGACTAGAAACCCAAGTTGTGTATGCAATGGGATAAATGAAGCCGGCTGTGCACAACTTCTCTATCTCGGCTTTCACCATAGCCACTTTGGATGGATGGATGGGTTGTTGCTTCTGGCGGACGGGTGCCACATCAGGCCATGTGTCAATGTGGTGTTCCATGATGGATGGATCTAAGCCAGGCATTTCAGTGTATGACCAGGCGAAGATGTCGTGGAATTCTTGGAAGAGAGCGGTATAGACATCGACCTCTTCCGGGGAGCAAGATGCCCCCAGCATTATTTATTCAACGACCTCAAAATTGGTTGAGATGTTGATTTTAATGGTTGGAAAAATGTTCACCATGTTCCCTTCTTCGAAGGCATCTGGTGTTGGGATTGGGTTCTTGAACCAGTCAACCTTCCCATGGATGAAATCTTTGGTCTCCACAGAAAACTGGTCGGACTGTTATGCAAGCTCTTCCGGGAGGAAGAATGAGCGATGGTGCATGTCGTCCCATGGGTATTCCGAGGCGGTCAGAGCTTCAAGGATCTCCTCATCATTGTTGAAGCAATGAAGTGACAAGTCTAATGGACCATCGTTGGAGATGGGAGTGAGCTGGTTGGGGGAACTAGACATCATGTAAATGGACATGGTGTCGGACGAAGGAGGTGGTGGTGGGTGAAATTCTTCGATCAGGGTGATCTCAAACTCAAGGGAATGGTGATGGAGGTCAGCAAGAGCCATTCAAAATTTGGGGAGGTCTTGGAAATGGTGGGAGTAATGTCCATGCAAACCGTAAAGGGTGCAAGCATGGTTCATCCTTAATGCCTTGTTCTTGACTAGTGGCACAGTTGGGAGTTCAACCACAAGGATGTTTTCATTCATATCCATGGCATCCAGATGTGCACGGATCACTGGGATTTCAGGGAAATCCTGAGTTGGGTGGCCTTATTGTTCACAGACGGCATAAGGTGGTACTGGCCGTGGTTCTGCGGTGGCTTTGGTGTTCTTCCCCCTTGCCCTTTTGGGTTGGGGTTGTGTAGATGCGGGTGCAACGGTTGGCCTATGCAGACCGGGTGGGGGGTGAGACTCAACCACAATAGAGTGCACCGAAGTTAGCACAACCTATGGCATGGCTAGTTGAGCTGGTGGATCCAGATACCACACCGGGATCCCCAACATAAGGTTGGTTAGGCTTAAGGTGGCCATGACCGGCTTGCTCATGACAACAGGTGGGGGAAAGAGGAAGGGAATTGTATGGAACGGAGATGATTCCACATAAATCTAAGCTGGTTGCATGTGGGGGTGAGGTTGTGGTTGCATCTGTGTGAAATGCTACTACTGCGAGTGATGTTGTGGCTGTTGCTAGTGTTGCGGCTGCGGATGATGTTGTGGTTGTGGTTGGGGCTGCCGCTGCGGTTGTTGTTTGGGTGCATCGGTGCTTGATGAGACCATGCACAAGTCCACAGTTTGCTTTTTTGTCGGTGGTGGTGACACCAACGAGAAAGGAGCTATCATGGTGTGATCGGTAAACAACCCAAGGCCCACATTCAATGGTGGGGAGGATGGTGTGTTTTCAACCATAGTGTTGGTTGTAGGGATGACGTTAGCATGTGCAGTCACCCCTTGTGGCTCGGTGGTGGTGATGGTAGGGATAATGTTGATAGGAACTGTTAACCCTTGTGGATCATGGTAGGTGAGCTATTCAACCGTCACAATCTTCCCTTTGTGGGGGAACATCATGAGGTAGAAGATAGTTGACGTGACCACTCACATGGCATACATGTAACTCCTCCCAAGGAGGAGGTTGTAATCTAGTTGAGCGTTGATGACCTCAATGTCAATCATGACTGTCTTCCCGACCAATGTGATGGGGAAATGAGGGGGGATTCCTTGGGCTTTAGTGGGGTGTCCATCATAAGCCCGCAGAGTCATGGAAGATGGTTGCAAAATAGGTGATCCAAGTTCTACGAAACCAAGGTAGACATGACGCACGTGGATGCCCCCTCATCCACTATGCATCAGTGCACAACCAAGTTTCGGATGGACACCAGGATTTGGAAGGCGATAGTGGAGGGCATGCGTAGCTCTCCGTCTTCTATGTCAAAGGTGATCAGCTTGGAATCGGAGGGGTCTACTTCCCCTAGAGCGACTAGTAAGGATTTCTGCTACGTTGGGCATGTTTTAAGTACCTCAAGAGTAGACATGGCGGTTGGTGTTTGGGCCAAATCATCCACAATGCTATAGCTGAGTGCAACTCTAGCTGTGGCATTATTGGCAATTCTGCGTATGGGGGGGCACAAGAATGGGGGTAACTGGAGAGGTAGGTTGGTTGTCTTAGATATAGATGCTGTTGTTGAGTCGACAAGTTTGGTAGTGGTATCGTACTAGTTTCATCTAGTTTGTAAGTTGACCTCTTCAGTGGTCATGGTCATCAGGTGGTGGACACCTATTTCAGCCATGGATGGTGCCCCCGAAGCGTTGGGACTGGCTTGGGGAGGGGTAGTGGTTGCCAGCAATCCTTGGACTGGCATGGGTTTTGAAGCACCATGGGAGGAGGTCCTTGTGGTGTCGGGTTGGGTTGTTCTTGGTTTGTGGCGTTGGCAGCCTGTTGGGCCTCATTTCGAATGGCCTGCTTAGCGCAACCCATGAGGGGGCACTCTAATGTATAGTGCCCGTAGACCTCGCAGAGTGTGCATGGTTGGTTTATGCACAATGGGGCATTGCATCTTGGTGCATTTGGTCGAGGGGGGTTCTGGGCTGGTTGGTTTACTGCGACATTGTTGGGGGGATTCAGTTGTTGACCACATCCTTGCACTTGGTTGTTGCCCTAGTTGCGGGGCCGATCATTTATAGCTTGCCCTTATTGATTGTTGGGGGAAGGCTGGTTGGGATGGTTTTGCTGTGTAAATACTTGACCCAACAGGGCAGGTGGAGCAGGGGCGGTGGCTTGGACTTGTTGCACTAGTGGTGCATAGTAGATTTGTGGGGGTGGTGGTGCCATAAATGTGGGAATTTTCCCCACGTACTGTTGTGCTAGCCAAGCTATAGCTTGATTCTGTTGTGGTGGCATAGGTTGTGCGTAGGAATTTGTCACTCCAGACTGAGACATCATTCTAGCATAATCTGGAGATTAGTTTTGGTAAGCAACATTAGAAGTGTAGCTTGGTTGTGGTGTGATGGTAGGTGGTGTCGGTCGAGGTGGTGCTTGTTGAGAGACTAACCCTGTAATTCCATTCACTGCATGGGATGCCCCTGGTGTGTCATGGTAAGAGGTACTTGTATGGGGAGCATCTGGGATGACGGTATACAAGTATCCCAACTAGTTGTAGATGAGGTCAAATTGTTGGGCCTTCAGTATGGCCTCTTCTTCAGATTGGGGATGTTCAGATGCAATGTCCTTTGCGATGGGTGGGAGCAAAGTCTTGAAAAACCAATCTAAGAAGATCCTATCATCAAGTTGGATCTTGCACAAGCTAGGGAACTGCTGCCACTCATGGATATGATCAGTGATGTGAGTGGCAGTGTTTTGGCGATAGGATAACAGGATCTCCACCCCCTCGTCATATCTGACAAGAAGTTGGAAATACTGTAAGAACATGAAGGCTAGGGAGTTGAAGTCAGGGCACTTGGATTGTGGCAGCTCAATGTACCATTTGGCCATGACACCTGTGAGGGTGTATTGGAACAGCCCTTCTATGATGATATTGGATAAGCACCATAGATGGAATCTCATTATATGATTTTGGGGACATTCCATGGCTTTGCCTTCAAACTTTGGGATGTCTGAAGGAAACTTAGTTGGCATGGGTGGCCAAAAATCTTGGTGACGGATGGGGTCATTCGTTAATCTAGCCAGGTCAGGCAAGTTCAAACGAGCCATGAATGGTATATTTGACCCCAAGTTGATGTGGGATGGGGCTGCAATGGGAGTGGGGTTTGCAGGTGCATAATGCATCTGCATGGCTGGGAGTGCTTGTGGTGGTACCATGGAAGATGGGCCAATGCCCCCAAGTGTTGTGGGAGGGATGGTATGGGTGGTGGGGGAATTTCCCCTTGCATGGTGGTAGGGGGAATGTGGGTAGTTGGTGCACTGCCCCCCTATGTGGCAGGTGGGACTATGTGTGTGGAGGGGCCACTGCCCCCATGTGTGGCCACTCGACCAGCTTGGTTGGTCATTATGGGTGGGGGAAATTGGCTAATGATAGTCTGCATAACTATTCTTGGGCCACTTGCCACATTATGGGTAACTGGTTGTGATGTGGACATGGTTCCACTTGCTAAGGTTAGACCAAAAAATGGATCTGGATTTGCAGCAGCCATGGGACTGGATGGTGCGGTGTGGAGGTCTGGTTCAGACTGATATGGATCTGAATCTGAATCAGAGGCTATGTGGCCCTTTGATGGTGTAGGATATCACTGAGAATGGATACAACAGTGTCGACTAAGTGTTCTAAACGGTGGTGGTTCGCCTCTTAGGCGTGAGGAAGATTGTGGAGGATCAATTGTGTTTGTTGGTGTATATGAAACTGGTGGGTATGAAATTTGGACCTCGGTTTCAATGGCTTCCTACTGGATGAAGGTGGTATCTCAGCCACCAAGACTGCCAGAAGACAACGCTTGGCTTGTTCCTCATGGGTAACTCTACTCAATCGAAAGGGGTCGTTGCCCGTTTCGCTTGGCAATTCCTCTCAGCAGCCAACTACTTTGGGGTTCCTGTGGTACTCCTCACAATGAATTTCAGGGCAAAGCCAAGTACTTCCCATAGTTGTAGTAGTCAGGGACTTATGTCCTCAAAGACTACAGAGTTAATTGAACTTAGTGTAAATTTGGTAAGTTTTTAAGGGTCACTCAGCGTCATGAACTGAGTTGGGTTAATTATGTGGTATGGTGTGTTGGTTTGCTTTCTTTTTCTGGTATCTGGTTTGCAATATGGTTTATGAATTCATGGCAGAGTTCACATCATGGTTTTGAATGCAAATGTAAACAACAACTTCTAAGCAAATATTGTGATTAACCCTGAATTGTTGGCCTAACTAAGTGTCTACCTTTCAGTGGTATTCTTCTTCAACCAAGAGAAGGTGCTGGGATCTCAACACAATGGGACTAAGCCAATCCGTAGATCCTCAGGTTACCTCCCAAGTGATAGCTTGGTCAAGTAGGGAGGACGCTTAGCGTCATGAGAAGCCCTCCTTCTCTACCCCCTATACCTTCCAGGTCACCAGGTTTTAATGGTTTAGGAAAAATGCCATGGAGTGCCTAGATCTATCCGAGATTTTCCCTTCGTTGTATCCCAGAATACCCCAGAGGGTGATGACTGGGTAGAGGAGGAAGGGGGCAGCAATATGGTTAATTTTATGTTAATTTTATTTAGGCTAATTCATTTGATTGAACCTTAATGATTGGATTAGCATATACACATTGTTCATTGATTTATTTTCTTAAATTGAAAACTGAAATAAACTGAGACCTGTAATGGTGGACAAAGGTGGATGGGCCACACTAAAAGTCCTATAAAACTAGAAATTACCACTAATTAAACTGAAAAACAACTTCTATGTGACAGGCTGCACATTTTTGACCAAATCCCATGAGGGGGCCGTGAGATTTTTCTAGAAATGAGCTAGGGGGTCGCACAAAATGCCAAAACAGGTGCAATTTGAGCTCTTGGGATGAATTCACACCTTTCTAAGGATTAAGTGCACCCTAGGTGCGCCTGTCTGCCAAATAAGTGCGCCTTCCTACACCTTTTCCCCCGATAAGAGCAACCTGCTCTGAAAAGGGGTCTTTTTGGTGCTACAGGGTCAGATCTAGCTGACAGTAACTAGCACTAGGTTAGTCTGGCTCTACTCAGCCTAGGAAAGGCTTTGTCACTGACAGAAAACAAGTAATAAAGCAAATCTAAGTAGATCTAACAGAACATTTTTGAAAACTAGGGTAAAAACTGAAAAACTTGAAAAACTTGAAAAACTTGAAATTTTTGCCCAGGGATCCTGTGGGATTGACCCAGGGGAGTCACCAAGGGTGTAGTGAGAATTTATCCTCACTATAGGGGTAAATATGGCTCCCTTGTGCCTATAGGGCACAAGGGTATGTTTCTACCCTTAGAAAACAGTAAAAAACGGAATGTAAAATGGTAAAAACAAAGCTGCGAATTGAAACTAAGCTAAGCAACACTAGAACAAGTAAATGGAAGCTATTCTAAACTACATCTAAGAGAAAAATATAGGAAAAATAAAATAGAAGCAATTATAGAGCATTGTTGAACCCCTCTGCAAACAATGGGTTAGGGTTCCGCCTCCAAAACTTGCAAAAATAAACCTATACTACTATGAAGCAACCTGCAAACAAAGTTAATGGAAAACCTGCAATTGAAAATATTGGTTAGAAAACAAAATAAGTAAAGAAACATGCATGAAAATAAGCTATACCTCACTTGGGTGGAAATGGGCCACCATGCCCTAGCTCATGGGAGCACCTCTCTCTTGGTTGGGGAGCAATGGCTCGGAGAAATGGAGATGGAGGAGAGGGAGAGTGTGTGGTTTGAGAGCAAGAGGTCTCAAAGAATCCACGGGAAGCATAACAATATGCAAATGAGGAGTATTTTGAGAGTGACCCCCCACCCTCCTTATATAGTTTTTCCAAGGGGTTTTAGGGTTTTAAGCCCTTGGTCTAGGATTTAGCCCTTTTTTGGGCTTTTAGCCCCTTTCGCCCTAACTTTAGCCCCTTTCAGGGTTTTAGCCCCTTTTAGAGGAATTTAGCTCCTGGGGGTCTATTTTGGGCTCTTTTTGTGNTGTGGGGGTCAAATGGAAGGTCATGGAAGGTCTTATGGAGTGAAATGAGTGTTGTGAGGTGGTGTCCTTGGGTGGTGTAGGCCATTGAGAGCTGTGTGGGATATTTTTGGGTTAACACTGACAATTAGTTAAAATGACATGGTAGGTGAACAAAGGTGTCCATTTCCCATGCACCATGCAAAACTAGCACTAAACTGACTGAATGTGATCTAACTCAGTGTAACTGAAGATAAACTTAGCATAACTACCTACCAACTACAACCAACTGATGGAGGCTGACAATGGCACTCAAAGGGGCTCCTAAAGTGTAGGGATTGGCACTGGTGGCATGGAGATGTCACACTTATGGCACCATTGGGGCACATTGGTGACACCAATGGCACTAGTGGCATTGGTGGCACCAGTGGAACGAAAATCATGGTGGTACCAAACTCTAGCAAATGACTCCTAAGTTGGGAAAATGATCCAATAGACTGTATCTCGACAAGGGAGGATTATAAATCCTAACAAAGACTTCTTCACATTTTCGAGTGGGATATTTGAATAAAATAAATCTTCCTCAATAAACACCTCACCATATTGATCTTGTGTGCTCTACAAACATCAATCAATAAAAGTAGTTAATTTATTCTTATCATTACAAAAATTCACATAAAAAATAACATGCATATAATAAGAAAATTAATTACGTTAATCGTGGTTAGGTATTATTATGCTATCATTTACCTAATGCGACACCATTGGTGACTTAAGATGGCTATCCTGCTACAATACAAGAAGCAAGACATATTCGTATTGAAAAGTAAAAATTGAACCATGTATAATAAACATGATTAGTGAAGAAAAACTTTAGTGTTAATCTGACAACCATGTTTACCTGAACAAAAGATGCAAGTGTGTTCTAAGTACACCTTGCCACAATACAATAAGCATTATATCATCTTGAAATATTAATCTCATAAGCATAAAAAGGTCAAATGTTAACAAATATAATATAATCATGAATTGTGGTTACTATTACATTGATGCTATTAGGTACTACTATGCTAACATTTACGTGATGCGAGACCATTGGTGACTTCCCATGGTTGGCTCACCACAACATAAGAAGCAAGACATATTCTTATTGAAAAGTAAAAATTGAACCACTTCTAATAGATGTATTTAATGAAGAAAAACTTTAGTGTTAATATGACAATTGTGTTTACCTGACTAGAAGCTGCATGTGTGTTCTAAGTACCCCCTTGCCACATATAATAAGCATGATATCATCTTGAAATATTGATCTCATAACCATAAAAAAGGTCAAATGTTAACACTTGTAATATAATAATGAATTGTGTTTACTATTGCATTGATGTTTACCAAATCATATCTACTTTCTTGTGGTAGCTGGACACGATCACCCTGCCACAATACAAGAATCAAGAAATATTAAAAATGAAAAGTACATATAATTAAAATTGTTACAAGAGAATACTAATAAGTCATCGATAAAATATTGAGTTAAGTGTTGTATAAGATAATTACCCCCATAATAGCAAACCTCACATCTATTTGATTCTAAATGTACTCGACCTTGTTGCCCAAATGAATACATGATTTCCTTCATACCCCTAAAATATGGAATTGGGTAGCTTATGTGTTGTCCCTGGTCATGTACTATTTATAAACACTGCAATATTTTTGGAATATTCTACCCTTCCATCAATATACATAGTATCTCCTTTGTTCATATTGTTGTCTAGTAGTTGTATATAGTTTTCAGAAAATCTGTATCTCCTCATACTTTGTATAGATCGAAACAAAAACCAATCATTGTATTTGTATCTTGGTCTGACATACTCGACCAATTTAGTTTGAATGCCATATTTGACCATTATTAGAGCCACCGAAAATAGTCCCATTACATGTAAAGACGATGGAGAAATGCGATAAATAGTCCCATTAAGGAAGAAACATGTGTCCACTTTGGGTAGCTCCTTGGGTAGACATTGTTTGACAACATGTCTATACCTCAAAGGAAACTCAATGTGACCCGTGCTCTCATTATCATAATCACATGATCCTCCTTCAGAAGGAAAAAATTCCATGTGTCTACAAAATTTTCTCCTTACCTTTTCACCTCTAGTTCATCTTGACTTGTTAGATCTTGTAATAGACGTCTCGCTTTCAAACTCTTCTATATATCTTCCTTAGTCAAGTAAAATAGATCCGACAAGGACATATTTGGTGGTACCTACAAATATTTAGAGTTGGTTCTATTATTATTTGGAAGTACAAGAACTATTTTCTAACTGTCGTATAAATGTACAAATATGTATTATGTGTATACTGTGAATATGGATGAGACTTTGTACATGCAAGTTTTTTCTTATTAATAAAATGGATACACAACATAAGGAATTTCATTGAATATAGTTCATCTAATAGAATTTGGTCATTGAAGAGATTGTGGAAAGGAATCCATCAAAGTATTCTAACCTACAAATTTGTTGGTCACATCGAAATATTGCCTCCACTAACAAGAAAACATTGTTTAGATACATACAACTTATGATTCCTACAACACCTACAAACTGCAAAATAATTTAAATACCTTCATGATCGTTACTCTAACTAAAAACCTAATCTAATTGGTTTGATGCTTGGGAGACTACTTCAAGAATTTTAATACTTGAGAGTATATGAAAAGGTGGGAGAACAACCCTTTTACCCACAAGGAAAAAAGGGAAGACAACCTTTCTAAGACCATGACAATAACAATGTTTGATGAATTGTGTAGCATATTCCATTTAGGAGAAACCAAAATCAACACTTCAATAAAATAATATTTCAATGTCTCAAAAGTAGTCTCATAAGCATCAAACCAATTGTACTAGTCTTCATTTAGAATAACAGAACATATATATTAATAACTGGAAGTTTGTGTAGGTTGTATTCAATCTCCATTCTCTAATTCTTCAATGGAAGGGTTTCAATAGGCTAGGTGTAAAGAGAATAGGGAAAGCATAAGAGAATAGGGAATCCATGAAGGGAAATCAATTTGCAATTTAAACTGTGACTGGTGCTTATACCCTAAACTTTGTGGATGAATTATTCCCTAAAATTTGATAAGGAATTATTCCCTGAATATTTTGGAAGAAGTACGCCCAAAATCTACAGAAAATGATTCGTTTTGAATAATAAAAGGCATGATACTAAAGGTACACACAATAAGAGTGGTAGGACCAAGTAGAATATAAAGGACCATAATTGAACCAAAGGGGGTCACAATAAGAAGCTAAGGCAACCCTCATACCCATAAAACCAAGGTGTACCATAAAGGTGGATAACCAACCACTTTTACACATAGGACCAACTTAATTCAAGGTATTTCATTTTATTGTTGGTTTGAATTTCTATATGTTTAGTTTCAATTTGAGAGTTTAATTGTGCAACCTATTCATAATTTTTGTTGCCAACAGAGTTTTCTCCATATTTTTTTGAATATGAAGGGTCCCTTCAATTGGAGAAGTTATCCATATGGAAATTGTCCCATGCAATAAACGGTTCCAACTCCCATGGGTTCCCATTTTACATTAGAGGAAATTTCAACTCAAAATGGGCCTTTTAACTCCAATTCAAATTCCATTTTATCATGTGTTATCCAATGAAATTGCTTTAAATTTGAAATACGATATAGGTCTTAAACACTTTTTTAATATACATTTCGAGATAGGTATCATAAAAAAAAACTACGTTTTTTGTTTGTATTTTCAACATCTCCCCGTGTTTTCACTCAAATGTTGATCAAGAGAGCTCATTGGCTGTAGAATTATCTTCTGCATCCAATGAGTACCTAGTTGACATACTTTTGACGGACCCCACTGCCCCAAAAACAAGAAATACCTGAAAAGACATGATGATGATGTCATTATCACATTTTCAGCTAATTCTTGTTTTTGGGGTAGTCGGGTCCATCAAAAGTATGTAGAGTGGGTACTCGTTGGACGTGGAGTCTAATTTCGCATCCAACGAGCTCTCCTGATCAAAATTTGAGTAAAAACATGGGGGGATATGTCGAAAATACAAACAAAAAGGTAGTTTTTTTCTTTTCTTCCTCCAAAATTAATAAATATTATTTTATTATTTGAACTATTATTTTATTAATTTGTTTTAGGAGGTGCATTTTGATTTGAAATTTCCTCTAATGATTGGGGTTTACCTTGATTCCAAAATTATATTTTAATGCTACATGTTAGGATAAAGTAATGAAAATGAGACAAAAGTATAATCACATTGAAACTAATATTAATCATGTAGGATTTAATTGCTAGAAATAGTGATAAAAATGTAGAGAATTCATCCCTAGACATAGTTTCTAAAGCCTATAAGGTTATCATATGACCCACTATTGAAAGTCATCACACATTTTTGAAGAGTATAATACCATGTGAAAGGACATAATGATTGACACCATCATGAACAAATTTATTTATACAACCTTTTAGCACCTCAATCCATTATTTTAGGCGCAAAAGAAACTTGTCCATGTTGGAGCACATCATGGACTATCATGACAATATTTGCACATAAATATTTAGTCACATGGTTTTGTATTTACTTCTACATGTCAATTCATCCTCTAAGTAGCTATTGTAATTCAAAGGAGGTTTTCATATCTTATTCATCTTCTAGGTACCATATGGTATGTGTTTCACATTGTTTGTAGAAACTCTCTTCTCCTCAATGTGAGCCAATGATGAACATGTAATCCATCGGTATAAATCCATACACATACTTGCAAATGGAGAAAGTTGTAGATAATCAACACCACTAATTAATAAACATTTAACGCCAAATAATCATATTAGTTGTTAGTTGGGACTAACACTCATCTTCAAACTGAAACCTTATGGTGGATCGTCATACTAGGAGTCTCATGCATTGTAATATTTTTCATATACTAGGTAAGCTTTCACATATAGGTTTTGTTGAATCCAAGTTTTCTACATCATTTTGGATTATTTTGGTTTCTTGATAATTTGTAACTGGAACTATACAAATTCTTACCTTGGAATTTGTTATTAATCCACATGTATTTAGAGCATGTCTCAATTCCATCATTTCTTACTTGTAATCTTTTTGTAAAAACATTTTTCTTTCTGATATTTTATCTTTTTGGTTAGGAATCTCTACTCTAATTATATAAATGTAATTTGTGGAACCATCATAAGAAACTTCAACACATGGTTCTCCAATAATTATAGTGCTGGTGAAATCAGACTTATTTCTAGGAACTCCTTTTATGAGACAATTCTTACTTTTCTTAGGCCTAAAACAAAAAAATAATTTTGAGTAAATATAGAATTTATATATTATCCTACAAGAACAAGACCTCCCAAACTGCATTAACTAAAAACTTTGGAAAATATTGAATTTCAAACCCTCTCTAAAAAATGATTTACACTCTCTTAAAAACTTGCTATAGTTCATACCCTCTCTCAAATATGATTTACCCTCTCTCAAACCCCAACGATTTAGTTCATATTTAGTGGGTGAAGGACCACTACCCAACATTGCGAAATTTTACAAATTAATTCAGGAGTAACTACCAGGGTATTCATCGATTTGGAAGGCATTGTGTCCTTCGTGTCTATGCTTTGTGACCTTTATGTCCTCCACAACCTCATTGATTACCTCTTATGACCTTCTCGATGACCTTCAACTCTGTTTTCTCTGTGGCCTCCAGCTCCAACTTATCTATGATGCATGGACTTCTCTACAACGTTGGGTCTAGTTCGTGGGTGAGGTAAGTGAAAAATGTATTTTGTCTACGCCGCGTGGGAGGGGACTCTTGAAGTAAGTGAGGTAAGTATGTTTTGAAATGTATTGTTATTTTTTTTAATGTTTATTATTTATCATTTTTTTATTATGTTGAAATTTGTATTTTTTTTATTATTTATATTTGTTTATTATATATATAGTATCTTCCTATAAGAATAGTAATTTTGAAACATGTGTCATATTTCCAAATCACAAAATGATCATCAATATACAACTATCATATGCACATATTCTCTTAGAAACAAGGACAAAAAAACAGCATGCAAGCATATAGGTAAGGTTTTAGTGCAACTAGCACTAACTGAGTGTGAGGTTAAATAAAATGGAATGGAATGAAGCCCAAGGGGATAGAATATTTTTGGTGTGTCTTAATTTTCAATGAATAAATCCAAATATACATGTGATGCATAACCAAACTTGAAAGTATCATCAACTTTTATGTGTTATTAATTTCCAACCAATAATGCTACAACTTGAAATAAATAATTGTCAACAAGACATCATGCATAGGATACTAACTAAAACACAAATTGTTTATTGCTCAATACTTATACAACACTATTTTTATATCTCAAATCAATAAACAACACTTTAAAATTTCTTAGAATCTCATTGTGCACAAGTAAAGCTTGGAAAAAAGGTCAAAATTCCCAAGCAATGAGGAAATGAGTTATTTTTCGATACCAACACTTGCCAATAAAATCCTTGTTATGGCTTCCTAGAATTTGATATCAAGAAAAAGGAATTCCCATGATACCTACTAGAACATTAACACGTGTAATTACCAACAAGCAGGTTTTCATTGGTTGCATGAGGAAACCCACAAAATTGTTCACCAAGATCCCACACCCATTGCTTATTTCAAGAGAAAATGAGTTTCCAAAAATATTAAAAGAAAAAGGATTTGGATTATCATTGTTAATGGAGAGAAAATGAAGCAAAAGACACCAATAGGATTTAATAATTTTTACCTTCTATAGTCTAAATACATATTTTAATCAAACGGAAAGAAAAGAAAATCCGAAGAATTTGAGAAAACGAAATTTGGATGGGGATGGAAACCACACAATATTTTATTTGGAAATATTTTGTGAAAAGTGAAAAATATTTGAGTATATGTCCTTCATTATTCTATAATTTCAACTTAGTTTGACAAACACGCCCTTCCAAATTCTAGCAACAAAAATGATAATTAAATTGTTTAGAAATTAATTTCTAGGGAATTTGTTTTACATGAAATCTTTACATTTGACTTCCATCAAATATGATGATGATGATGGCGATTATTTCAATGATTATGATGATGATGATGATTTCGATGATGACGATGATGATGATGATGATGTCGATGATGATGATGATGATGATGTCGATGATGTCAATGATGATGATGAGAATGAAGATGACGATGATTCTGATGAGGAGGATCAAGATGATGATGATTATGATGATACCATTGATGATCATAAAGATGAAGATGTTCATTATTGTGATTATTCTAGTGAGGATGAACATGATGATGATGATAATGGTTGATGACGGTGATGATGATGATGATGGTGATGATGACGGTGATGATGATGATGATGGTGATGATGACGGTGGTGGTGATGATGATGTTGATGGTGATGATGATGGCGATGATGATGATGAGGAGGAGGAGGAGGAGGAATATGAATATGATGATAAATATGATGATTATGCTGCTACCATTGATGATCATAAATATGAAGATGATGATGATTATGATTATTCTAATGAGGATGAACATGATGATGATGAGGAGGAGGAGGAGGAGGATCATGATAATGATGAAGATGAAGATTATTATTATTACACTAATATATTTAACTTAGTACTTACCTAAATTATTCAAACATATACAATACATAGTTATTACAACCATTTTAGATATATAAAAAATATCTATGAGTAAATGGAAAAAAAAACATAATACAATGTGAAACAAATACGGCAAGTGATATGTTGCATAAACATATTCTTGGAATAATCATCATATGGCCCATCATGCACATACCTACTAGATTCTAACATTGATACAGTACCATTGATATTCTTCTTCATCTAGTGACTCAACATTTGTATCATCATCTGGCTAAGAATCGCTATCATTGAAAGGATTTCTCATACCAACATCATCATCAATGTCATTTTTGGTTCTATATTCATCATCAATATCATCATTGAATGCGTCATTTTTTGCTACATCATTTGGATGATCATCCTCTTGATTACATTCTTCATCTAACACATCTATGCAGGCAACCAACTGCTCTTGATCTACATCACCTTCTTTTTCAACATTGTCTTCTTCCTCTAGTGCATTATACTTGATTGGTTATCCTCTTGGATCATATCTAACCATGTATGACCAGCTTTCTTTACCTAGAAGTTCTAAGTAAAAGAGCTACTCACATTTACTTGGAAGAACATAAGGTTATGTACCCGGTTCAAGCGCCCTGGTATTAACCATGGTAAATCCATTGGCATACTCAATAACATTTCTTTCGACATCATGTTCGTTCATTCATATCCTATACCATTTGATCCCAAGTAAAACTATTTTAAAGGAATTAAAGTCACCCTCAATTATATCTTCCAAATAACCATAGTACCTATTTTCATATACTTTTGGATCCTTGTCACTTATAGAGGAAACATTAGCGACTTGAAATATTGTTGTTCTCCCACAATTGGATTTTTTCTTCTTGTCATCCAAATTTTTGATGCGAAATTTATGACCATTGCACCACATAGCTTTGTGGTGTATCAACTGCATCATGCCCGAATCACTAAATAAATATATAAGAAGAAATAAACGAAAGAAATACATTTATATAATGGGAAACAATGAAAAAAATGAGTAGGATAAATATACTTGCCTTTTTATCTTTTAAGCCACATGCTAAATCAATTTCCCTTTGTGTAAGTTCACCGAGATATTCTTCCAGATAATGATGCATTGTTTTAATCAATTTACAAACACATTACCATGATAAGATACCATAGAATTTTGTACATCGTTCTATCCATTCCTTCATCAAATCAAGATTGTTTGCAATGTATAAATGTAGTGTGTGTGTGTGTGTGTAATACTCATGTAATTTTTAATATTAAATCATTATTTAAGGGTAAAATTAATTTCCTTTAATGATAGTAAACTTAATTCCATCATATATATATATATATATATATATATGAAATTGACAACTTAATTGTATAATAAATTAAATCTACACCATTCAATTACCTTTCACTTTCCTCTATCTACCTTTCCCAAATAGGATCTCCCCTTCAAATTTGTTGATGGAGTTGACATGCTAATTGCAAGGCAGATTGATATTTTTTGCTAAATTTGGAAGATACTGACTAATGTACACCATGGATTTATATACAATATATCCCTGCACCATAGAACCCTAGGGACATGCTCTTTGTCTAACATAATCCTTCAATGACTTCAAATGCATTTCCACCCTCCACATTGACCTTGATTTTACGGTTTATTATCACACATATAGTAGTTCGGATACCATATTCTATTTTTCAGATTCCAGTACACTTTCCAGCTAGTTCCTTTACATATGAGATGTTGAGATGAGAATCTATGATGGATCATTATTTGATGATGGACTATAGTACTTTCCCATGCCATGACTGAGTCTCAGGACACTCAGATTTGAGGAATGATGTAGCCATTTAGCTATTCACAGAGTAGTTAGTATTGCCCATAGTTGTAGCATAAGTTTCTCATTAGACATATCTTGTTTCAGATTGGTTATTTACATGTATATGACTTAGAAGATATTATCTTGTGTTATTGTTATTATTTATTTTATACTCATTTTTATGACATCTCTTAGCATTTAGTACCATGATCTAGCGGTCATATAAACATGTGTACTTATATGGATTGATATTATGTATGTATGTCCCTACCTATACCTGGAATTTCTTGACCCATACTCATGGGTATTACCCTCATTAGGGAGAATAGAGGTGATCATTCTCACCATACTTTGGCTTTCTAGTGTTCGTTTAATTTTTCACTATCTCCACCCATCCATTACCTTCCAGTTATGTTTT
This sequence comes from Pseudotsuga menziesii, assembly GCA_001517045.1. Classification (NCBI taxonomy): domain Eukaryota; kingdom Viridiplantae; phylum Streptophyta; class Pinopsida; order Pinales; family Pinaceae; genus Pseudotsuga; species Pseudotsuga menziesii. The sequence goes on along the minus strand of LPNX010071880.1, from coordinate 513,106 downwards.
TATCCCAACATACTACTTGACTTGTGGCATGGAGGACCTTTCCCCAGTAGAGCCTCTATGTTGGACAAGCTTCCTTGTTTATTTGTGTCTCGGCTCTGAGTTACCTAGGTTGTGTTGGATAAACCTGAAACAAATAACACTGCCATCAATACAATGTATTTGGAAATGAAATGAATATCGTATAAAAATCCCATTCATGAAAACTAGTGTTTTTTAACATACATGAATGCAAGGAAATCCTAATGAAATTGGCTATGAGGTATATTGAAATGAATATCTTGTGAAAATGCATTCATGAAAAGTAATGTTTTTAAACATACATGAATGCATGAAGCCTAAATAATAAAATACGTGTAAATAACGCATGGAACAAGGATATGGAAATCTGAAGGCCCAAAAATAAATGGTTCTTAAAAAGTTATATCTAAAGATTGTTGGACGCACTTGTATTTGATTTGGATTGTGAACATTTGTCAAGGTGAATAAGCACCTATGAACGTAACTTATCCATTTGTGAGACACTATCATCCCCTGTGTTGTTGCTTGTCTAGCTTAAGCTAGAGCGAATATCCCCTTTCCATATCCAAAGTGCCATGGTGTCAAGTTGGTAGTCACCCTTTATCCTAACCATTTGATTTCTAGACCTCACCCTTCACTACTAAATTGATTGCAACTATGAAGTGAGTATGGTCTTGAAAGTCTAGTCTGAGTTATAATTAATTAAAGAAACTCTATATTTGGTTGATAGATCGCTAGTGAAATGATTGCTACTTTTTATAATTTTTATTTGAATGATTTGTAGAAAATGTCTTAACCTATAAACAATTGCAGCAGATTAATGTTAGCTTGGGTTATATTATTGATTATTTGAACAGTTACAGATTATTATTTTATCTGCTTGGGCATATTGGATATTCTACCTGAGCATGTCGAGATCTGTAGGGTGTATGAATATGCACCTTATATGGATTTGGGTTCCTTGATTCCAATGAGATAGTTTTTTATTAGTTTCGGGAAGTTAAAGTGATGATTTGTCTCAGTATACCATTTTAGTGCAGTTTTTTCGTGTTGAGTGGCATGTTAGAGCAAAGAGATGGCTTGATTGATTCACCTAGGGCATTGTACAAGGACGGGGTGGTTCAGCCACTTGTTTTTACCCTTTTACCCCTCTCTCAGATAGTCTGGTGGGCTCAGTTTGACAACACTGGTACTCTAGGAGGAATTTTGGTCCATATCACGTTTCCTGAGGCAGATTAAAAATAATAAAAATGGCGAATGGAGAATTCGATTTGGGCTACTGAGGAAATGAAATGGCATGGGTTGAGTTTTTATGATGAGGGTGATGTCTTCCACTCCTCCAATAGTTTCAGCACTTGGATAGACCCACATCCATCTCTTCGACATATTTTATTATTTTTTGGAGCTTTTAGAGGCTCATGATTTCCTCAAAGAAGCACTATTTTTCATTTTTCATTTATATTTATTTTTATTATGCCATGGGGACACGCTAGGGGTGTTATTTAGTACCCCCTGGACCCACCATGAACTTTATTCATTTTTATTGAATGGGGTCCCCTCTCCTAGGGTGATTTAGTCCATTGATATATTATATTATTGTATTGATCCATGTACTTTAAGTTGAGCTCATCTCAACCGTTGATTAGAATATTTTGATATTTTAATCTTAGCAATCCATTTGAAAGGTGGTTAGGAAATTGTTATCTCTCATTCCTACTTAAAGGAGAGAGATTCTCATTGTAAAGTGTGGAGAGATCTAGAGATTTTTTTCTCCGGGATATTTGAATAAAAATACTTTCCTGGGCATCTTGGATCTTGGAATTGGAATGCTTATGGTGATTGTAAATTCTTCTTCCTCTACACTAACAGACATTAGTGGCTATATTGATTTTATATTCAACTAACATTGTTTTGTAGGAAAAGAATACCTTTTGGAAGGGTTTGAATTGGTGGGGAGGCCTACCCTTCAAGCTTTAAGAGGACGTTTTTGGGTGGCAGGGAGTTCTTTTGTCTTTTTTACCAACAATTCATATTTCTCATATCTTTGTATGCATATATTTCCATTCTTGATTAATTGATTTCTCTTTGTGTCCTTGATTGATAGGAATAGGAAAATTGATTTGGTTAAAGGAGGAAAAACGTTGACAAGATGGGCTCATCAAATTTTGGCATTTGATCTTTGTGGGAATTAATCCTCGTCACAAGCCTCTTCTATTTTCATCTTCCACGTATGTTCCATGAGGTATAACATTCTTCTATCCTATCCATCTATTCTTTTAGATCTCAAAAACGTCATTGATTAAAACCCTCATTTTCACTTTTTTTTAGATCTACTTGGATCTAGCTTGTCTTTGGGAATAATAAAAAATAACCCACCTATAGAGCATCCATGGAAATTATGATCTATAGTTTGATGGAAATCAGGCTTCATTTGACACATTTTCGAAGGCACTTAGCCTTCCTTAGGTGACGTCACATTCCTTGGTTGGGTGAGTTTTCCTAGTTCTCTGACTTGGGTAGGTGAGATCCCGCTCAATTTGTACTCCTCTCATTTGATAACCTACCCCTAGTGCTTCACTCCTTTGATTTTTACCTTGAGGGCCCCATTCCTCATTTTGAGGGTTGTGCCCCACTTAGGTCATTCGGTGTTGCATTTTCAAGATTAGATCTATGGAGATATAGCCTACCTTGGGGAATTACACTTAAAACCCACCTTTATAATTTCCTTAAATACCTCGATCTACAATTTGGAATAATTTTGACTCCATTTTCCCCTCCATATAAAGGAACTATTCTCCTTGGGTCAATTCACCCTTTATCCTAACCATTTGATTTCTAGCCCTCACCCTTCACTAGCAAATTGATTGCAACTATGAAGTGAGTATGGTCTTGAAAGTCTAGTCTGAGTTATAATTAATTAAATAAACTCTATATTTGGTTGATAGATCTCTAGTGAAATGATTGCTACTTTTTATAATTGTTATTTGAATGATTTGTAGAGCATGTCTTAACCTATAAACAATTGCAGCAGACTGATGTTAGCCTGGGTTATATTATTGATTATTTGATCAGTTACAGATTATTATTTTATCTACTTGGGCATATTGGATATTGTACCTGACCATGTGGAGATCTATAGGGTGTATTAATATTCACCTTAGATGTATTTGGGTTCCTTGATTCCAATGATATAGTTTGTTATTAGTTTTGGGAATTTAAAGTGATGATTTGTCTCAGTATACCATTCTAGTGCAGTTTTGTCATGCTGAGTGGCATGTTAGAGTAGAGAGGTGGCTCGATTGATTCACCTAGGGAATTGTATGAGGATGAGGTGGTCTAGCCACTTGTTTTTACCCTCTTACCCCTCTCTCAGATAGTATGGTGGGATCAGTTTGACAACACTTGTACTCTAGGAGGAAGTTTGGTCCATATCATGTTTCCTCAGGCAGATTAAAAACAATAAAAATGGATACTGAAGAACTTGATTTGGGCTACTGAGGAAATGAAATGGCATGGGATGAGTTTTGATGATGAGGGTGATGTCTTCCACTCCTTCTCCAATAGTTTTAGCACTTGGATAAACCCACATCCATCTCTCCGACATATTTTATTATTTTTTGGAGCTTTTAGAGGCTCATGATTTCCTCAAAGAGGCACTATTTTTCATTTAAATTTTATATTTATTTTTATTATTCCATGGGGACACACTAGGGGTTTTATTTAGTACCCGATTGACCCACCATGAGCTTTATTCATTTTTATTGAGTGGGGTCCCCTCTCCTAGGGTGATTTAGTCCATTGATATATTATATTATTGTATTGATCCATGTACTTTATGTTGAGCTCATCTCAACCATTGATAAAAATATTTTGATATTTTAATATTAGAAATCCATTTGAAAGGTGGTTAGGAGTTTGTTATCTCACATTCCTATTTAAAATAGAGAGCTTCTCATTGTAAAGTGTGGAGAGATCTAGATATTTTTTTCTCTGGGATATTTGAATAAAAATACTTTCCTGGGCATCTTGGATCTTGGAATTGGAATGCTTGTGGTGATTGTAAATTCTTCTTCCTCTACACTGACAAACATTCGTGGCTATATTGATTTTATATTGAACTAACATTGTTTTGTAGGAAAAGAATACCTTTTGGAAGGGTTTGAATTGGTGGGGAGGCCTACCCTTCAAGCTTTAATGGGATGTTTTTGGGTGACAGGGATTTGTTTTGTCTTTTTCACCAGCAATACATGTTTCTCATATCTTTGTATGCATATTTTTCCAGTATTGATTAATTGATTTCTCTTTGTGTCCTTGATTGACGGGAATAGGAAAATTGATTTGGTTAAAGGAGGAAAAATGTTGGCAAGATGGGCTCATCAAATTTTGGAATTTGATCTTTGTGGGAATTAATCCTTGTCACAATCCTCTTCCATTTTCATCTTCCATGCATGTTCCATGAGGTATGAAATTATTCTATCCTATCCATATATTCCTTTAGATCTCAAAAACCTCGTTGATTAAAATCCTCATTTTCACCTTTTTTTTAGATCTACTTGGATCTAGCTTGTCTTTGGGAATAATAAAAAATAACCCTCCTCTATAGCATCCATGGAAATTTGGATCTATAGTTTGGTCGCAATCGGGCTTCATTTCACACCTTTTCCAAGGCACTTAGCCTTCCTTAGGTGAGGTCACACTCCTTGGTTGGGTGAGTTTTCCTATTTCTCTCACTTGGGTAGGTGAGATCGCACTCAACTTATACTCCTATCATTTTATAACCTACCCCTAGTGCTTCACTCCTTTGATTTTTACCTTGTGGGCCCCATTCCTCATTTTGAGGGTTGCGCCCCACTTGGGTCATTGGGTGATGCATTTTCAAGATTAGATCTATGGAGATCTAGTCTACCTTGGGGAATCCCACTTAAAACCCACCTTTATAATTTCCTTAGCTACCTCGATCTACAATTTGGCATAATTTTGACTCCATTTTCCCCTCCATCTAAAGGAACTAGTCTCCTTGGGTCAATTCACCCTTTATCCTAACCATTTGATTTCTAGCCCTCACCCTTCACTAGCAAATTGATTGCAACTATGAAGTGAGTATGGTCTTGAAAGTTTGGTTTGAGTTATAATTAATTAAAGAAACTCTATATTTGGTTGATAGATCGCTAGTGAAATGATTGCTACTTTTTATAATTGTTATTTGAATGATTTGTAGAGCATGTCTTAACCTATAAATAATTGCAGTAGATTGATGTTAGCCTGGGTTATATTATTGATTATTTGATCAGTTACAGATTGTTATTTTATCTACTTGGGCATATTGGATATTGTACCTGACCATGTGCAGATCTATAGGGTGTATGAATATGCACCTTAGATGGATTTGGGTTCCTTGATTCCAATGAGATAGTTTGTTATTAGTTTCGTGAAGATAAAGTGATGATTTGTCTCAGTATACCATTCTAGTGCAGTTTTGTCGTGCTGAGTGGCATGTTAGAGCAGAGAGGTAGCTCGATTGATTCACCTAGGGAATTGTATGAGGATGGGGTGGTCCAGCCACCTATTTTTACCCTTTTACCCCTCTCTCAGATAGTTTGGTGGGCTCAGTTTGACAACATTGGTACTCTAGGAGGGAGTTTGGTCCATATCACGTTTCCTGAGGCAGATTAAAAATAATAAAAATGGCTATTGAAGAATTCGATTTGGGCTACTGAGGAAATGAAATGGCATGGGATGAGTTTTGATGATGAGGGTGACGTCTTCCACTCCTTCTCCAATAGTTTAAGCACTTGGATAGACCCACATCCACCTCTCCGGCATATTTTATTATTTTTTGGAGCTTTTAGAGGCTCATGATTTCCTCAAAGAGGCACTAATTTTCATTTAAAATTTATATTTATTTTTATTATACCACGGGGACACACTAGGGGTGTTATTTAGTTTCCCTTGGACCCACCAAGAGATTTATTCATTTTTATTGAGTGGGGTCCCCTCTCCTGGGGTGATTTAGTCCATTGATATATTATATTATTGTATTGATCCATGTACTTTATGTTGAGCTCATCTCAACCGTTGATTAGAATATTTTGATATTTTAATCTTAGCAATCCATTTGAAAGGTGGTTAGGAGTTTGTTATCTCTCATTCCTACTTAAAGGAGAGAGCTTCTCATTGTAAAGTGTGGAGATATCTAGATATTTTTTTCTCTGGGATATTTGAATAAAAATACTTTCCTAAGCATCTTGGATCTTGGAATTGGAATGCTTCTGGTGATTGTAAATTCTTCTTCCTCTACACTGACAGACATTGGTGGCTATATTGATTTTATCTTCAACTAACATTTTTTTGTAGGAAAAGAATACCTTCTGGAAGGGTTTGAATTGGTGGGGAGGCCTACCCTTCAAGCTTTAAGAGGACGTTTTGGGTGACAGGGAGTTGTTTTGTATTTTTTAACAACAATTCATGTTTCTCATATCTTTTTATGCATATCTTTCCATTCTTAATTAATTGATTTCTCTTTGTGTCCTTGATTGAGAAGAATAGGAAAATTGATTTGGTTAAAGGAGGAAAAACGTTGGCAAGATGGGCTCATCAAATTTTTTCATTTGATCTTTGTGGGAATTAATCCTCATCAAAAGCCTCTTCCATTTTCATCTTCCACGTATGTTCCATGAGGTATGAAATTCTTCTATCCTATCTATCTATTCTTTTAGATCTCAAAATTGTCGTTGATTAAAACTCTCATTTTCACTTTTTTTTAGATCTACTTGGATCTATCTTGTCTTTGGGAATAATAAAGAATAACCCACCTCTATAGCATGCATGGAAATTCTGATCTATATTTTGGTGGCAATCGGGCTTCATTTGGCACATTTTCCAAGGCACTTAGCCTTCCTTGGGTGAGGTCACACTCCTTGTTGGGTGAGTTTTCCTGGTTCTCTAACTTGGGTAGGTGAGATCCCACTCAATTTTTACTCCTCTCATTTGATAACCTGCCCCTAGTGCTTCACTCCTTTGATTTTTACCTTGTGGGCCCCATTCCTCATTTTGAGGGTTGTGCCTCACTTGGGTCATTAGCTGATGCATTTTCAAGATTAGATCTATGGAGATCTAGCCTACCTTGGGGAATTCCACTTAAAATCCACCTTTATATTTTCCTTAACTACCTTGATCTACAATTTGGCATAATTTTGACTGCATTTTGCCCTCCATCTAAAGGAACTAGTTTCCTTGGGTCAATTCACACTCCTTGGGGATTGTGTCATATGCTAAGATCCCATATGTGGGTGTGTCTAATTTACCTTGGATCCATAGATCCACATCATCAAACACCCTTTAGCACCATATCATCCCTAATTTGACCTTTTGGGTCCCATTTGAATCATTTCCCTATTTTAAGGAAGTGGGCCCTACTTGTGTATTTCATGGTGTTAGATCTATCTCTTCGGTCCTCCTAGGTGGCCTAACTCATTCATTGGTTGAAACATTACTAATATATTAAGATTCTTCAACCACACTTAAACTCTTGGGCTCACCTAAGCTTGCATTGGTTTTTGTAACTCAATTTACACACTCCCCTATGAACCTTTGCTTTGGCTAATCTTGTTTGATTGGTTCCCCCTTGGTTGTGATTTTTCATAGTCTAAAGTGAAGAGTGCCTCATTTGACATGACTCCCAGCTTTCATTGGGAACCATTTCACTTCTTGGGTCACCTCTTTAGTTTTCCATCTCCTCTACTGTCCCGGATGGGATACCTTAAGGGACAACTACAAGTTGTGTGATAAGGGTCCACATAATTCAATATCCTCAAGTTGGTGTATGCGATAATGTTCTTGGGAATTGAAAAATTATGGAGGTAAATACTTATGCATTTCATACATTAGATGAGGAATTTCTCTCTTCCAATACCTAATATATTTTTTATGGATTTCTTTAGATGAAATCCACCTACATATTATGCAAGAAAATAACAGTAAATAACAAGATTAAGACATATATAATAAGGTTCCAAGATGTAAAACACACTATTTCAATAACCTATGAGACAAATAGAAAATACATTTTCATGCATTAAATTGTTACTTCCTCATGTATTTTCGAAGATCATATATAACTTCTTTTATGTTATCGTCAAAGCTATCTGGGAGACATAGAGGTAGAATAGATTGTATCTAAAAGAAAAAAATTATTTAATGTTTCCAAATAAGAGACAACAATTACTAAAAATATGTACTAAATCGAAATTATATACATAAATAACTAACTTAATGAAATGTATGCCAATCATGTGTTTTAACACCACCAAAATCACCTTTTTCGTTAACATATTTTGTATGTTCGACGAAAACCCCATCGAAAACCTTATTTTCTGAATGACCTCTTTTATAGCATTTCTTTAGTGCTCTACCAATAACCATGGAAGACTAATATTTCGGTCCCCATCTCTGGAATTGGAAATAATTACACTTTGCAATGCATGATTAGATTCTGCAATGCCACTACACATTTTTCCAATTTTATCTTTGACATTCCTTCCATCTAAAATTCTCCATATCATTTTTGTTACATTCTTCCAGATATGCATTAGATCAAACAAATGAGACATTTGTAGGTGCTCGTAGTAAGAAAAACCTATTGAATTGTATGGGATAACTCTTCATTCCTCATGGAAGCCCATTCATTCCTTAAATACATTCATTAAACATAAATGAAAACACATTAACAATAATTCATGATAGTACCCATGGTAGAGAAAATTCAACAAATTATAAAATTCATAATATTGCATATTTATATATGATACATACACAATTTGCATACCTTGATGATTTCTATTATATTCCAAATTCCATAGGTGAGGTGTCATTCTTTGTGTTTTATTTCCATTCTCTTCTTTTCCAATGATTTTTTTTCTCAGTAGTTCAATGCCTATGGTTCTTAGGGAGGAAGCGCATGTACTCATCAAACATATCCTTTGATAAACTTCTTGAACAATGATATTTTATCCTAGGACCACATACTGGACATGCAAATTTTACCTCCATTTGAAGACTTGTAAGATATATTTATTAATGTTATACCATCAAAAGATTATTAATTAAAAAAAGGCATGATATTTACCTTAAAAACATATAATTTTAACAATGTGCAACAAAAAGTTACATACGACAAAAATGTGTTAGCCCGTGAGTGTCATCAATTGTCCATGAGAGTATTCCATGGAACTGAAATTGTTTCTACCCTATTTGTCTGGAGATGTCATACATAGTGATTCCACCCCATAACTTCAATAGATCATCTACAAGAGACCCAATATATACATTTATATATTTAACTTGGTACTTACTTAATTAATCATTCAACATTCAATGCTATTTAGTTATGTGTCCCACTAAATAAAAGGTGTTCTCATGCAACAATTAAACAAAGGAATTAATGAAATAATATAATCACTTTAAAAAAATTACCTAGAATAATCATTGCCAACATTGTGTGCTCTCTCTTTATTGGCATACAAGGAGGAAGGTTATTGTTTATGATGAAAACAAGACACATTGAGTAAGTAGAAAGAAGACCTCAAAATGGATTGAAACCATCAGCTGCCAATGAAAGTTTAAAATTACGGAATTCATCTTTAAAAATTGGCCATTTTTCTTCGATGCTATTCAATGCAGAACCATCTACATGCATTTGAATAACACCATGTTCACTTATTTTCTTTGCATGGAAATCCTTAAACTATGCTATACTTTGGCACCTGAATAGTCAATGGAAACATGGAATTATGGGAATATGACAAAGAAATATGTGAGGCAACTTTTTTGTTACTTGATCAGTCCAATATCTACTAATTTCACATTGTGGGAATTTGTTTTCTAATGCATACTTTCGATAATATATAATATGATCATTAGGACATGCATCAATTGCTTGTTACTCCATTCCAATTTCTTTCATAATAAACAATACCTCTTGACATGTGTGTGGTAAATTATTTGATGGTGGTAATAGAAATTCACCCAACAATATGAAACATTGAAAAAAATGAAATGTAAACAATATAAGTCATAAATATTCCATATTCCTAATTTATGAATTAAATAACACTAGAAATAGAGGAAAAAATTCAACTTACATACCTTAGGAACTGTGTGAAACAAGTGCCGATAAATCATTCAAAACCTTTAAGTTCACCAACAACAATATAGTGGATAGAATATTTGTTGTTGAGCCTTCACAAATAGGCTCTTGGGACTTCTTAAGTAAGGGGACATCATGAATATCGTGTAGGTTGTCCTCATGATCCAATGGAGAAAATGTTCCTTGGAACAATCTATTTATATCATCTTCGACATTTGTATCAATAACATTCTATTCATCCATATGATCATTAAGAAATCAATCTTCAATATTCTTATCTCCATGTAAAGCAGTATTTCTACTACTATGTGGCAAATAGCTCTCTTGGGGTCGATAATCAGGGGGAATTGTCTTTATATTTCCAAACAATGTAATAACATGAGTGTATAATGTAAAACACATATATTTAAAATGATAAAAAAAAATTGTGAATACATCACAACAAGATTTGTACCCGAAATTCAATAAGAAAATCTAATGACATCTGATGAAAAGTACTATTTTGTCAAATTTCACTTTCAAATTACGAAATTAATTTTTTTTTTTTAAATTAATAGAATTATATGTTGAATTTTTTATGAGCAGTTGTCATATTCTCGACATCCACAATTGTCGTATTTTTGATGTAATTTGCACAAGACTTTGTTGAATTTGTGACGAGCCGGTGTCAAATTTTCGACAAGCCTTCGTCGGATTTTTGACGCCTGCAGTTGTCGGATTTTTGAAGTATTTGGCATATTTTTACAATGGTAACTAGGATCCATGGCTTATTTTTGCAACAATAACTAGGCTCCATTTCATTGTATATCCGATGAAGGTTGAATTTGTAAATATATAAATTAAAGAAACATTCCAACATGTTTTCTATAGAAGCGACAGTTTGTGAAATTTATTTTATTACTTGACAAAGGGTTTGAAGAATTATTTTATTATTTGACAAATGGTTTGCGGAAATAGTGATGTGTGGAGCTTGATTTTTTAATATCATCGATAGTCTTCATTCAAGGTTTTTGTGACAAATTGTCAAATAGCAATATTCCTAATCCAAATGAACAAAATCGACAATTGCTTGCTAGACTGTGGGATGGAGTGAAAATAAGGGGTGATGGGAAATGTTATTTTCCATGTAGTCAATGTAGAGGTTTTAAGAGGAGAATAATATTAATCACAATAGCTATAAAACATTGCAGGGAACATGGACACACTGAGGGGGGGAATGAATATCGTCTATTTGTAATTTTTGCATTATAATTTTTTTTATATTTTTTTCTTTGGTAAATGTATGTATTATTTTAATATGTTTTATATTAACTTATATATATTGATGTATTCATGTAAATATAAAGGGAATACTTCCTACAGAATATCAACTGGAGGAAGTGTTTTCCAAACAAGTATCAGAGGAACATGGAGCTATGATTAATGGAGAAAAAGTTAATGATCATATTGATGATAGCGTAGTTGAAGATGATGGTACAAATACATTTGTTTATGATTCATTTAATAATGTAATGGATGATGATCATGATGATCATGATCATGATCATGAAAATATTGATGATTTTGATGATGTTTGTGATTTACCTATTCTTGAGAAGGCGTATGAACCCCTTTATGAAGGCTCCAACACAAAGCTTCTCTCTGCTATATTGTTGATAATGAACTTGAAGGTTATGAATGGTGTTTCAAACATATCAGTCACATAGATGTTAAGGTATGAAAAATAATCTATCACATATATATGATCGTGATAAAGATTGTAACACCCCAGTTTTGACCTCACTACATTAATGTATATGATGTAAATGTTATATAGAATCATGACAAGGAGCTCAAGGGCAAGGCCCTATCATTGACTGAAGTTGGTATATAGGTGATCATGGTTGATGCCTATGGTTTCTGTACTAAGTCAAGCATGTTTGTAAACATCATGTAAATATGCAAAATAATGAAAACCCACAGCCAACTATGTCAATGCAATGAATAATGAGACGGGGGCATGATTTTCCTAAGGATAAAGGGGTGGGAATGTTAACCTTGAACCTGTTTGGGGAAAATCCATGTGTCATGGGGAGAACCCATCAGAAATGTCAACTACCCTCTTTCTTGTCTTTTCTTCGCACCATTTATTCTGCTAGGAAGTGGTTGAGGTAGTTATTTCTTGGAAGGGGACGAGTATGGGAAATTTCAAATGGGACAGAGAACCCAGTTCTAGAGTGTCATGTTTTGCTTGCAGGGACAATAAACACTAGAACCGTATGTCAGTTTGACACATGAATTCACGCTGGTTCCTACTCTCACATTTTTTAGAGATGCGAAGGAAATTCATTGGGAATTCATTCATCTCATTCGATGATGGAATCACAATATACACTCCCCGGTCGTTGTGTAGAAGCAGCAGAATAGCAGAGCCTTTCCTTCTGTGTATGTATCCTTTGCGTTCGGTGAGTGTGTTTTTCCTAGACATTGTGGTATTTTCTATGTTGCAGTGTTACCCTAGACTACAGAGCGTATGAGACCTCGATACTCGTGTTTAGAGTAAGACTATGATGTAGAGTCTCCCTGTGGTTGTTGTGTTGTGCACCCTGGTTCAGGTCTGAGCTATGTATAAGACATAGGAATGGGAGAGGTGTAGAATGTGCTTGATAAAACTAGCGTGGAACCTCACAATAAGATAAGAGTGGCTGGTAAACCTGCTATACACATCCTGAAGAGAAATGGAAGGGAAGGTGTAGCCTGAGGGATTGTAGATCAGAGAAAGGGACACTTGCTTGTGTTGGGTGTGTAGGCAGCAGGGAAGCTAGGCCAGATAGGTCTTGTGAAGGTGTTCTTATCTCTGTAGATGATCTCACTAGCTTAGTAGTTCTTCCTTCCCATTTCCTTAGAGGCCTGATAAACCCAACTATGAGATGGCTTGGCTGGTAGCCTGATAAACCCATCTATTGGCTTGACTTTGTCTTGTTGTGCTTGACCTACTAAGTAACCTTTAGCTGGACAATATGATCAAACCAACTGTTAATGCTATCTTGGATAGGTAGCCTAATAAACCCAACAGTGAGATGGCTTGACTGTGAAAATTCTGATAAACCCATATGTTGGCTTGACTGGTCCTTAAAGGTGAATGTTGGCTTGATTGTGAATAGTGTTTGAAACCCCACTGTGAGATGGCTTGGTTGAGCATCCTGTGAAACCCATCTAAGGGATTTTTTTCCCTTGCAGCCTGTGAAACCCATCTAAGGGATTTTTTTCCCTTGCAGCCTGTGAAACCTAACAGTGTTGGATTGGATGAGTTTAATTACATCCTTGGCTATGTATGAGTTTGCTAGTGTTCCCTTATCCCTTTAGGAAATCATGCCCATTTCGAGGGTGGCAGTGTTCCTGAGAGATTAAGGAGCACACTGGCCTATGGTTCGGAGGAACGTTGCAGCAACATAGCTGGTTGCAGGGAAAGTCCTATTTAAAGATAAGTGCTCTTGCCTATGTTATTATCTTGTTCTCTGTAACTATAAAGCTTGCATTGTATTTTCTTGATGGAATGTGATGAACATGTTGTTATGTTGAGTTATACATTGCTCCTTGAATAACTACAATTATAGGCATCTATGTATGTTTTTCCTTCAATTCATTTTACTAAGTGCTAGGGTAGATTAGCCAGTTTGGTAATCGCTTGGATGATCAGATCGATCAAAGAACTCAACTGAAAGGTTGAGTTTTCAGCTAGAAATCCTCATTTGCACAGTTTGCAGGATTGAGGATTTTGTGGGATGTAGGATTTGGAACATCATTTCACATATTTTGGTTTCTACATATTTTGATTCTACAACTTGCGGGATGTGGGATCTTGGTGTTGCAATTTCCATAATTCCAATCGCACAAGTTAAGTTTCTGCACCGTCGATCTTCGTGGGATGATTCTACGTCATTGATCTATTTCCGATAAGGGATGCAGGATGCGGGAAGTGAGATCGATATTTGGTGTAACTTTCGGCCCCGCATCTTGGGCTTTCAGCACCGTTGATTTTTGCAAGTGAATTCTGAATCGTTGATTTAGATATGGTCTATGGGATCGTTTATGATCATTGATTTCCATCGTTTTTTTTGTCCGCCATTTGATCTCCTCTAATATCCTTCCTTGCAAATCATTGGATTAATCCATGGAATTTGGAAGGAAGGGAGTATGACAGTGTTGGAATTGTTGAGATGTGGTTCATGGCCATGCCTTGTATTCGATGAATAGTGAAGGTTCTCGATGAAATTTTATTTCCGCATATTGATGGGGTATGGGAATGTGACCACATGGTATCATAGCTGTCGGTGATAGCATTGGATCTGGATGGGCCGAGAACCAGTCAAGGATACCTATAATGACAACTAGTAGTACCCTATAGTGTGGTATCCAAGCTATGGGTTGCAACATTGGGCCTGGGTAGGCTAGGTGACAATAAGTAAATGGTTTCAATTTTGAATTACTTTGTATCTGACAAATGGTGTTGGTCACACATTTTGTAGAGTCATAGTACATTTGGAAAAGTAAGCTGTGGTTCAGCCATGAGAACCCATGACAGATATGATGCTCAGGATTCCTAAGAGTGTGTGTGAGATGCAATGGGGGAAAATGTTGGAGTTGGAAATGATGACATTGAGTCTAATGGAAGGATATTCCAAGAGACATTGCCAAATATTGCAGCTACTATGAGGATCCTGATTAAATCTTAGGAAGAGCAGCATCAGTTGAATGCTTCCATGTTGCATAGTTTGACAGAGTTGCAAAGAAAGTTGAACTCTGCATAGGGTATAGTAAAACCCGAAGGCATTAAGAGAAGTACCAGGAGAAGAAGAAGGACTACTAGTAGATCATCTAACTTAGAAGAATCAGGTGGGGATTCAAGCTCTTCTTCTCACAAGGGAAAGAGAAAGAGGCCCCACAAGGATCACACTCGAGATGAATTTAAGAAGGATAAACCTCCTATGATTGATGGTGAGGTAAAGACTCAACAAGAAGCTGAAGTTTGGATTCCTGGGATAAAGAAGTACTTCCAAGTTCAGGATTATTTGGGGAACATGAAGGCAAGGGTTGCAATATTTATTTTGAATGGAGGAAATCCATTTGGTGGGAGAACTTCAAGCAAGTTAGGAAGATCAGTGAAAGGAAACTTAAATGGAAATGATTCCAAAAGTATTCCAAGAAGAAATATCTCTCTGACAGATACTATGATGACAAGATCAAAGAATTCCATGAGCTGAGACTGGGACAATAGACCATGGAAGAATATGCAAACAGGTTCCTAGAACTGTTGAGATATGTCAAGTACATCAGAGATGAAAAAGTGAAAATTCAGCATTTCTTGAGTGGATTTCCTCAGTCTTACAAAGACAGAATTGAGTTTTATGAAACCAAGAGATCCATGGTAGAACAGAGAACCACTCCAATGTTTGAGATGTGGAGGACCCCACATGCATAGGAATTGTCCACTTGAGAATGAGAGTGGAAGACCAGCTTACAACATTTAAGAAGCAGAAACAGTGGGTCAAGTAGCAAGAGGCGTCCCTAGGATTTATGTAGAACTGGAGAACCACCAGGCAGGCCACCAGTCCACTATGGTTGAAGTTGCAGGTAAGATTGTTGGCCAATCTATTTATATATTGATTGACCCTGGTTCTACTCACAGTTACATCACTCCTAGAGTAGTGGAGATTTATGCTTTTAAGAAAGTAAAGCATAGAAAATATTGGTTAGTTCAGCTAGCCACTAGAACTAAGAGAAAGGTTAGTGAGGTGGTAGATAAATGTCCATTGGTTAGGAATGGATTGGTCACTTGTGTAGATATGAATGTTCTACCACTTGGTTCCTATGATGTTCTCATTGGAATGGATTGGTTAGAAGCTCATAGGGTAAAGCTTGACTATTATAATAAGGATTTTGAGTGCTTGAATGAAGAAGGAAACTCAAGGATTTTGGAGGGTATTCGAAAGGTGATTTCTGTGAGGCAGGTTTCAGCAATGCAGTTGAATAAGTTCTATAGGAAAGGTTGCCAGTTATATGCAGCTCATATTTTGGAAGCAATAGAGGGTGAAACTCCTAGGTTGGAGGACTTTCAGGTGTTGCAGGAATTCAGGGATGTGCTCCTTGATGAGATTCCAGGGCTTCCTCGACAGAGGGACATTGATTTCACAATTGAACTGTTTCCACGAGCAGCACTAGTGTCCAAGACACCCTATAGAATGAGTACTCCAGAAATGTTAGAGCTGATGATGCAGCTGCAAGAGTTGCTGGAAAAGAAGTATATCAGGTTGAGTGTGTCTCCATGGGGAGCACCAGTTCTGCTTGTAAAGAAGAAAGATGGTAAACTCAGGTTGTGTATTGATTACCAACAATTGAACAAAGTCACCATAAAGAAAAAATACACTTTTCCTAGGATTGATGACTTCTTTGATCAAATGAGAGGAGCAAAGGTATTTTCCAAGATTGACTTGAGGTCAGCGTACCATCAGGTGAGAATCAAGGATGAAGAAATTCATAAGACAATATTCAGAACAAGGTATGGACATTATGAGTTTGTAGTGGTACCATTTGTTCTAACAAATGCACCATCTACATTTATGTTCCTTATGAAGAGTGTCTTCAGTAGGTATTTGGACAAGTTTGTTCTTGTTTTCCTTGGTGACATTCTTGTTTATTCCAAGAATGAGAAAGAGCATGAAGAGCATTTGAGATTTACATTGCAATTGCGCAGGGAGCATTAGTTGTATGCAAAGCTGAGCAAGTGTGATTTCTATAGAGATAGAATTTAGTACTTGGGTCACATTATATAAGAGAAGGGTATATCAATGGATCCTGAAAAGATAGAAGCCATTATGAATTGGCCTACTCCAAGAAATGTGATGGATGTAATATATTTTATGGGACTTGTAGGATACAACAGGAGATTCATTGAGGGATTCTCCAAAGTTGCACATGCCATTATTTATTTGGAAAATAAGGAGATAAAGTTTGAATGGACCTCAAGGTGTGAAGAAATCTTCTAGCAGTTGAAGAATATTCTCACCAGTGCACCAGTATTGAAGGTTGTAGACCCAGAGAAATATTTTGTGGTATGTACATATGCATGTGGTCAAGGGCTTGCAGGAGTCCTCATGCAAGACAACCACGTTGTATGTTATGAGTCAAGAAAGTTGAAGGATCATGAGAAGAACTATGTTACTCATGATCTAGAGCTCGCAACCATAGTACATGCTCTCAATATGTGGTGGCATTACTTGATGGGCAGAATATTTGAGCTGAGGACAGACCATTGTGGTCTGAAGTATTTTTTCAATCAACCTACTCTAAATGTTAGGAAACCTAGATGGCTGGAGTTTTTATGTGATTTTGATTTCGAAATCAAGCACATAAAAGGAAAATAGAATAAGGTAGGTGCTGCACTCAGCAGGAAGGTTCAAGAAATGCACATGGAATCTCTTAGTACTTGCCACTCAAATTTGAGGCAGCAGATTGTTAATCATACTACTAGAGATGAAATGTATGTGCAGATTAAGGAAAAATTGCAACAACAAAGTCTTGAGAAGAGGTATGCAGGATATAAGATGGAAGGAGATGGACTCCTTACTTATAAGAACAGATTCTGCATTCCAAATGTAGCGGATTTGAGGAGAGTTTTTATGGACGAGATCCATCAAGCTCCATACTTTGGTCACCCAGGATACCAAAAGACAATTTCTACAACCAGAAAGCAATATTTCTAGCCAGGGATGAAAAAGGACATAGCTGAATACATTTCTAGGTGCATGAAATGTTACTAGGTAAAGGTTGAGCATCGACACCCTGCAGGGTTGTTACTTCCTTGCCAGTTCCAAAATGGAAATGGGAAGTTATTTTCATGGATTTTATTACAAGACTTTCAATGACTTGGAGACAACATGATTCCATCATGGTTGTGGTGGACAAGTTGACAAAGGAAACACATTTTATACCAGTGAAGTCTATGCANAGGATATTTTCAAATTGCATGGATTTCCTAAGGCAATAGTCTCTGACAGAGATGTCAAGTTCACTTCCAATTTTTGGAAGGGGTTGTTTGCGTATTTGGGTAAAAAGCTGAACTTTAGACATGCTTACCATCCTTAGACTGATGGTCAGACAGAGAGAGTAAATCAAGTGCTTGAAGACATGCTTTGCATGTATGTGATGGAAAAACCAACCAAGTCAGAATATTATTTACACTTGGTAGAGTTTTCCTATAATAATGGACAACAAGCATCCTTGGGGATGAGTCCATATGAAGCTGTGTATGGCAGAAGGTGTAGGACACCAGTGACTTGGGATAATCCAATGAACAAGATTTTGATTGGTCCATAATTTCTCAAGGAAATAGACCAAGAGGTTGTAAAGATCAGGTGGAATATAAAAATAGCCTAGGATAGGTAGAAAATTGATGCAAATAAGCATAGGGTGAATAGAGAGTTCAATGTTGGGGATCATGTTTACCTCAGAGTGAGGGCAAAGGAGAGTTCCTTGAAACTGGGCAGTTGTACCAAGTTGCTCCCTAGATATTGTGGGTCGTTGGAAGTGCTTGAAAGAATAGGGCTAGTTGCATATAGACTTGCATTTCCTACTAGCACTAGAGATCATAATGTTTTTCATGTTTCTTTGCTTAAGAAATATGTACATGGTCCTAACCATGTGATAAATCGGGATGTGATTCGGGTGGAACCCGAGGAAGAGTTTCGAATCAAGCCAACATGTATCCTCGATAGGAAGGTCACTATGCTCCAGAATCGAGCCATAGGATAGGTAAAGGTGAAATGGGAGAACTACAGTCCTAAAGAGGCTACATGGGAGCTGGAGGATGCCACGTGATTGACACATCCATTTTTTTTCAATTTTGCGGAACACTGAGGTGATACGTGTGTAGCATTTTGTTCAAAATTTTGTAAGCACTAAGGACAGTTCTATTGAAGGGGTAGGGGAATGTAACACCTTGGTTTTGACCCCATTACATTAATGTATATCATGTAAATGTTATATCGAATCATGACAAGGAGCTCAAGGCTAAGGCCTTGTCATTGATTGATGTTGGTATATAGGAAATCATGGTTGATGCCTATGGTTTCTATGCTAAGTCAAGCACGTTTGTAAACATCATGTAAATATGCAATATAATGAAAACCCATAGCCAGCTATGTCAATGCAATGAATAATTATATGGGGGCATGATTTTCCTATGGATGAAACGGTGGGAATGTTAACCTTGAAACTGTTTGGGGAAAATCCATGTGTTATGGGGAGAACCCATCAGAACTGTCAACTACCCTCTTTCTTGTCTTTTATCCTCACCATTTATTTTGCCAGGAAGTAGTTGAGGTAGTTATTGCTTGGTAGTGGAATAGTATGGGAAATTTCGAATGGGACAGAGCACCCAGTTCTAGAGTGTCATGTTTCGCTTGAAGGTAAAAGAAACACCAGAACTGTATGTCAACTTGACCCATGCATTCACGCTGGTTCCTACTCTCATGTTTTTTGGAGCTGCGAGGGAAATTCATTGGGGAATTCATTCATCTCATTCCATGATGGATTCACAATCTACACTCCTTGGTTGTCATGTAGAAGCAGCAGAATAGCATAGCTTTTCCTTCTGTGTATGTATCCTTCGCGTTCTGTGAGTGTTTTTTTCCTGGACATTATGGTATTTGTGGTGTTGCAGCATTACCCTAGAATACAAAGCATATGATACCTTGATACTCATGTTCATAGTAAGCCTGTGATGTAGAGTCTCCCTGTGGTTGTTGTGTTCTACACCTTGGTTCAGGTCTAAGCTATGTATAAGACTTAGGAATGGGAGAGATGTAGAATGTGCTTGATAAACCTAGTGTGGAACCTCATAATAAGATAAGAGTGGATGGTAAACCTGCTATGCACATCCTGAAGAGAACTGGAAGGGAAGGTGTAGCCTGAGGGACTGTGGAGCAGAGAAAGGGACACTTCCTTCTGTTGGGCATGTAGAAAGTAGGGAAGTCAGGCTAGATAGGTCTTCTGAAGGTGTTCTTAGCTCTGTAGATGAGCTCACTAGCTTAGCAGTTCTTCTTTCCCATTGCCTTAGAAACCTGATAAACACAACTATGATATGGCTTGGCTGGTATCCTGATAAACCCACCTGTTGGCTAGGATATGTCTTGTTGTGCTTGACCTAGTAAGTAACCTTCGGCTGGACAGTCTGATAAACCCAAATGCTAATGCTAGATTTGCTAGGTAGCCTATTAAACCCAGTAGTGAGATGGATTGACTATGAATAGTTTGATAGACCCATCTGTTGGCTTGATTGTGAATAGTATGTGAAACCCAACTGTGAGATGGCTTGGCTGAGCGGCCTATGAAACCCATCTAAGGGATGTTTTTCCCTTGTAGCCTGTGAAACTCAATTGTGTTGGATTGGATGAGTTTAATTGCATCCTTGGCGATGTATGGGTTTGCTAGGGTTCCCTTATCCCTATAGGAAATCATGCCCAGCTAGGGGGTGGTAGTGCTGCTGATAGATTAAGGAGCACACTGGCTTATGGTTGGGAGGAACGTGGCAATGACATAGCTGGTTGTGGGGCAAGTTTTGTTTAAAGATAAGTGCTCTTGCCTATGTTATTATGTTTTTCTCTGTAACTGTAATGATTGCATTGTATTTTCTTGATGGAATGTGATGAACATGTTGTTATGTTGAGTTATGCATTGCTCCCTGAATAACTGCAATTATAGGCATCTATATATATTTTCTCCTTTAATGCATTTTACTAAGTTGCAGGGTAGATTGGCCAATTTGGTAATGGCCTGGATGATCAGATTGATCCAAGAACTTAGTTGAAAGTTTGAGTTTTCTTCTAGAAATCCTCATTTACACAGTTTGTGGGATTAAGGATTTTGCAGGATGCGGGATGCAGAATGTCTTTCACAAATTTTGGTTTCTGCTGATTTTCCTTCCGTAACTTGCAGGATGGGGGATGCGAGATGTAGGATTGCGGTGTTGTGATTTCCATATTTCCAATCCCGCAAGTTAAGTTTCTGTGCCGTCGATATTCTTGGGATGATTCTCTGTCGTTGATCTATTTCTGATGCGAGATGCGGGATGTAGGAAGTGAGATCAAGATTTGGTGTAACTTTCAGCCCCGCATCTTGGGTTTTCCACAGTGTTAATTTTTGCGGGTGAATTCTGAACCGTTGATTTAGATATGGTCTACGGGAGCATTTACGATCATTGATTTCCGTCGCGTTTTCTCTCCGTCATTCTATCTCCTCTGATATCATTCCTTGCATATCATTGTATTGATCCATGGAATGCGGAAGGGAGCGTGACAGTGTTGGAAATGTTGAGATGTGGTTCATGACCATGCCTTGTATTCGATGAATAGTGAAGGTTCTCAATTAAATTTTATTTCCACATGTTGCTGGGGTATGGGTATGTGACAAAGATTATCTTTGTTCCTTAATAATTGTATTGTTAATTCATAATTAAAATTAATACGGATGATTAAAATTAATACGGATGTTATGCATTTCATTAATATTATTTATATATAATATTAACTAGATTTTTATTTTAATTTGTTGTATCTTTATAGCTGAATTTGTGTTACCACCATCAAATATTTTACCTCACACATATCGAGATTTATCTTCCATCATGAAAGAAATTGGAATGCATTATATTTAATCAATTCATGCATGCCCCAATGACCATGTTATATATTATAATCAGCATGAATTTGCAACAGAATGTTCGGAATGTCATATCAGTAGATATCAAATAGATCAAGTAACAAAAAGGGTTCCTCACAAGGTTCTTTGTTATATTCCCATTATTCCATGCTTGCAATGGCTGTTCAGGTACAAAAACATAACGCAATTTATGGATTACCATGCAAGGAACATAATTCAACACGATGTTATTCAAATTCCTGCAGATGGTTCTGCATTTAGAGATATGGAGAAAAAATGGCCTCACTTTAAAGAATAACCTTATAATCTTAGTATTTATTTTGCAGCAGATAGTGTCAATCCATTTGCAGAGATGAGATCCGTTTACATGGCCTAGCCTATTTTTATTTATCAATAATAGCATTCCTCCATGGTTTTCATTAAAGAGGGAGCACATAATGTTGTCAATGATTATTCCAGGTATATTGTGTCTACAACTGTTTTATTTTTAATGTAGTTATGGAATCTCATTTGTCATATTTTTTTCCCTAATTTCATATATGTGTGTGTGTGTGTGTGTGTATTTTCTCTTTTGCGTGGTTTATATATCTAAATAGAACTCATAATTATATATTTTATATGTTCAAATCAATCAGGTAAGTACCAAGTTAAATATATGAATGGATATATCAAACCTCTTATAGACGAGCCACTAAATTTATGGAATGACATCACTATGTATGATGTATCTAGACCAATATGACAAAGAAAATTTCAATTCCATGCAATGATTGTATGAACAATACACGATGCCCCAGGTTTAACCCATTTTTGTGGTTTGTACTTTTAAGTTGCACTTTAATTGCATTTAATTTTATGAACTAGTTAGTATAGTACTATGCATGCATGTTTTTTTAAATATTCCATTCATTTTATATATCATTATAATTGACATAGATATTCCATATCTTTATGTAGGTCTTCATACAAAGGGAAACTTTGCATCCACAGTTTGTGGTCCTAGGATCAAATATCATCGCTCAAAAATATTAAGAAAGGAGGTGTTTGATGACTATAGGCACTTCCTCTCTAAGAATCATAGGTATCGAACAACCAAAAAAAAGTTATTCAATGGGAAGCAAGAGACTACATTAAAACCACAGAGAATGAAACCTCACCTATGGAAGTTACAATATAATAGAAATCGTCAAGCTGGTATGTATGAAGCTGGTGTGTGTTTTTACTGTAGTGGTCGTTGATTTCTGTAATTTCTTTATAAACTACGATTCATGATGTCATTCATGATCATGAAGGAGTTAATGGGATTCCATGAGGAATGAAATGTTATCCTAAACAATTCAGTAGGTTTCCCTACTATGAGCACATTAAAATTGCTCATCTATTTGATACAATGCATATCGAAAAAAATGTGACTGAAGCATGATGGAGAATATTGGATCTAATGAGTGACAAAGAAAAAATTGTCAAAATTTGCAAAGAGATTCAAGAAGGCAACCATGCAATGAAAGACACCATTTAATTTCATAGAAACAGAAATAAAATTAATATAAACTCACTTCCATGGATGTTAACAGGGCAACAAAGTAAAGTTGTAAAATAAGTAATGTATAAAATTAAATTTTCCACTAGATTTTGTGCGAACATGAAGAATATCATAACAAATAAAGGTGATTTTGCGGGGGTGAAAACACATGATTGGCATGTCTTCATGAAGGTAATTATTATGGTATGCATATAATTATTTTTTTTTAATTCTAGTGAATAGTGTTTTTATTTTTTTTGTCTACTCTTTGTTTCAAAAATGATGTGGCTTGTATATTGTTAAAGTATGTTCTACCTCTCTTTCTCCCAGACAACTTTGACAACAATGTCAAACAAATTATATATAATATTGGGAAATACATGAGGTAAATAGTGATTTTTTGTATGTGCTTAGTGTTTGTTTAATTCATTGTAGAAGTTATATTTGTTTTTGCACACTAATTCATGTTATGTAATATAATGTTTTTTTGTTAAATATCATTATTGGTTTGTTTCACTTGTAGATGGTTGTCATCTAAAGAAATCCATAAATAATATATAAAGTATTGGAGGAGAGAAATTCCTCGTCTCATGTGTAAAATGAAAAAGCATCTACCTTCGGCGTTTTTCAACACATAGGAACACTACCTCATACACCAAGTCGATGAGATTGAATTTTGTGGACCCGTGCACTCAAGGTCCACGTGGATGGTTGAGTGGCACTTGAAATTTATGAAGGGTTTGGTTAGACAATGAGAACATGCTAAGGGTTCTATGATGGAGGGATATACGACATACAAAAATATGTTCTATATTATTGAATATATTCCTAATTTAGTTTCAAATAATAATTTATGTCACATTTGTGATCCGGACTCCAATAACAATTTTGAAGGGGAGTACCCGAAGGGGAAAGGTAGATCGAGGAAGGTGAAAGGTAATAATTAGATAGTGGATATTAATTAATATAATAAATTTTACTGTTTATTTTTATGTATATATATATTTGTAAATTAAGCACAAGCTACAAATCAATTACACTCACAAAATTACTAGTCAAACATACAAAATTCCACAAAAAGGAGACTGAATATGGAGCATAAATAAATATTGTATCGAATAAGTGTACATAAGACAAAACCATAAAGTAATAGTCTATTCCAATATATTATTACATCATATATTTGAAAGCATAAGGATGTTATTCTAATTGGACCAAAGGGAGGCTTACTAAACTAGTCAAAATCCCCCATAGGTGCATAAAGAATTGGTTGAATGAGTTGTGATAGATGATAAGTGAAGGAAAGATATCAGATCCATTATTTTGGATGGATAAAAACAAGGAGGATGGTTAAGGAAAAAAACAAAACAGTTACTCCTAGACTAGCTTTTCCCTTTTTCCGTAAAACTACTAAAAGCAAGGAAGCTTTCATAAAAAGTAGAACTGTGCTTTTGTTATTCTGGAATTACTGCATAGTTGTAAGAATATTTCCCATGATGTTTCTAAAGTTATCCTTATGCCATTTTTAGCATTTTTTTGACTTCTAGATCCAAGTGGATGCCAACTAGCAGAGTAAGGAATATAGGAATATAGGAATAAGACAAACATGATTAATTAATGTCAAATATGGGTAACTATGGGTTTGATTATTATAACACCCCCCATTAAGCATGAATTTATGTAAAATATCATAAAAATATATGACCTAGCAACAAGGCTTAGTCACCCTTTACATACAGCTTGTCCATACAACCAAGGAAAGAGGCAAAAACCCATTGGAAAAATCCTCCCTTAAACATGGACACAAAACATAAGTTTTGGACATATTGTTATCAATTATTACTCAACACATGATAAAAAATCCCCAACAATTATTTGAGATTACTGAAGCTCTTCTCACATAACACTTTGGTGAATATTTCTGCTACTTGCTCTAAATATGCGCCGTAGAGTAGAGAAATGGTACCATCATGCACAAGCTCCCTGCTATAGTGCATATGGATCTCAATATGCTTGGTTCATTGTCTTTGAACTGGATCAGTAGAGATTTGAAAGGTGATTTTATTTTCACAATATATGAAAGTGGAATTCTCTGATTCGATCCCACATTCTCCAAGTATCCCTTGCAACCACAAATATTGAGTAGATGCATTCACAAATCCTCTATACTCTGCCTCTGTAGATGAGAGTGCTATGGAAATTTTCTTCTTACTTGACCAACTGATTGATCCATCTACAATTATGAACACAAATATTGAAGTATACTTTTGATTTTTTTTGTCACCTTCCCAATCACTATTAGTAAATCCAACTAGCTCTAAGTCATATTTTGCTCCATAAAAAATACCATGAGTTCTTGTTCCTTTAACAAAATTCAGAATTATTTTAGCTGCTTTCCAATGGATTTCATGAGGCTGATCCATGTGTCTGGAAGCCACACTAACTGCATAAGATATCTCAGGTCGAGTCTATGTAAGATAAAGAAAATACCCAATCAACATCCTATACAGTGTATTATTTACCATAGGAGAAGAACTTGCTTCTTCAAGCATAACTCCAAAAAGGAGTGGAGTCTTGCTTGGATTGCAATCCTTCATGTTGAAATTTTTGAGAAAATATGAAGCATACTTGGACTGATGAACTTTGATTCCATGTTGGGATTGAGAAATTTTGAGACCTACGAATTGTCTCAACAATCCTAAATCTACCATAGAAAAGGCATGGTTCATTGCATCCTTCAAGGAGACAATCTCTTTCTTTGAACTTCCAATTTTCAATAGGTCTTCCACATACAAAAAAAACATTAAATAGCCATCTATCAGCTTCAAATATACATTTGGATCAGACCTGCATCGAACCAAATTATGTGACAGCAGAAATACATCAATCTTGGCATACCAATCCCTTGGGGCTTTCTTTAGCCCATACAATGATTTCTTTAAACTACACACTAAATATGGATTAGACACAAAATATTTTGGTTTATTCATATATATCTCTTCATTCATATCTCCATGTAGAAAGTCAGACTTCACATCCACCTCCCATTTCCTTGAAGTTGCAATGGCCAAAGTTAGCCTTATGGAGTCCATCTTTTACACTGGTGCAAAGGTCTCACTGTAATCAATAACTTGAAATTGTGAGTATCCCTTAGATACCAATATTTCCTTATATTTCAAAGGTGTGCCAACAACAAAAAATTTAGTTTTAAAAACCCACTTACACTTTACTAGTTTTCTCCCTAGGGAAGATACACTAGTTCCCATGTGTTATTCTTCTGGAGTGAGTTGTATTCTTGTTTCATGGATGTTTTCCAGCTTGGATTATCTGATGCATATTCATATGTTTGAGGGATAGATTCAACCATCAAATAGAAATTCTTAGCAAATAGTGGATCTTTCACACAAAGGGTGCTCTCAAATTGATATCTAGTCTTCCCAGTGTCACTACGATTCTCATTTAGTTCCCCAGCTGCATGAATGGTCCTTAATACCCATTTTGGTCTTGTAGGACTATTAGGATTTTCAATTAAAGCATAATTATTAGACATATTGAAATCATCAATGTAGTGAGGATTTCTCCTCACTGCAGGAGCAGGAATGGCTCCCTTGTGCCTATAGGACATAAGGGTAGGTTCCTACTCTTTGAAAAAAGGAAAAAGGAAAGGGAAAATAGCATAAACAGAACAGTAAAATAAACTAAGCTAATATAGTGACAGAAAACTAAAACTAGACTAAACTATGAGCTAATAACAGAAAATAAAGAGGGAGATGAAGCCCTTGTGAACCCCTCTGCAGAAAATGGGTTAGGGTTCCGCCTCCTTGAAACCTGCAAGGAACCTAAGCTACTACAATGGTAAACCTGCAAACAATGTCAGCAATGGAACCTGCAAATAAAAATAACAATTAGAAAGAAAAAACAACTAAATAAACATGAGAATAAATGTTATACCTCACTTGGGTGGAAATGGGCCACCATGCCCTAGCTCATTGGAGCACCCTTCTCTTGGTTGGGAAGCAATGGCTTGATGGGATGGAGATGGAGGAGAGGGACTGTGGGTGGTTTGAGAGGCAAAGGTCTCAAAGCATCCACAGGAAGCATAACAATAGGCAAGTGAGGAGTGTTTTGAGAGTGACCCCCCACCCTCCTTTTATAGTTTTTCCAAGGGATTTTAGGGCTTTAAGCCCTTGGTCAGGGATTTAGCCCCTTTTTTTGGGCCTTTAGCCCCTTCTGCCCTAACTTTACCCCTTTTAGGGTTTTAGCCCCTTTTTGAGGGATTTAGCTCCTACGGGGCTATTTTGGGATCCTTTTTGGGGGGTTTAGCCCTTTTCTTCATCCTTGGGATCTTTTGGAGGTGTGGGGGTCAAATGGAAGGTCTTATGGAGTGAAATGAGTGTTGTGAGATGGTGTCCTTGGGTGGTGTAGGCCACTGAGAGCTATGTGGGGGACTTTTAGGTTAATAGATTTCCCTCTAATGTGTGAGGGTAGGAGCTCAACGTATGGCCGATAAACATCATAGGATTTGTTGTAGAGAGGTGGTGCTTTTGGGGCTGGGGCATGGTGGCTTTTGGTTTTTGTATTAATTTGGTTCCCATCAATGGGTGAGATACAATAAATTTGTGACATGTATATGGATGAGGCAGGAATTCCCATGCTCATGACAATGTCAAAAGAATCATTTGATCTATGCTCTAAAATACAAGAGCTGATCATATACAACTGATGTTACAATGCTGGTTGCCTCTATGTAAGGCCGAATATAATACTGATCTGGTTCATTGGACCCATGGAATTCTCATGGAATGCTACATCTTCATGACTAACGGTTTGCTGGATCTGGTACATAGCCATGTGGACTCACTGATTGAGATTCAGAGTCTCTGTGGTACAAGTATGCTGCATCAATCATAAAGGTATATTGAAGCACTACTGGGGCTTCATATCACTATCTCCAACGCAACCTAGAAATCACAAGGGACATAACCTATTTAGGTCCCTCAAGTGGACTTCACCAATGTGCTATAGTCTGGTGACATCCGAGGTCTTTGATCAAGTACTTTGCGGAGAAAACCATGTACGTATCTCAATGGTGTGATGATGGAGTTGAAGTCAAGCATGTGAGAAACAACCATCCCAAGAGGCACTAAGGACTCCTCTCAAGTGGTCCAAGGAACTCATCAATGATGTAAATGAAACCAAGGTACAAGGACCTCTGGGTCTATCCTTTGGAATATGTGTGTTGGCGTCGACAAAGGGAGACTTGCCCCTAGTCAAGGAAATGATGTTTCCTTGACCAGGAGCGAGAGGGATAATCGAAAGGTGTGAAGCAATCTGCGGATTGACTCACTGAATTGGGGGCGAGGGGAGGGAAGGAAAAAACTGAACAGGGGCTAGGGGGAGTGGGAGACTCAAACTTCCTTTGTTCAGAGTATGACGGCAGGGAAAACCAGGAAGCAAATGAAACTTAACTCATGGGAATGGGATCATAGTTGTAATATCGGGAATGTCGCTGCAGATGGGAAATACTTGGAGGAGGTGGACACTTTTGATACTGATAGGATCCAAGGGAGACACATTGCAGAGTACTCTGAACAAAGCCAACCCAATGTGGGGATGCTGCCAAACTATTTGTTGTGGGGGGGGTGTCTAGAGACATCGTTGTGGTACGATCTCATGGATTTTTGGTGAGCCCGAGAAAGTGAGTGCTTGTTGGTGCTTTCAATTTTAGAGAGTCTAAAAGCAAGAAGAAGACTCCAGTGGGGGATATTTTTTCGTTGGTAGTCTCCTATGTCCAAAAAAAGATAAAAGTATACATAGGAGAGCTTGCTCATCCTGGAGGGGATGACAGACTTCTTTATCATTGGTAGTCCAATCAGGCTGGAAAAGGTTAAACCTATACTGACTGGACGATCATTCAAATACTTTTACAAGCATGAATGAAACCAAGTTTGCTCGATGATATTTTGTTCTTGCGATGGATGGAAAAGAGCTTAACGAAAAATGGTGGTGAGCTTTTTCGTAAAGTGTGGCCCCTCTTCCCAAGAAAGCATAAACGTATGTAGAGGGGAACGGTCTTGGCTTGAGTGTGCCAAGGAGGTCCTTTTCATGAAATGGTCTACATGGTATGTAAAAGGATGTAAACGAGACCATGTATATGTTCTTTCCTATACTTTAGCGAGTGGGAAAGGAAGCAGCTGCGCTCGGTGATCTTTTCATTGTTTTAAGGAGTCAGAAAAGAGCTTAAATGAATCTCCAATGTGGTCAACCGATTGCTGTGGTACGAGCGGTGCCCCATGTCGAGATGATGGACAGAGGTCCAAAGGTCATCCGTGTAGTATAGATAGAGCAGAAGGCTCTCAAACATACCAATACATGCGTGGGATAGATCGCGACAAAGGCTCGTGAGTTGGTGTGGCAGAGGCACACAAACTAAGGTGGCTCTCGGATAGAGGTCAGGAGTGTGTGTGTGTGTGTTGTACTGTGGATGAACTTGACTACATGTGATGTGAGTACAAGTCTAGGGGCACTTATATGCCAAATACGCGCAAGAAAAATAAATTGTTTTGTGGACAGTGGTCCAGAGGTGCACGTAAGGTGCGGTGAATGGAAAAGACAACTATGTGTTAAAAATGCAAAATAAAAGCTAAAATTACAGTCCTTAATGGGCGGCGGCCCAAAAACTCACATGAGTAGCAGTCAAGAATTATGATACAAGTACAGGTCTGTAGACACTTGCATCGTCATGTCATGGCTTCATAAATCGAGGTGACTTGTGGGAAATGGTCCCGAAATTAATTTATTAAACATAAGACAATGGTCTCATAAAGAGATATAAATTTGAGCCTGGAGGTGTGAGAGGTGTCTTGAACCGGTTCCGGGTGACTTTGAATTAGTAGCTGATGGTGTTGCCCCTAGTGCGTTGGTGCACTTAGGAGTTTTTGTGTCGCTATGTATATCCTGTTGAGAAAGCATATGTGGCTTCTTATTTTGTATTGGACATGTTTTGGACATGTGACTTATCTATTTATCTATATATATTTTTGACGCACGTGGATGCGCTTTTATGGTTTTATTATGTGAGTCTTTTATGATGCTGTGGAATGCAAATGTCTATGTGATGTATTACTACACTGTGTGTGTGTATTTTTAGACATAGTTATGCATGATGTTATGGCTGTATGTTTCCTATATGCGGTTGTGGATGTGACAATTTAGAATATCATTAGCCATTTGATCTGCGACACTATTGAGGTTTCTAGGAACATGTGTGAATGTGATGGATTCAAATTTTCTAACCATCTGTTTAGTGCACATGTACTTTCTAAAGAGGTAGGGATCCCGTACTCGATAGTGGTTGTTCAACTGAGAAACAAGCAACTGGGAGTCTAAGAAGACATCAAGATGGTGAATACCTATCTGAAGAACGACATCCAAGAGGCCATTGACACCATCATATTACACCTGGTTGTTGGTTGTGGTGACCACGCATATTCCGTTGATGTGGATCAACTCGTGCGATGGGGAGAAGATTACCCATGCAGCCGAGGTGAGGTTCGGAGACCATCTGCGAATCCTATATACTGGTTTGAGGTGTGCTCCATATGAATCAATGAGAGGAAATGATACATAAGACTCAATTGGGAGAAATGTGTAAAACAAAAAATGGAAATACTATAATACAATTTAGAACGTTGTCACTCAAAGGGGTGACGTTAGGGGGAAAGTCGTTTGGAATTTCCCAGGATCAGCGGTCATTCCTTTGTGTGACATGATAAATCCTTGGAGATAGCCCCTTGGGGACTCAAAAAACACACTTGGATGGGTTCAAGTGGATTCTACACTGGCGACATCGCATTAGGACTTGTCGCAAGTCGTCTATGTGTTGTGTGTGGTTTTGTGACCGTGCAATGAGGTTGTTGAAACAAACCAACATGATGTGAACAAGATCATGGAAGTAGTGTGTCATGGCATGTTGGAAGGTGGCTCCATCATTTTTGAGGCCAAAGGGCATGACTCGATACACGAATGTTCCCCATGGGGTTGTGAACGCCGTCTTGTAATGGTCTTTTTTCTGGATTTGGATTTGGTTGTATCCGAAAAAAACTGTCCATGAAAGAAAAGGCTTCATGTCCGGCTCATGCATCGATGATCTGGTAGATGAAAGGTGTGGGGAAGTTGTCTTTGGGACATGCCTCATTGAGGTCATGGAATTTGGTACAAATGAGAATGGTACCCTATTTTTTATTCACAGGAACATGATTAGAAACCCAAGTGGTGTATGCAATGGGATAAATGAAGCCGACTGTGCGTAGCTTTTCTATCTTGGATTTCACCATAGCCACTTTGGATGGATGGATGGGCCATTGCTTTTGATGTATGGGTGCCACATCAGGCCATGTGTCGATGTGGTGCTCCACAATGGATGTATCTAGGCCACACATCTCGGTGTATGACCAGGAAAAGATGTCGCGAAATTCTTGGAAGAGAGCGGTGTAAGCAACGACCTCCTCTAGGGAGCAAGATGCCCCCAGCATGATTTCCTCAATGATGTCAGAGTTGGTTGAGATGTTGATTTTAATTGTTGATGAAATTTTCACCATGTTCCTTTCTTCGAAGGCATCAAGTGCTGGGATTGGGTTCTTGAACCAGTCAACCTTCCCATTGATGAAATCTTTGGTCTCCATGGAAAACTGGTCAAATTGCAACATAAGCCCTTCTGGGAGGAAGAACGAGCGATGGTGCATGTCATCCCATGGGTATTTTGAGGCGGGTAGAGCTTCAAGTATCTCCTCATCATTGTTGAAGCAACGAAGTGATAGGTTTGATGGACCGTCGGTGGAGATGAGCAGGTCGATGGAACTGGACATCATGTAGATGGACATGGTGTCTAAAGAAGGTGGTGGTGGGTGAACTTCTTCGATCATGGTGATCTCAGATTCAAGGGAATGGTGATGGAGGTCAGCAAGAGACATTCAAAATTTGAGTAGGTCTTGGAAATGGTGGGAATAATGTCCATACAAGCTACAAAGGGCACAAGCATGGTTTATCCTCAATGCCGTGTTCTTGACTAGTGGCACGGTCGGGAGTTCAACCATGGGGATGTTTTTGTTCATATCCATGGCATCTAGATGCGCACAAATCACTGGGATTTCAGGGAAATTCTGATTTGGATGGCCCTATTGTTCGCAGACGGCACAAGGTGGGACTTGTTGTGGTTCTGCGGTGGCTTTGGTGTTCTTTCCCCTAGCCCTTTTGGGTTGGGGTGGTGCAGGTGCGGGTGCAGCGGTTGGATTATGCAGACCAGGTGGGGGGTGAGACTCAACTGCAATAGGTTGCACCGAAGTTAACACAACCTAGGGCATTGCTGGTTGAGCTGGTGGATCTACATACCACATCGGGATCCCCAACGTAAAGTTGGGTAGGCTTAAGGTGGCCATGATTGGATTGCTCATGACACCAGGTGGAGGAAAGAGGAAGGAAATTGTATGGACTGGAGATGAGCCCACATAAATCCCAGTTGGTTGCATGTGGGGGTGACGTTTTGGTTGCGGCTGTGTGTAATGCTGTTGATGCGGGTGATGTTGTGGTTGTGGATGATGTTGTGGTTGAGGTTGCGGCTGCGGTTGCTATTTGGGTGTAGTGGTGCTTGATGAGACCATGCATAAGATCGTAGTTTTCTTTTGTGTCGGTGGTGGTGACACCAACGGGAAAGGAGCCATCATGGTGGGATCAGTAAACAACCCAGGGCCCACATTCAATGGTGGAGAGGCTAGTGTGTTTTCAACCATAGTGTTGGTTGCAAGGGTGACACTAGCATGTGTAGTCACGCCCTATGGCTCAATGGTGGTGATGGTAGGGATAATGTTGGAAGACATTGTTAACCCTTGCGGATCATGGTAGGTGATCTGGTCAACCATCATAATCTTCCCTTCTTGGGGGAACATCATAAGGTGAAAGACAGTTGACGCAACAGCTTGCATGGCATACATGTAACTCCTCCCAAGGAGGAGGTTGTAGTCCAATTGAGTGTTGACGCCTTCGATGTCAATCATGACTATCTTCCCAGCTAATGTGATGGGGACATGGGGGATGATTCCTTGGGATTTAGTGGGATTTCCATCATAAGCCCGTAGAGTCATGGAGGATGGTTGCAGAATTGGTGATCCAAGATTCTACCAAACCAAGGTAGACATGACACATGTGGATGCCCCCTCATCCACTATGCATCGGTGCACAACCAAGTTTTGAATGGACACCGAGATTTGGAAGAAGATAGTGGAGGGCATGTGCAGCTCTTCGTTCTCTATGTCAAACGTGATTAACTTGGAGTCAGAGGGGTCTACTACCCCTGGATCGGCTAGTAAGGATTTTCGTTGCGTTGGGTATGTTTTAAGTACCTCAAGAGCGAACATGGTGGTTGGCGTTTGGGACAAATCATCCACAATGCTATAGCTGACTGCGGCTCTAGCTGTGGAATTATTGGCAATTCTACATATGGGGGGGCACAGGAATGGGGGAAATTGGAGAGGTAGGTTGGTTTTCTTAGATGTGGATGCTGCTGATGAGTCAGTAGGTTCGGTGGTGGTACTGTACTGGTTTCGTCTAGTCTGTAAGTTGACCTCTTCAGTGGTCATGGCTAGCAGGTGATGAACACCTATTTTGGCTATGGGCGGTGCTCCCAAAGAATTTGGATTGGCCTGGGGAGGGGGAGAGGTTGCCACCAATCCTTGGACTAGTAGTGGGTTTTGAAGCACCATGGGAGGAGGTCCTTGTGGTGCCTGGTTTGGTTGGGCTTAATTGGGAGCATTGGCGACCTGTTGGGACTCATTTTGAATGGCCTGCTTAGTGCGAGCCATCATGCGACACTCAAATGTGTAATGCTTATAAACATCATAGAGTGTACAAGGTTGGTTTGTGCACAACAAAGCATTGCATCTTGGTGCATTCTGCCATGGGGGGTTTTGGGCTGGCCCATTAGCCACGACATTATTGGGAGGGTTTGGTTGTTGATTGCCTCCCTACGGTTGGTGATTGCCTTGGTTGTAGGGCCATTTGTTTCTAGCTTTCCCTTGTTGATTGTTGGGGACAGGTTGGTTGGGAC